>SJYF01007594.1:172766-187878 GCA_006410515.1 Procapra przewalskii | reverse complement strand
TGCTGGACTGGAAGAAACACAAGCTGGAATCAAGATTGCTGGGAGAAATATCAATAACCTCAGATATGAAGATGACACCACCCTTATGGCAGAAAGTGAAGAGAAGCTAAAAAGCCTCTTGATAAAAGTGAAAGAGGGGAGTGAAAAGTTGGTTTAAAGTTCAACATTCAGAAAACGAAGATCATAGCATCTGGTCCCATCACTTCATGAAAAATAGAAGGGGGAAAGAGTAGAAACAGTGTCAGAATTTCTTTGGGGGGCTCTAAAATCACTGCAGATGGTGACTGCAGCCATGAAATTAAAAGATGCTTACTCCTTGGAAGGAAAGTTGTGACCAACCTAGACAGCATATTCAAAAGCAGAGACATTACTTTGGTATCTAAGGTCCGTCTAGTCAAGGCTATGGTTTTTCCTGTGGTCATGTATGGATGTAAGAGTGGACTGTCAAGAAAGCTGAGTGCCAAAGAATTGATGCTTTTGAACTGTGGTGTTGGAGAAGACTCTTGAGAGTCTCTTGGACTGCAAGAAGATCCAACCAATTCATTCTGGAGGAGATCATCCCTGGGTGTTCTTTGATAGGAATGATGCTAAAGCTGAAACTCCAGTAATTTGGGCACCTCATGAGAAGAGTTAACTCATTGGAAAAGTGTTGGGGGCCAGCGTGAGGAACTCCACCCATGGCAAAGGTCATGAGGAAGGGGGCTTCTGCATATGCAAAGGTGTGACCAAGTCTCAGGAAATTCCACTGCTCCCGAGCATCTAACCGCAAAACCAGAGTCTGTCCTATACTCTCACCTATGGGGTCTCTCCCCCATAACCGTTTCTCTCAGAGAAGGAGTAAACGTGCAGCTCCAAGGCAATAAAAATTCCTGAGAGTGACTAGAGTGTTTCAACTTGTGAGACTTCTCTGAAGGTTATCTAGCCTGCCTGTATAGGTTCCTCTGGCCACAACAGCCCTCCAACCTTGAGAGGCATGAGATGTTTTGATTTACTAAAGGTAAATTCTTGTAGGAAGTTAGAAATTATTAGTATAGTGGGTTGGTTGGAAATTATATTGGTAAAGGGTTTTTTCATTTGTTGTGTCAATAATTGCTGCCAATTCCTTGCCCTAGGTGGGACAAGGGCGTCTCAGGTTAAACCTCTCTTTGGACACATGATTGTTTACTACCTCTCAACCATAAACAGCACAGAGAGTTTTGGAGGATTTTGAGAGTCTTAATTAACATAGGGCTTTTTCTTGTCATTGAGTCAATGATTGCCGCCAGGCCTCCATATCCTTAGACACCTGGGAATATATTAATCAATATATTTGGAATATAGAAAAGGAAATATAGTAGTTTTTGGTGTTAGCAATATTAGACTTTTTGAGTTAATGAATTTTTTCTTTTGTTATAGATTACTGTACTTTGTTAT
Organism: Procapra przewalskii; assembly: GCA_006410515.1. Taxonomy (NCBI): domain Eukaryota; kingdom Metazoa; phylum Chordata; class Mammalia; order Artiodactyla; family Bovidae; genus Procapra; species Procapra przewalskii. Next base: position 186,465 of record SJYF01007594.1, on the reverse strand, counting down.
AAATCACTGTGTCCTTGCTATGTAAAAATGTAACTTTATTACTATCTTAAGACTAAGTAGATCTTAAGAGGAACATTGGTGAAAGGATTTTCATTTGTTGGACTGATGTTTGCTGCTAGATCTCCATATTCCCTGCCCTTATAATAAATATAACTAGCATATAGGAGAAATAAGTATTAACCTTTAAGCATATAGGAGAAATTAGTATTAACCTTTAAGCATATAGGAGAAATAAGTATTAACCTTTAAGATTAATCATGTTAACCTTGGATTAAATAAATTCCTTTCTTGATTGTAACTCACCACCCTCACCCTATAGGAATGCAACTTTATTTGGAGGGTGGTGCCTGTTTTAAGAAAAAACACGCTTGGAAAAAGTAAGTTTTTTGGTTATCAGAAAGAAAGGGTTGTAAATGTCAGCAGGCAGAAATGGCTTAAAGATGATGTAAAACTCCTAAGACCTTTTTTTTTTATGTAAAGCACCTGATTTTGATTAAGGTCAGGACTGCTGACCCCCACGTGACTCTGTATTCATCCCTATATGTAACAAAAGGTATATAATAAAATTGGAAAAATAAAGAAATGGGATCAGTTCCTGGAAAGACTGACTCCCCCATGTCATTCATTCTTGCTCCCCGTTTTTCCAGCTGAATTCCCATCTGGAACATGGATGCTATTCCATGTAACCCAAGTTATTCAGCCTCTTTTTCTCCACTAATTTTCCTACTACACTATCCATTTCTAATCTCTCTCTCTATCTGTAACTAAATATGTATTTTTCTAAAGAAGACGCTGACGCCGTCTCCACCTTCGAATCATCCTGGATCCACCGGGGCTGGACCCAGGCAGAAAAGACTCTGATGCTAAGAGGGATTGGGGGCAGGAGGAGAAGGGGACGACAGAGGATGAAATGGCTGGATTATATCACTGACTCTGTGGATGTGAGTCTGAGTGAACTGCGGGAGGTGGTGAAGGACAGGGAGGCCTGGCATGCTGTGATTCATGGGGTGGCAAAGAGTCAGACACGACTGAGTGACTGTACTCAACTAAACTACACCTTGTTCTCCTGTGTATTTTGAAATAAATTCAGTAAAATGATATGAGTTTTTTTTACTCATTTGCTTTTTTATTTTTAAATTGCCAAGTCAATGCAAAGTTCATTGCCTACATGCCATGCATGAGGAAAGCCATATATTTTTTTAAAATGTTTAAAAAATATATTATAAATATTAAAAAATATTATAAAAAACAATAATGAGTCCATCATAAAATCATCTAATTTACTCCTGTATAAAACCAGCACACACATATATACATACAGACACTGTACAGGTTGTCATGGTTATTTGTATTTCAGATGAAAGAATGATGGAGGTGAAGAGATAAAGAAGAAAATAAAGTAAGTTAACATGCATGTGAAAAATAAAGTTAAGACAATAGAATAAGAAGTTATACAAGGAAAGAAAATTTAGGAAATTTTATGTGTTTCAAAAGTATTTGTAGTTAAAATTTGGAAATAATGCAATTTTTAAACAATTTTTAGAACATTATATACACATGATATGTAATTTTGAATATTCACCTGCCCTCGAAAGTGATTCAGAGAAAAGAGAAACTATGAACTCTAAGCATCCTTTCACTTCTCTCAGGAAGAAGTAGAATGCCTGATACATATCCAGTGCTTTTTTGTTTTCATGCTATGTCTCAAAAAATATTACTAAGTTCCATATGTCTTTTGAAGATATACAAACAAAAAATCTGAAGGTCAGAGAAGTGAACATACCCTTGAGGTTGTTCTAAGAAGTACAAGAAGCAAGACTTTAAACCAGATCCGTATGTATTCTCTGTAAGAAATAAAGGCCTCTAGTCCACTTTATCCCTTAATTTAAATGTGTTCAATGTAGCCTATAACACAGGAAAAGTCAGGAATTGATGAAGTGTTCATGAACTGCTTTTATTCTAACTTAGAGATGAGTAGAAGAACATTATAATTAAGAGTATGAGTTTTGAACTTGGACTTTATGAATCTAAATCCTGTCTCTAACATCATCTTATGGTCCTTTAATTTCAATGAAAAGAGATGGAATACTGGGCCTCATTTTTGTGTGTAGATTGAAAACGAAAATAATTGCTATCTTATAGACTTGCTGGGAGGATTAAACAAGTAGTATACATAAAGAACTCTAAATAAACATGACAATTTAGTAAGTCTATTTTCATAGTAAAGTGGATTTAAAAAATATATCTACTAAAATTTATAAATTTTAATAACAGACATCTTATATATTTACCAATAATAGTTTTATTTTATTCAGTGAATGCACTTTATAATTATAAATGTTTACTAATATATCAGTCCAGTATTGTTAGCAGTATCAAATATAAATCTAAGAGGTGAATGGATAAAGAAGTTGTGGTACATACATGCAATGAAACAATGCTGTTGCTGCTGCTAAGTTGCTTCAGTCGTGTCTGACTTTGTGGAAAAATACTCAGTAATAAAAAGGGATGTATCTGAGTCGGTTCTAATGAGGTGGATGAACCTAGAGCCTATACAGAGAGAAGTCAGAAAGAGAAAATCAAACATTGTATGTTAACACATATATACATGAAATCTAGAAAGATGGTATCTATTTGCAGGGCTGCAATGGAGACAGACACAGAGAACAGATTTATAGATGAAAGTGGGGGTGGGAAAGGAGAGAGGGTGAAAGGAGTGGAGAGAAAAGCCTGCAAGCATAGGAACCACTACATGTAGAATAGAGAGCCAATGGGGGTTTGTTGTATGGCTCAGGGAACTCAAACTGAGACTCCATAACAACCTAGAGGGCTGGAAATGGGTGAAAGTGGGACGGAGGCCTTGGAGGGAGAAACATATGTACACCTATGGCTAATTCATGTCAGTGTATGGTGGAAATCAAATCCATATTTAAAGCAATATGAGTTTGATTCCAAATAAATTCAAAATAAATTTAAAAAGAAATAGTCACTTCATAGAAACAGAAAATAGAAAAGTGTGTGCTAGGGGCTGAAGGCTTGAGGAAATAGAAATAGGTTGATGAAGCTCTACAAACTTTCAGTGACAAGATGAAAAAGTTTTGAAGATATAATGTAGCATATGATGACTACAGTTGAAAGCATGGTGACTGTATTGCATCACTTAAATGTGGTAAGAGAATAGAACTTAAATACTCTCACCCAAAGAAAGAAAAGAAAGCTGAGTTATGGATGTGTTACTGAACGAGATGGGAGAAATCATTTCACAATTTATTGTTGTTGTTGCTAAGTCATGTTGAACTCTTTGGCTACGCCATGGAATGTGCCTGCCTGGCTCCTCTGTCCATGAAAATCCCCAAGCAAAATACTGGAGTAGGTTGCCATTTTCTTTTCCAGGAGATCTTCCCTACCTGCCAGGGATTGAACTTTCATCTCCCTCACTGGCAGGTGTATTTTGTACCCCTGAGTCACCTGGGAAGCCCAGGTTCCTCTGTCCATAGAATTCTCCAGGACAAAATGCTGGAGTTGGTAGCCATTCCCTTCTCCATGGGATCTTCCCAACCCAGGAATTGAACCTGGGTCTCCTGCATGGCAGGTAGACTCTTTATTATCTGAGTCACTTCCATTGTCCTCTGCATGTGTGCTCAGTTGTTCTGTCATGTCTGACTCATTCCAACTTCATGTACTAAAGACCACCAGCCTTCTCTGTTCATGAATTTTTCAGGAATTCTGGAGTGGGTTGCCATTTCCGCTTCCATGGGATCTTCCAACTCAACAATCAAACCCACATCTCTTGTGTCTCCGACATTGGCAGGTGGATTCTTTACCACTGTGGCCTCATGGGGAGACCATGTAACCTTCTAATGTATGAAAGAGATTTTGAATTCAAATATTTTGAAGTAGCTTCCATCAATTTTATGCTTGCACTGCAATCTGTGACTCATGTCTCAAGCATTGGCAGCCAGATTTTTTAACACTAGCTCTACCTGGGAAATCCAATCAATACTAGGTTTCCAGAAAAGGGTTAATGTTGAAAAGAAGAGAGAAGTTCTCTATCTGACATGTGTAGATATTAATTGTATTGCAGATCCTACACTAGAATTATGCCATTGTTGCTATTCACAGGACATTCAGCATTCATAGAAACTCAGGTTCAAATAGAGAAAGGGAATTCACAAGCTTAGGTTGCACATGTAGGATATACAAGTCCCTACTCAAGAATAGGTGTTTCTCCAATATATCTCTTCAGACAAAGAGCCTTTCCATCATAGAAGATAATTAATTCCTGGGAGAGAAAAAGAAGCTATAAGACAAAGTACTTGAATCTTAGTGGGAACCTCTTTGAACATACATGCATTGCAGGCAAAAATGTTTCCTTTGCTTATTCACGTCTACAGAGCAAGATTCATCAAGGATGAAATGAATATTCTGCTGTGTTTCCACCACACATGGTGCCTTCTGTCCATGAGATGAAAGCCATCTATGGAACAACGTTTCTCCATAGTGTTCCAGCTGAATCCATTACTAAGTTGAGTTACAGTTTTTTCTGTGAAAACTTTTTGATGCTTTAGGCTAGAAGTGAAGATTTAAGGCTTATAAAATGACTTACTTATTCACTGTTGATGTGGTACTGAATTGTATGAATACTGTCTTTCTGAGTGTGTCATAGTTTTTGTACTGAAAGCTATTTATCCCAAGAGGACATCTGTTTGCAAGTGGGATTTGTTCTGAATACCCCCCAATATCACAAATATCATATAAGATCTGAAGGTAAGTTCTTCAATAGTGCTGATTCTGATTAAAGATTGTTAGTTTCCATATATAGTAATGACTATGTTTCATCGCTTTTCATATAAGCAATAGAGCATTTAATCTTCACCTTATTCCTGTAAAGAGGATTAATAAATATAATTAACCTAATTTNNNNTTAGCAGATGAAGAAATAATTGAGGCTCATAGAGATTACAAAATTTGTAGGACTCAATTATCTAACACCAGATGCTCTTCTTTTGCCAAGAGACATATTTTTTAATAATTAAGAGTTAATGAGAATGAAAACAAATTTGAAACTTCACACTCAAGATGTTTACATTTAGTAAATGTAAAGTCTAAATTATGTAAATCATCATATGTTTAATCCAAACATGAATAGTTATAACTCTTTCTATCCTCAATTGTTATAGATAATGTGAATCTCTGTGGCTTTTTTAAAAATAAAAATCCAAAAGATTATTTCTCAGTTTATTTCATAGTTAAATATTTATTTGTATTACTGATCAAAATACCAATTCTTTCTGTCTCCTAGGTGTATCAGTTCAGTTTAGTGTCTCAGTCGTGTCGACTCTTCACGACCCCATGAATTGCAGCATGTCAGGCCTCACTCCCGGAGTTCACTCAAACTCATGTCCATCGAGTTGGTGATGCCATGCAGCCATCTCATCCTTTGTTGTCCCCTTCTACTCCTGTCCCCAATCCCTCCCAGCATCAGAGTCTTTTCCAATGAGCCAACTCTTCGCATGAGGTGGCCAAAGTACTGGAGTTTCAGCTTTAGCATCATTCTTTCCAAAGAACACCCAGGACTGATCTCCTTTAGAATGGACTGGTTGGATCTCCTTGAAGCCCAGTGGGCTCTCAAGAGTCTTCTCCAACATCACAGTTCAAAAGCATCAATATTTCAGCACTCAGATTTCTTCATAGTCCAACTCTCACATCCGTACATGACTACTGGAAAAAACATAGCCTTGACTAGATGGACCTTTGTTGGCAAAGTAATGTCTCTACTTTTGAATATGCTATCTAGGTTGGTCATAACTGTACTTCCAAGGAGTAAGCATCTTTTAATTTCATGGCTGCAATCACCATCTGCAATGATTTTGAAGCCCTCCAAAATAAATTCTAGCACTGTTTCCCCATCAATTTCCCATGAACTGATGGGAGCAGATGCCATGATCTTCGTTTTCTGAATGTTGAGGTTTAAGCCTGCCAGGGGCCAGCGTGAGGAAGCCCACCTGTGACAAGGTCATGCAGCAAAGATCTAATGGGCAAGGTGAGTCAGATTTCAGGGTTTCCTCCTGGTATTTCCTAAGCATGTACCCCAGAAACCAAAAATCTGCCGGCCTTTGTACTCTGCTTTTCCACTTTTCTGACACACTCTGGAAAAAGTCAACTCAGGGCTTTAGTCTTCTGCATTTGAAAGGGATGTTTCAGTTAAACCCCCTCTGATAGCTCTCCAGCTTGCCTAACAGGTTCCCCCATACTCTTACAGCTTGTGAATTGCTTACAGCCCCCAACCACTAGAGGCACAAAGCTTAAAAGCATCTTAAAGATACAGAGCCTTTTCTAGAGAGTTAAAAATTATATTGGTAGAGGGTTTTCACTGTTGACTCAATGACTGCTGCTAGGTCTCCATATTCTTTATCTTTTAGGCACCTGGGAGGATGTTAATCAATATAAATGGGATATAGAAAAAGATATATAGTAGTTTTGATGTTAGCAACACTAGACTTTTGAGTTACTTTTCTTTTGTTGTAAATCACTGTACTCCTTTTGCTTGTTATAAATTGCTGTATCATTGCTATGTAAGAATGTAACTTTATTTAGTGCTTTCTGAGAGTGGCACCAGACTTTGGGAAGATCAACACAAATAAGTCTTCTGTTTGGCAAGCCCTTATCAGAAAAAAGGCTGTAAAATGTTAATTGGCCCTTTTGGCCGTAAGATGATGTAAATTACCTAAGACTTGTGTATGCAACTAGGTATGCAGAGAGAAAAGCCTGGTTTTGATAAGAGTCTGGGCTACCAATGCTGCAGAATTTTGTATTACCCATTGATCTCTATGTACAATCAAAAAGGTTTAAAAGGCCTTTCTAGACAACAGAGGCTGGGCCAGTCTTTGGAAGGACTGGTTTCCCCTGTGTCTCCTCTTTACTCTAATTTCATGCTGAATTCCCATCTGGGGTATGGAGGCTCGCCATGTCTACTTACTTGTCCCTGCTTCTAAGATCCGTAAGAAAGAGAGCCCAAGGTGGGCACTCTCCGATATTCAAACGGGTGCTGATGGCCTAATGTAGATGGTGCAAGTTCCTTCTCTGGAACTTTATTGGTTTTCCATGTAAACCATGTTACTCAGCCCTTTTTCTCCACTTAATTTTTCTACTACACTATTTCTTCATAATCTAATCTTATATTAATAAATAAATAAGCTTCTCCTCACCTACACCATTCACGCTTCGAATTACCCTGGATTCACTGGGGCTGGACCCCGGCATAAACCAGTTTTTTCACGCTCCTCTTTCATTTTCATCAAGAGGCTTTTGAGTTCTTCACTTTCTGTCATAAGGGTAGTGTCATATGCATATCTGAGGTTATTGATATTTCTCCCGGCAATCTTGATTCCAGCTTGTGCTTCTTCCAGCCCAGTGTTTCTCATGATGTACTCTCCATATAAGTTAAATAAGCAGGGTGACAATATACAGCCTTGATGTACTGCTTTTCTTATTTGGAACCGGTCTGTTGTTCCATGTCCAGTTTTAGCTGTTGCTTTCTGATCTGCATATAGGTTTCTCAAGAGGCAGGTCATGTGGTCTGGTCTTCCTATCTCTTTCAGAATTTTCCACCGTTTATTGTGATCCACACAGTCAAAACCTAGCATAGTCATGGGAAACAGATGGGGAAACAGTGTCAGACTTTATTTTGGGGGGCTCCAAAGTCACTGCAGATAGTGACTGCTGCCATGAAATTAAAAGACGCTTACTCCTTGGAAGAAAAATTATGACCAACCTAGATAGCATATTCAAAAGCAGAGATATTACTTTCTCAATAAAGATCCGTCTAGTCAAGGCTATGGTTTTTCCAGTGGTCATGTATGGATGTGAGAGTTCGACTGTGAAGAAAGCCAAGCACTGAAGAATTGATGCTTTTGAACTGTGGTGTTGGAGAAGACTCTTGAGAGTCTCTTGGACTCAAGGAGATCCAACCAGTCAGTTCTAAAGGAGATCAGTCCTGGGTGTCCTTTGAAAGGAATGGTGCTAAAGCTGAAACTCCAGTACTTTGGCCACCTCATGTAAAAAGCTGATTCATTGGAAAAGACTGATGCTGGGAAGGATTAGGGACAGGAGTAGAAAGGGACTACAAAGAATCAGATGGCTAGATGGTATCACTGAGTCGATGGAAGTGAGTTTGCATGAACTCCAGGAGTTGCTGTTGGACAGGGAGGCCTGGCGTGCTGCGATTTATGGGGTGGCAAAGAGTCAGACATGACTGAGTGACTGAACTGAACTGAACTGAATTGAAGCCTAAACACCTTTGTCTTGTCAATTACTTACAAATTACTGCTTTCTTGCCTAAAATGAACAAAAGCTTTCTGCTTTGGTCTTTTTGAATCTCATCACTTTTTATGGGACATCCATATGTAGAAAAGTAAATTTTTCTCCTGTTACTCTGTCTTATGTTCATTTAACTATTAGGTTAGCATAACATAGAAGAAAGGGAAATTATTCTGAAACCACGTAATCAAATAAAAATTATTGAAATCAGGGTAACTGACATGTCTTTGAGGAAAGGGTCTCAGACACTGACTAATGAATAAAGCAATATATAAGATTGGCATATCTATAAATGAGAAATGAAGGCAATCTTTTAAAATGGGAGAAACTGGATCTGCTGTGAGAAAGAGATGAAAATCGTTAGTGGAAAAATCTATTTTAATTTCATTAGGCATTTATTTTCATGGGAGGAGAATGTAGATTTTTGGTATCCATAAAGCATAGTATTAAAATAAATTCTGATAAACTTCTGATAGTGATCGATTTTGTGAAAAGAAGGAAGTATTAAAAGCTCAACCGTTGCTAAACCTGTTGTGGATCCACAGGGGAAAATACAGAACTTGAGATCTAATTGATCATGTTCTTATAACATAAAAATATAAAAGCTGAAGCTCTAGAGACTTACGTCCCAACAGTTGCCAGACAGAAATAAAAAGCAATCTGCCTATGGTAAATATACTGGAGTGAAAAGACCACAGACTTGTTCATTGTAGGTAGGTTTCTAAATGGATAAATTTAAAGAATACGGAAAGTGGCAGAGACTTACTTTTGTAGAAAAGTGAAGAAGTACTGAAAATTTTCAAATGAGTCATTTTATAATTGCTTGCTCAATTATATAAACACTATAATGTAATAACTAAACAAAGATACTTCCTTGTTAAACCTGTGTGACTTTGACAACCTTCAATTATAATTTGTAAAAGAATATTAAATATTTTAGTTTTTTATATTTTTAATCATGGTTGATATACAAACCATTTTTCACTGTTGCAAATAATATCACTGTACAGGTAAATTTGCCCTTGTCTTTTTGAAATAATAGTAGAGATAACATATTACAACTACCAATATGTATAAATCCAAGTCCATAACACAATAGTTATGATTTCCAAATGCCATAATTCTTTATTGTTAATTAGTCTTTAAGTCATGTCCAACTCTTTGCCACCCCATGGGTTGGAGCCCAATAGGCTCCTCTGTCCATGGAATTTTCCTGGCAAAAATACTGGAGGGGGTTGCATTTTCTTCTCCAAGGGATCTCCCCCACCCAAGATTCTTTATCTTTGAATCACCTGGGAAATTTACCATAATACTTAAGTCTAGAAAGAATAAAAGTGAGACCACATCCCAATTTTCATATATCTACAGTGCATACACATGCAACTCCACTCTTTGAATATTCTAAAAGAACAGAGGAGAATATTTGTGACATTGTATATAACATAATTTATTGTGTAGAATGTAAGACTGGGGCAGATAATTCAAGAAACATCAACTCCTTTATACCAGAGAGAGGTAAATTTCAGAAATATTGAAGAATAGGGATCAAAGAAAACAATAAACCAATATTACAGTTTCTGGGGGATTGGGATGGAGGCATAATTAATATGTGAATCTTTCTGCATATATGGGACTGAAGACATAGGAACAATTTTACCAAATATCTTAAATATCTGATCTATTGGTGAGTAGATCATGTAGATCCTAGTTAATTACAGCAGAACGAATCATGCAGGAAACCGTACTGCCTTTCTTGCCTCAGTGTAACCTGTCTTACCAGGAGCTCTGTGTTAAGCCTCAAAGATTCTTCATAATGTCTTCTGAGCAATAGCTCAGTGTTAGGGGAGCGCTGTCCAGGATATAACTTATGGAGACACTTCCACCTTCTTCAGTTCCTTCCCTGCACTGGTTAACTGATACTTGTCACTGAATACTGGACTTCCCTGGTGGTTCAGTGGTAAAGGATCTGCCTGCCAATTCAGGAGACCGAGTTTCAATGCCTGGATAGAAAGATCCCCTGAGAAGGAAATGGCAACCCACTCCAGTGTTCTTACCTGGAAAATCCCATGGACAGGGAAGCCTGGTAACTTACAGTCCACGGGATCACAAAAGAGTTGGACATGACTTAGTGACTAAACAACAACAACAGTAAGAATGTATACTGGATGGGGGGCGGGAAGACTTATGGGGACACAGTAGCATGCTATACCCAGGAAAATGGAATAGCTCTGCCTATTCCATAATTGTGCATGATGAGGAAATAAAAAAGGGACACATCCATTATTTACACCATTCATTAACTATGCTTCTCTATTTATCTATAGGATAAAACAATATTTCTGCAATATTGATAAGAACAACAATCTTGTCAGAATATGTGGGCTATCTGGACCAATTAATTTAAGAATCACTGCCTCAGATCCACGGATATCAATTTCTTAATATGAGTAAAAGTAGCAAAAATTGGCATACATACTAATAAGGTTGATATGGCAATAATTTAGATGAAAGAATGCCACAAATAGTACAGTGCTATGCAAATGTAAGTGATATCATTATTATTGTTGTTGATTTATAATAAATTATATAAATTTACAGGGAGTCAGTTTGCCTCACATAGTCCTAGCATTATTTCTTTTTTTAATTACTGAAATACAGAAAGGAGCAGCAACTAAAATGCTAAGTTAGTAAGATGATGTTATCTTCCCCTTCCATCTCCTCTTTCATAACCAGGGATTCTCAGATGTGAGTGATGACTGCTGAGAATTGCACTGTTTCCTGAGTTCGTACTGTTAGGACTTTCTGGCAGATGGGATGTGCATAAGGCACTCTTCATTCTCTTCCTGCTAGCTTATGGCATAGCTGTGGTTGCCAACGTAGGGATGATCCTGTTGATCAAGATGGACCCTAGACTCCACACATCCGTGTATTGTTTCCCCAGCAGTTTGTCCTGTGATGCTCGCTACTCCTCCACTGTCTATCCAAGTATGCTGGCTGATTTCTTATCTGAGCTAAAGAAGATTTAATTTAACCTGTGTGCCGTTCAGATGTGTTGTTTTGGGGCCTTTGCAGATGTGGAATGTCTCATGTTGACTATCATGGCTTACGATCATTATGTAGCCATTTGCAATCCACTTCTTTATGCAGTTTTCATATCCAGGAGATTCTGTACCCAGCTTGTAGTTTTTGTGTACTTAGAAGCTTTGATCTATCCAGCAGCTTTTATCTATTGCACAATTCAGTTGTCATTCTGAAATTCCAATGTCATCAATCACATTTTCTGTAACTTCCCACCCTTACTAGTCCTTTTTTTCTCAGATACAACCATCAAAGAGATTGTGGTGTTCCCTTAAAGCAGCTGTGTTCTGGGTTGCAGTATCATCATTGTCTTCCACTTCTACAGCTACCTCATAATAACCATCCTTAGAATGAAGTTAGCCAGGGGGAGATGCAAAGCCTTCTCTGCATGTATCTCGCAGTTAACCACTATGGCTATATTTCATGGAATGCTCCTGTTCATGTATTTCAGACCCAACTCCAGTTACTCTATGGACACAGACAAAATGGCCTCTGTCTTCCACACAGTTTTCATCCCAGTGTTAAATCCACTGATCTACAGTTGAAGAAACAAGGATGTGAAAACTTCACTGAAAAGAGCAACTGGCACTAAATTATGTTTTTACCCAAAATGATTTATTTAAAGATTCTGACAGCTAATATTCAGGTACTTTGACTTTGAGTCTGGCAATCTGACCAATACAACTTCTAGATGTTTTCAATTGTTTATCTTTATGCCTAAACTGAATGTAGGGGTCAGAAATTATTTATTGTTTCTCTAAACTAAGGAAGAATAGTAATGGGTTCCCTTTGCTATGTTTTAGAAAAGATGTTTCTCTCTTCTCTGTTCATGTGTATGCTTCAGAGAGCAGAGCAATCCTTCTTCCCACACCAGTTCAACTTATGGTCCAAATATTCCAATATATATATATTTTTAAACAATGGGATTAATAAACTTTCTCCCTCAAAAGTGAGAGTTAGTGGGTTAAAAGCTTTGTTTTTGCCTTTCTTTTGTAATAGCAACACCCTACACATGTTCCATCATGACACTTAATAGTACTTAGGTAACAAATATAAAGAAAGAAAGAAAAGAAAAACCTACCTTAACTCAAAGTTTCATAATTACAAGACCCTAGTCTATCTTGTTCACAAAACCTCTACTTTGCTACTTAAAATGCTTGGCTTCATGATGCCATTCAGAAATATTTAGTGAGTAAATAAATGACTGTCCCTTGAAAAACTAATGCAAAAATGAGTTTTGCCAATTTTTGAAATTTAAAGCAATTCTAGTTTTCAATAGTTTATTCCAGGTTATCTATTTTAGGCAAAATTCACTTATGCATCTATCTTTTGGCATAGGTTAAATATGTATCAGAGGCAGGATGTAGGGACTTTCTCAATCTTCTATTCTTCATAATTCTTCCCTAATTACATCAGCAGGAACAACTCTATAGTAACTACATGAATTGGAGTTGGGGACAATGTACCAGGACCTTCTCTAAAGCTCAGTAGAAAAGAAGACTCCATCTCTTTTCATGTGCTCATAGTATTATTCTTCTTAAAATTGGGGGGGGGGATACATGGTTAATACAGTTGCAGTTGTAAAAAGAATGGTTATTAAAAAATTTTTGTTCAATGGGGAAAAAAGTATTTGCATTAGTATACCATTTGTAAGTACTTATATTCTCTCTCTCTGTGTATTTGTGAAATAAACAGAAACTGTATTCTTAAGAGTTTAAATAGTGATTGCCAAGTAGATGGATATTAAGTAATCCTCAATTTGTAACACTAAACTAAGTACTTATGTTGTTCTCATAGTAATAAACTAGCAGCTAATCTATTAATGAAAAATATCACATTATATCAGGTTGTCACAACTGCTCATTTTATTTTACATCATTAAAAATGAACATGGAGTCACTTTTTTCTGATTCCAGGAGAATGAGCTAATGAGTTATACAAGGTTTTCAATTTAGTTTCTTTTCTAATACTATATATCTCATTAGGCATAAAATGTGCTGAATATTATGTACTTTAAAATATCACAAGAATAAAGCAACATATTAAAACATAATTATCAGCAGAGTTATTTGCTTTCAATTACTGATTGAATTGTTTTAACACAAAAGTATATATAATATTTTAATTTTATTTTATAGTCTAGATAATATATTTGCTGTTCATAGAAAATTTCACATATCAGGAAATTGCAGTCTAACTCCTTCCACACTCAATTTACTTTAATAAAAACATACTATAAAAATTAAACCCTTTTGTGTTGCATAAAATTAGATTCAATGAGTATTTTTCACATCTATGTTTA
>SJYF01007594.1:155179-167386 GCA_006410515.1 Procapra przewalskii | reverse complement strand
GGGCTGAGTAATACTCCATTGTGTATATGTACCACAGCTTTCTTATCCATTCATCTGCTGATGGACATCTAGGTTGTTTCCATGTCCTGGCTATTATAAACAGTGCTGCAATGTTAAAGTAGGACAAATCAGATTTATTTTGATTAGCAAACAATTTTACATATGTATATCTTAAACAAAATTAAGGGGGAAAGTTGGATTTTTTTAAGCACTGTGAAAACGTATAACTAAGATTTAAGATTTTTTTTTGGATATTTTAACAGTAAAAAGTGTAATATTGTTAGTGTTGTGTGTGCTCAATTACTCAGTCATTTCTGACTCTTTGTGACTTCACGGACTGTAGCCCAACTGTCTCCTCTGTCCGTGGGATTTTCCTGGCAAGAAGGGTTGCTATTCCAGAGGACCTTCCTGAGCCCCAGATTGAACCCGCATCTCCTGCATTGCAGGCAAATTTTTTGCTGCTGTGCATAATGACTTATTACAATACTAATTTTATTAATAATCTGTGAAAATTCAATCCATAAGAACTCACCATATTTACTCAAGTCTCTTTGGGGAGAGTGATACCGAGGCTGAATCTCCAGTACTTTGGCCAACTCATGTGAAGAGCTGACTCATTGGAAAAGACTCTGATGCTGGGAGGGATTGGAGGTAGGAGGAGAAAGGGATGACAGAGGACGAGATGGCTGGATGGCATTACTGACTCAATGGACATGAGTCTGAGTGAGCTCCAAGTGTTGGTGATGGACAGGGAGGCCTGGCATGCTGCGATTCATGGGGTCTCAAAGAGTCGGACATGACTGAGCAACTGAACTGAACTGAACTGAACTGAAAGCAAAATCTCCTTGGAAGGAATGTTATGACCCACCTAGATAGCATATTCAAAAGTAGAGACATTACTTTGCCAACAAAGGTCCATGTAGTCAAGGCTATGGTTTTTCCTATGGTCATGTATGGATGTGAGAGTGGGACTGTGAAGAAAGCTGAACACCGAAAAATTGATGCTTTTGAACTGTGGTGTTGGAGAAAACTCTTGAGTCCCTTGGACTGCAAGGAGATCCAACTAGTCCATTCTAAAGGAGCTCAGTCCTGGGTGTTCATTGGAAGGACTGATGCTAAAGCAGAAACTCCAGTACTTTGGCCACCTCAGGCAACAAGTTGACTCATTGGAAAAGACTCTGATGCTGGGAGGGATTGGGGGCAGGGGGAGAAGGGGACAACAGAGAATGAGATGGCTGGATGGCATCACTGCCTCAATGGGCATGAGTTTGAGTGAACTCCTGTTATTGGTGATGGACAGGGAGGCCTGGCATGCTGTGATTCAAGGCATCGCAAAGAGTCAGACATGACTGAGCAACTGAACTGGACAGAAAGCAAAATCAGTTTACCATTCATACTCCAATTCTTATATATCAACAGAGTGCATGCACACACAAGCACACACGTGCACATACATATAAACATACACACAAATAGAAGCTTATATCAAATATATGTTTGTTACTTTTTTAAATTTGATTTTTACTTTATTCTATGTTACAATACTGTATTGGTTTTGCCATACATTGACATGAATCAGCCACAGGTGTACCTGATCTCCCAATGCCGAAGCCCCTTTTGTCCCATCTATTTTTAATGAACAAGCCAGGTTAAAATCTAAAGGGATGAAAATGCATTAGCTGAAGTTTCTTGTTTCCACTTGTTTCTAGAATTTTTCTTTATGTGGTCAAGAGACATGTCATTTGGCATCAGACTGCTCCAGCGCATAAGTAATAATAATGTGGCAAAGCAGTAAAATATTTCTAGAAATAATTTTACTAAAATATATCTAACGCTCAATATCTACATTAAAACATATAGCAGAGACAGTAATACCATATTGTTCATTCTTTCAAAATCAGAGATAAGTTCATTCTGTCATTATTTAATACACAATAATAAGCAAACTGGGCTCCCCAGGTGGCTCAGTGATAAGGAATCCGCCTGCAGTTCAGAAGATGGGGGTTCAATCCCTGATTCAAGAAGACACCCTGGAGAAGGAAATGGCAACCTACTCCAGTGTCCTTGCATGGTAAATCCCATCTACAGAGGAGTCTGATAGGCTTCAACATTGAGTTGAAGGAGCCAGACACGTCTTAGCGATTGAACAAGGAAATGAACAAATAAACACATTATTATTCGTAAGTACTCAAGAAGTGTAATCACTTGTATTCTTAGTTGGATAGGTATCTTTAAAATATAAGGTTGAATACTCCAACATTGTCTTTAATTAAGGTGTTACTTTTCATATTATGTTTGACATGCAATGAGCTTTCAGTAAAGAACTGATTGCTGAGATAAAGCAGTGAAGTTTCCACTAGTCACGTATATTATAGATGACATCCACATTTAGAGTCAGATTTTTTCAAAACTCCTATCTCACACTTAATCTTTTAAAATCAAATAGTGGGGAAATTTGTATGGGTTATTTTCTTAGAATATAGTGTACTGGAATTAATTTAATCTGATTTGCAGATAATATTTTGTCTCAAAAAGGGTGAAACATTGATGTGTCATTGTCTCGGTCATTTCTGGAGCATTTTTACAAGAAGAATAAAGAAGAATGAATGGGGGAAATCGCACTTCATTGAAAGAATTCCTTCTCTTGGGAATTAGTAGAAGCCCTGTAATCAAAGTGACTATTTACCACGTTTCTGATTGCTTATCTCATTATTCTTGTGAATCTCAGGATTATCATTTTAGTTAGAACAGACCCCCAGCTGCTCACACCCATGTACTTTTTCCTCAGCCACCTCTCCTTTAGTGACCTCTGCAATTCCACAGCCATTGGACCCAGGATGCTGGCAGGCTTCCTCATCAAGAACAAATCAATCCCCTTCTATGGCTGTGCTCTGCAATTCCTGATCTTCTGTACATTGGCAGATTCTGAGTGTCTACTGTTGGCAGTCATGGCTTATGATCAGTACACGGCTATTAGCAACCCCTTGCTTTATACAGTCAAGATGTCTGGGAAGGTGTGCTCCCTGCTGATGGCTGGGGTTTATATGGTGGGAATTATGGATGATCCAATAAATACAATATTAACCTTCTACTTATGTTTCTGTGGGTCAAATGAAATTAACCATTTCTTCTGTGATGTCCCTCTTCTCCTCTTGCTATTTTGGTCAGATACACAGGTCAATGAGTTAGTGATATTTATCATTTTTTGCTTCATTAAACTGATCACCCTCTCAGGTCTCTTTGTGTCTTACTGTTACATCATCCTAGCAGTGATAAAGATCCACTCTGCTGAGGGGAGGTTCTAGGCTTTCTCTACCTGCACCTCCCACCTAACTGCTGTGGCAATTTTCCAGGGAACTCTGCTCTTCATGTATTTCAGGCCAAGTGCTTCCTACTCTTTAGACAAAGACAAAATGACCTCCTTGTTTTATACCCTTGTGACTCCCATGTTAAATCCTCTGATTTACAGCCTCCGGAACAAAGACGTGAAAGAGGCTCTGATGAAATGTAAAAATAAAAAATGGTTCCATTGAAAATTTGCTCGTAGACATTTTACTCCCAATGTTACACAATAATTTATGAAAATCAAAATTGGTTTGGCTAATGTTGTATGATTCCATTCGTATTTATACTATCTTCCAATCCTAGCAATATATATGATTTCCTAAATACCACAGGTTTCATTTTATATCTTAAACTTCTATTTAATATTCCTTATTTGTGGAAAACTTTCAGACTCTTCATTTGTCAATTTTGTGTTTCTTCAGTCTTTATATGTGTTTTTTTCTTTTAATTTTCTGAAAGTTAGTGTTTTCTAAGTTGCTGTTGCACTCTATGTGGGCTTTATTTAATCGTGACTCCATCTGCTTTTATACTAATGAATTTTGGCATATAATGGAAGTGACTAATGTCAATTAAATAATTATTAAAAATTATTTCCAACAGACTATAATTATGACATAATATAAAAAGCCTTGCTGTTGGTCAGTCACTGTGTCCATGAATTTAAGCACGTCAGGCTTCCCTGTACACACACATAATCCTAACATCATTTTTATTTAAAAACTAAAAACCAAATAGTGTAGTAAACATCCAGTTATCCCTATGGAATGTAAATATTTCGAGATTTTTGATGTTTTTTACAAAATCTTTGTTTCATGAATGTTTTTAATGGAAAGTGTTTGTGTTTGTATGTTTGTTTGAATGTGTGAGGGTGAATGGGTATGCATTTGTTTTCTAATGTGTTGAATAAAAACAAAGTGGCCACATAAGTATTGGTGAAGTGGAAATTAGGGGTGCTTGCAGATCAGAGGCATTTACTGTTTCTGAATAAGTGTAATATTGGGCATTAAGGTAGGGGGACCAACGGCAAAATATCCTAAAGGTCTATATTCCATGTACAATCAGCTTACTTGTATGAAATATCAGATGATAAATTACATCATGTCTGTTACTTATTCCTGAGAGACTAAGGGTTCACCACCCAGGGACCAGACACGAGATGATTATATAATCCGGGTCAGGCAAGAGGCAATGCTGAACCCTCTTGCAGACAGAACTGAATGTAATGAATAAGTCAGGAGTTCTGGGACAGACACTGATATCTTTGCTGTTTCTTTGATTTATATTTGAGATTTCCTTATTTTTAATGAGTTTTTGAAATAATATATTTTACATAAACAAAGGAACAAATGAAATAGTACACACATTTTTATTTTATTTAGTTGTACAACTTGTTTATTTTAAATACATAAAATAGGGAATATAAAAGGAGCAAATATGCATTATGGAAATAGACAGATGTTTTACTATTTTAAAAATTTATCTGTTATATTATGCATTATGTATAACATGCATATCATATTTCTATAAATGCTTTAAGTTTTAAAGAAAAGTATTTTTGCTTAATTATGTCTTTCTAAGCAGATATACGAGTTAAGTCCTACGGTTGAAAACCTGCACAGTGGTCACTAGACCACTGTTCCAATGCTCTTCTCTATCCCTCATCTACATTCAACTCCTGTTTTTAAAATTCTCCTAGGACATAAGAGGACAAGTGGAGGAGAAGGGAATGACAGAGGATGAGATGGTTGGATGTCATCTCTGACTCAATGGACATGAATTTGAGCAAGCTCTGGGAGTTGGTGATAGACAAGGAGGCCTGGAGTGCTGCGGTCCATGGGGTCACAAAGAGTCAGTCACAAAGAGTGACTCAACTGACTAACTGATGACATCATATATCACATACTTGGTTTGGGTAAAATATAACAGTGGGGCATAGAATTCCATTGTCCTTCTAAAGACAAGTAATTCTTAAACCAAAGAAAGGCAAAACTAAGAGATACTGAAGATAAATCTGGCTCAAATAAAATAATCAAACAATATTAAATTTTTTTAGGGAATTGGAGTGGGGCCACAGCTCAGATGTGAATGTCTCTGAGGTTACAGAAGTGTGACCATGAGAGTATGTTATGTGTCTAACGGAACTATTATGGCAGAATAGAAAGTGTGGAAGAGACTAGGTTAGGGCAGAAAGGACTCACACAGCAAACCAAGCCTTCTTTCTTGCCTCTATGACCCTTGCTACCAGCGTCTCTGCAACTGGATCTCAAATGGTCTTCATCATCTCCCCAGTATAACTGCAACTTCCAAGCAGAAGAATGGTCAGCCCTGGCATGTTACTCTACGTGAATTTCAGTATTTAGTTTATAGAAACCCTTCCACCCTCTTATCCAAAAATCACCACCCTCTCTGTCCCAGCAGGTCCTGAATCATGAACCATCTATCCCTCCAATGATGAGGTTGGAGGGACTTGAGAGGTTAATGGGGAAGTGAGGACTTCTTATATTCAGAAACTGGCTATAGTTCTTCCCTCTTCACAAGGGGAATAAGAAAGCAATATATTCATCACCTGTGCTTCTTATTTACTACTCTTCTCTAACACAGGGTATAACAACATTTCTACATCACTGAAAAACAAAACAAACCAAGAAACCCACCAATCTTATCAAAAGACAAGTTACGTGAACGATACAATTGTCAGGCCCTTGCTTCACTCAGAGCACATCATTTTGTTAGTATTAGATAGAAGTAGCAAAATGTTAGTCACTCAGTCGTGCCTGACTCTGCGACCCCATGGACTGTAGAGCCCACCAGGATGCTCTGTTCATGAAATTCTCCAGGCAAGAATACTGGAGTGGATAGCCATTCACTTCTCCAGGGTATCTTCCCGACCCTGGATTCAAACCCAGGTATCCTGCCCTACAGGCAAATTGTTCACCATCTTACCCATCAGGAAAGCTACAAACATGGTCATAAATACTACACAAGTTGGATTGGAAACAGTCTGACTTAGTTTGGATGAAAGGGTGCTGCAAGACTATACACTGCTTTGCAAATGTATTGTTGTCAACTTTTTTTTTCATTTATATAAAATTGGAAAATATTTTTTAGAGTCTGTTGGCCTCATGCAGTCCTAGAAAGATCTGTCTCTTTTCTTGATTACAGAAATCTACAAAAGGACCAGGGGTTTAACTATAAAGATAATAAATTAATATATTTACCCTCCATTTCCATTTCCTTTTTCACAACCAGGAATTTCCCAACAGATCTGAGTGACGACTGCTAAGAACTGCAGTATGGCTACTGACTTCACATTCCTAGGACTTTCAGACAGAAGGCACATGCAGCAGAGGCTCTTCATGCTCTTTATGCTGGTTTATGGCATAACTGTGGTTGCCAATATAAGGATGATCCTGTTGATCAAGGTGGATCCAAGACTGCATACACCCATGTATCATTTCCTGAGCAATCTTTCCTTCTGTGATGTCTGCTACTCTTCTGCTGTCTCTCCCAAGATACTGGCTGATTTCCTATCTGAGCATAAAAGGATTCCATTTGACATGTGTGCTATGCAGATGTATTTCTGGGGGACCTTTGCAGATGTGGAAAGTCTCATGTTGGCTGTCATGGCTTATGACCATTATGTAGCCATTTGCAACCCACTTCTTTATACAGTTTCCATGTCCAGAAAACTCTGTACCCAGCTAATATCTGTTGTCTACATGGAAGGTTTGGTAGATTCAGCAATCCACACCTGTTGTATATTTTTATTATCCTTTTGCAGTTCTAATGTCATCAATCACTTTTTCTGTGACTTCCCAGCCTTGCTAGCCTTCTCCTCCTCAGATACAGCCATCTATGAGATAATGTTGTTCACATCCAGTAGTTGTGTTGTGTGTTCTGGGGACCAGCATTATCACTGCCCTCTTCTCCTACAGCTACAGCATACCAACCATCCTTAGGATGAACTCAGTCAATGGGAGACACAAAGCTTTCTCTACATGTGCCTCCTATTTAACTGCTATGGCTATATTTCATGTCATGCTCCTGTTCATGTATTTCAGACCCAGCTTAAGTTACTCCATGGATACAGACAAAATAACCTCTGTCTTCTACACAGTTGTCATCCATATGTTAAACCCACTCATCTACAGCTTAAGGAGTAAGGATGTAAAAATTGCCATAAAAAAAGTTCAGTTCACTTCAGTCACTCAGTCGTGTCTGACTTTTTGCAACCCCATGAATTGCATCACGCCAGGCCTCCCTGTCCATCACCAACTCCAGGAGTTCAATCAGACTGACGTCCACTGAGTAAGTGATGCCATCCAGTAATCTTATCCTCTGTAATCCCCTTATCCTCCTGCCCCCAATCCCTGCCAGCATCAAAGTCTTTTCCAATGACTCAACTCTTCACATGAGATGGCCAAAGTACTAGAGTTTCAGCTTTAGCATCATTGCTTCCATAGAAATCCCAGAGTTGATCTCATTCAGAATGGACTGGTTGGATCTCCTTGCAGTCCAGGGGACGCTCAAGAGTCTTGTCCAACACCACAGTTCAAAAGCATCAATTCTTCGGCGCTCAGCCTTCTTCACAGTCCAACACTCACATCCATACGTGACCACAGGAAAAGTCATAGCCTTGACTAGACAGACCTTAGTTGGCAAAGTAATGTCTCTGCTTTTGAATATGCTATCTAGGTTGGTCATAAATTTTCTTCCAAGGAGTAAGCGTCTTTTAAGTTCATGGCTGTAATCACCATCTGCAGTGATTTTGGAGCCTCCCAAAATAAAGTCTGATGCTGTTTGCACTGTTTCCCCATCTATTTGCCATGAAATGATGGGACCAAATACCATGATCTTTGTTTTCTGAATGTTGAGCTTTAAGCCAACTTTTTCACTCTCCTCTTTCATTTTCACCAAGAGGTTTTTTAGTTCCTCTTCACTTTCTGCCATAAGGGTGGTGTCATCTGCATATCTGAGGTTACTGATATTCCTCTCAATAATCTTGATTCCAGCTTGTGTTTCTTCCAGTCCAGGGTTTCTCATGATATACACTGCATATAAGTTAACTAAGCAGGGAGACAATATACAGCCTTGACATACTCCTTTTCCTATTTGGAACCAGTCTGTTGTTCCATGTCCAGTTCTAACTGTTGCTTCCAGACCTGCATACAGATTTCTCAAGAGGCAGATCAGGTGGTCTGGTCTTCGTATCTCTTTCAGAATTTTCCAGTTTATTGTGATCCACACAGTCAAAGCCTTCGGTATAGTCAATAAAGCAGAAATAGATATTTTTCTGGAACTCTCTTGCTTTTTCCATGATCCAGCAGATATTGGCAATTTGATCTCTGGTTCCTCTGCCTTTTCTAAAACCAGCTTAAACATAAGGAATTTCACAGTTCACATACTGCTGAAGCCTGGATTGGAGAATTTTGAGTATTACTTTACTAGCATGTGAGATGAGTACAATTGTGTGGTAGTTTGAGTATTCTTTGGCATGGCCTTTCTCTGGGATTGGAATGAAAACTGACCTTTTCCAGTCCTGTGACCACTGCTGAATTTTCCAAATTTGCTGGCATTTTGGGTGCAGCACTTTCACAGCATAATCTTTCAGGATTTGAAATAGCTCAAAAGGAATTCCATCACCTTCACTAGCTTTGGCTCTAGTGGTTCTTTCTAAGGCCCACTTGACTTCACATTCCAGGGTGTCTGGCTCTAGGTGAGTGATCACACCATCATAATTATCTGGGTCATAAAGATTTATTTTGTATGGTTCTTCTTTGTATTCTTGCCACCTTTTCTTAATAATTCTCCTGTTAGGTCCATACCATTTCTTTCCTTTATTGAATCCATCTTTGCATGAAATGTCCCCTTGGTATCTCTAATTTTCTTGAAGAGATTTCTAGTCTTTCCCATTCTGTTGTTTTCCTCTCTTTCTTTGCATTGATCACTGAAGAAGGCTTTCTTATCTCTTCTAGCTATTCTTTGGAACTCTGCATTCAGATGCTTATATCTTTCCTTTTCTCCTTTGCTTTTCACCTCTCTTCTTTACACAGCTATTTGTAAGGCCTCCCCAGACAGCCATTTTGCCTTTTCCCATTTCTTTTCCATGGGGATGGTCTTGATCCCTGTCTCCTGTACAATGTCACAAACCTCATTCTATAGTTTATCAGGCATTCTATCTATCAGATCTAGGCCCTTAAATCTATTTCTCACTTCTACAGTATAATCATAAGGGATTTGATTCCTGAATGGTCTGGCGGTTTTCCCTATTTTCTTAAATTTAAGTCTGAATTCGATAGTAAGGTGTTCATGATTTGAGCCACAGTCAGCTCCTGGTCTTGTTTTTATTGACTGTATAGAGCTTTTCCAACTTTGGCTGCAAAGAATATAATGAATCTGACTTCAGTGTTGACCATCTGGTGATGTCCATGTGTAGGGTCTTCTCTTGTGTTGTTGGAAGAAGGTGTATGCTATGACCAGTGCATTTTCTTGGCACAACTCTATTAGTCTTTGCTCTGCTAAATTGTGTTCTGAGTGATACAGTGTTTTCAACCAAAACAACATATGTAAAGATTCTGAAAGCTGAAGTTCAGGTACTGACAGATTCTTGTAGTCTCATCATTACAGTGTTCTGTATATTACCCATTACTTACCTTTGTGCCTAAACTGATTGTTGAAAGTAGTCATTGGTTATCTTATTTTGTCTCCAGATTAAGAAAGGGGAATAATATGCTGTTTTGAAGAAAGGGTCTTTTTTTATAACTCTTTTCTTGGGTAAGCATCACCAAGCTATTCCTCCATCTATGTCAATTCAACTTACCATCCTATGATTCCAGTGCATTTTTATTTATTATTTTAGTATTTTTTTATTTTTTACTTTATTTTGCTTTATAATACTGTATTGATTTTGCTATACATTGATATGAATCAGCCATGGGTATACATGAGTTCCCAATCCTGAACCCCCCTCCCACCTCCCACCCTATATCATCTCTCTGGATCATCCCATGCACCAGCCCCAAACATCCTGTATCCTGTATCTAACATAGACTGGCGATTCATTTCTTACCTGATAGTATACATGCTTCAATGTCATTCTCCCAAATCATCCCACCCTCTCCCTCTTTCACAGAGTCCAAAAGACTGTTCTATACATCTGTGTCTCTTTTCTGTCTCACATAGAGGGTTATCCTTACCATCTTTCTAAAGTCCATATATATGTGTCAGTATACTGTATTGGTGTTTTTCTTTCTGGCTTACTTCACTCTGAATAATAGGCTCCAGTTTCATCCACATCATTAGAATGGATTCAAATGTATTCTTTTTAATGGCTGAGTAATACTCCATTGTGTATTGGTACCACCGCTTTCTTATCCGTTCATCTGCTGATGGACATATAGATTGTTTCTATGTCTTGGCCATTATAAACAGTGCTGCGATGAACATTAGGGGTACATGTATCTTTTTCAATTCTGGTTTCCTTCGTGTGTATGTCCAGCAGTGGGATTGCTGGGTCATAAGGCAGTTCTATTTACAGTTTTTAAAGGAATCTCCACACTGTTCTCCATATTTGCTGTACTAGTTTGCATTCCCACCAACAGTGTAAGAGGGTTTCCTTTTCTCCACACCCTGTCCAGCATTTATTGCCTGTAGACTTTCGGATTGCAGCCATTCTGACTGGTGTGAAATGGTACCTCATTGTGGTTTTGATTTGCATTTCTCTGATAATGAGTGATGTTGAGCATCTTTTCATGTGTTTGCTAGCCATCCGTATGTCTTCTTTGGAGAAATGTCTATTTAGTTCTTTGGCCCATTTTTTGGATTGGGTTGTTTATTTTCCTGGAATTGAGCTGCATAAGTTGCTTGTATATTTTTGAGATTAGTTGTTTGTCAGTTGCTTCATTGCTATTATTTTCTCCCATTCTGAAAGCGTCTTTTCATCTTGCTTATCATTTCCTTTGTTGTGAAGAAGCTTTCAATTGGATCCCATTTGTTTATTTTTGCTTTCATTTCCAGTATTCTTGAAGGTGAATCATGGAGGATCCTGCTATGATTTATGTCGGAGAGTGTTTTGCTTATGTTCTCCTCTAAGAGTTTTACACTTTCTGGTCTTACGTTTAGATCTTTAATCAATTTTGAGATTTTTTGGTGTGTATGGTGTTAGAAAGTGATCTAGTTTCATTCTTTTACATTTGGTTGACCAGTTTTCCCAGCACCACTTGTTAAAGAGATTGTCTTTAATCCATTGTATATTCTTGCCTCTTTTGTCAAAGATAAGGTGCCCATAGGTGTGTGGATTTATCTCTGGGCTTTCTATTTTGTTCCACTGATCTATATTTCTGTCTTTGTGCCAGTACCATACTCTCTTGATGAATGTGGCCTTGTAGTAGAGCCTGAAGTCAGGCAGGTTGATTTCTCCAGTTCTATTCTTCTTTCTTAAGATTGCTTTTGCTATTCGAGGTTTTTTTGTATTTCCACACAAATTCTGAAATTATTTGTTCTAGCTCTGTGAAAAATACTGCTGGCAGCTTGACAGGGATTGCATTGGACTCTGTAGATTGCTTTGGGTAGTATACACATTTTCACTATGTTGATTCTTCTGATCCATGAACATGGTATATTTCTCCATCTATTAGTGTCCTCTTTGATTACTTTCACTGTTGTTTTATAGTTTTCTATATATAGGTCTTTAGTTTCTTTAGGTAGATATATTCCTAAGTATTCTATTCTTTTCATTGCAATTGTGAATGGAATTGTTTCCTTAATTTCTTTTTCTACTTTCTCATTATTAGTGTATAGGAATGCAAGAGATTTCTGTGTGTTGATTTTATATCCTGCAACTTTACTATATTCATTGATTAG
>SJYF01007594.1:120254-144408 GCA_006410515.1 Procapra przewalskii | reverse complement strand
TCCCCCCACACCCCCCACCCCAGCCCCGAGCCTCTGCTCTGGCACCGCACCCCTCTAGGTCACCACAGGACACCACATTGAGCTCCCTGTGCTGTACAGAAGGCTCCCACTCACTGTTTTACATAAGGCTGTGCAATCATATAAAGCTTCATAACTCCCTCAGAGACGAACCTGAAAAGAGATGGCATCATTCACAGTACCAGGTCATGAGTGACATCTTCAGGATCCATCTTTATCCACTTCAGAGGCAGGTCATCCAGGGTTTCATAGCTCATTACACATCCCATAATCATATCATGTTTGGAGTTCTTTGACCTTCAGTTCAGTTCAGTTGCTCAGTCGTGTCCGACTCTTTGTGACCTCATGAATTGCAGTACGCTAGGCCTCCCTGTCCATCACCAACTCCCGGAGTTCACTCAGACTAAGGTCCGTCTAGTCAAGGCTATAGTTTTTCCAGTGGTCATGTATGGATGTGAGAGTTGGACTGTGAAGGAGGCTGAGCGCTGAAGAATTGATGCTTTTGAACTGTGGTGTTGGAGAAGACTCTTGAGAGTCCCTTGGACTGCAAGGAGATCCAACTAGTCCATTCTGAAGGAGATCAGCCCTGGGATTTCTTTGAAAGGAATGATGCTAAAGCTGAAACTCTAGTACTTTGGCCACCTCATGAGAAGAGTTGATTCACTGGGAAAGACTTTGGTGCTGGGAGGGATTGGGAGCAAGAGGAGAAGGGGATGACAGAGGATAAGATGTCTGGATGGCATCACTGATTCGATGGACGTGAATCTGGGACTGGTTTTTCCACATTCTGCATTCATTCATTGCTTGAGCTGAGCAGAGGTTACTTCACAGTGATCTATGTTGGGTACACCATTCCCAAATCAGTCCAAATGCCTGAAACAACCCTAATGCTGCAATTCCCTGGTTGCACCTTGCCAAGAAGTGATGTGACTAATAAATTCCAGAGTACTTTTCTTATGTAACTCTCTGGTCTTGTCCCAAGGGCCATGGTTGAAATGGGACGTTTAGCTGCAAAGGAAACAAAGTCTATCTTTTGTGATAAACTCAAACACTTAGGACATTTCCTGTTCCATATTTAGGACAAAACACTTGATTATCTTCACCTTCAGGCTACCATTCCATTCTTCCCCACTGAAAGCCAGCATTGCCCACACCTTACCTTCACAGTGATCTATATTGGCAAAAGTCTAGTTTTTAATTTATATTTTATATTGGGTTAGAGTTGATTAACAATTTTGTCTTAGTTTCAGTTGTACAGCAAAGTGATTTGCAATACGAATCCATGTATCTTTTCTTTTTCAGATTATTATCTCATATAGGTTATTGTAGAGTTTTGAGTTCCCTATACTATAGAGTATGAGACCTTGTAGATTATCTACTTTATACATAGTAGTGTGTTTATGTTGATTCCAACCTTCTAACTATCCCCTCCTCTGAAAAAAACTGTTAAAGATAGTTTTCACTGCAATAAATGTAATTCTGATGTAATTTATTACACAGAATACATTTGCTAATTCACCCTCCTTGACTACTCAACCTCAACTTTGAGTTTAATACTTTCCAAGTCCTATTTCCTCTCTGAGTCATTTGTCAGCCTCTCATCAAGGTATCATCCCAAGAATTTTAGGCTTAATTTACTCTCTGACTCCCATTGCATGGCCTCCTTCAGGAACCGTGTGTAATAAGATTGCAACTTAGGTCAATTCTTTTCTCTCAATTGCTTCTTTCTACTCTGAAATTGGTATCCCCATAAATAAGCATAACCAAGAATGGTAGTTAGGTCATACATAGAATGATAGAAGCCATGAGCTCATACTGGTGAAAAGTTAGTTAGCAGAGTTCGTTGAATCAAAACT
The DNA here is from genome assembly GCA_006410515.1 of Procapra przewalskii. NCBI lineage: Eukaryota > Metazoa > Chordata > Mammalia > Artiodactyla > Bovidae > Procapra > Procapra przewalskii. Next base: position 142,534 of record SJYF01007594.1, on the reverse strand, counting down.
GTAATAGCTCTCATTGATTTAATAAGTATGTGGCTCTTTCTTCAGAAGCAGGAAATTTAACTTAGCTTGAAAACCTCTCTAGAAATAAGCTATGAACTGGAGAATCAGTTTCAACAACACTGTACCTGTATGAAGACTCAACTTAAAGTAACTGTCACCTTCAACAAATCAGTTCCTCCATGGACCTCATTTTCCACTGGTCAAAAGAGAGTTATGAATGAATCACTATTGAACATTCCAGTTACCACGTGCTGTATCTATGTCCATATGCCTCTATCAATAATTTCTATTTAGGATAATTTAAAAAGTATAACAGAGGGATGGGGCTCTCTCTCTCTCTCTCTCTCTCTCTCTCTCTCATCATTGGTTTTAATTTCCTATCTCATCCTGTTGTCTTCTTAGTTGTCATCAATCCAGACTCCATCCTCCCACCCACGAGGCTGTAGTTTACCCATCCATCTCCCCTTCCCCATCTCCCCACTTCCTCTGGTCATAGAAGTGCTGTGGTCTACAGCGTGTGTCCCCTTAGTCGGGTTTGTGCTTTGTCTTCATGTCTCATTAAATGGTGTTTTTCCCCCATACCAGTAAGTTGAATTGGTGTATCACTATGCAGTTACAGAAGAGGCAATGGCAACCCGCTCCAGTACTCTTGCCTGGAAAATCCCATGGACGGAGGAGCCTGGGAGGCTGCAGTCCATGGGGTCACACAGAGTCGGACATGACTGAGGCAACTTAGCAGCAGCATATATATCAATGGATGGAAAAAAATTACATCTCCAGTCCAGTGAGTTACAGGAGGCCCAGTTCCATCAATCAAGCCCAATTAACTGACCTATGCAGAATTTTGACTTTAAGAGACATTTTGTTGAAGGGGATATTCATGTAAGTTGATTTCCAGCTTTTTATGTCATCAGAGAATCAGATATTCTACACAATGAACAGGATTGAAAAGGCAGACAACAAGAAGTGTTGTTTAAGATGTAGAAGGGCTTCCCTGGTGACTCAGACGGTAAAGAATCTGCCTGCAACAGACCTGGGTTCAATCCCAGGGTCGAGAAGATGCCCTGGAGAAGGGAATGGCATCCCAGTCCACTATCCTTGCCTGGAGAATTCCACGGACAGAATTGGTGGCTACAATCCATAGAATCAAAAAGAGTTGGACACGTCTGAGCGGCTAACACAAGATGTGGAAAACCCAGATGATTCACACTGAAAAGTCATAGTGGAGATGTGAATTGACATACTTTACAGAAAACCATATGAAAATTTACTAAATCTAAATTTTATTTTTAAATTTTAAATAGATAGTTACCTATACAGTATTATGTTCAGGGACATCATTGGCATCAAGGAAGTTTGTTTAGATACAGATTTTTTTATCTCAATTTTTTGTCTCCAAACTCTTGCATTTTACATTTTACCTTCAGTCTCTCCCTCCATGCCCTCATGATTCAAAAAGGTATTTTCTATTAATGCCCAACCTTTGGGGAAACAATTTACATTATTCGATTGTCAGTAGTGTACTGCTGTCCATGTTACAGATTTAGGGAGAATTACTCATCATGGCCTGGATGGGCAGTCAGGTTTGTGAAGATAAGATGGGGTTCTGTCTAAACAGAGTGTAGCCTGAGGAAACGTGGTATTCTTAGAGAAAGAGAAGCATCTGAGAAAAATACGTCTGAAAAGAAATCAGGTTATGGTCACGATGATTGACTTCACTCCCTCCAAATATACACCAGAGAAACAGAGAATGGAAATAAATTCTGAATGACCACAACTATATAATTGTCTTATACATGCATGCTGAAATACTTTTAGCAATTACATAGGATTTTTGAGAATTTTCTTGTCAATATCTGCCACGGAAGTACATTTGGTATTTTCATATTGAGGTTATCACATAAAGAAGAGAATACATTAAGGAAAAGCATTAATAATTGTAACAGAAATCTCTTCTGAAAATTCTTAATTTAATTGAATTTTTTCTGAAGGATATTCTAGCTTTATAGACACCAAGGGGAAATACTATAATAGTAAACAATATGATGATATAAGCAAAAATAACTGAAAATCATTTGCTTTGTATTTATTCCAAGTTAGAGCTCAGAATCCCAGGGACGGTGAAGCCTGGTGGGCTGCCATCTATGGGGTCACACAGAGTCGGACAGGAAATGACTTAGCAGCAGCAGCAGAGCTCAGAAAAAATATGAAACTTACTGAATTACTGGAAGCATAAACTGGTACATGCCTTGCACATCTTTTCTTGTTTGCTCACATTTTGCATTTACACATCTGTGACAACTAAATTAACTGCATTAAGACTGAAATTGTAGAGGTAATATACATGATTATAGTACATTTGGAAAGAATAGTGTCTAAAGGACAAGCAGCCACCTGTGCTGAATCACCAGACCAGGTTCAATGCATGATACTGGATGTTTGTGGCTGGTGAACTGAGACGACCCAGAGGGATGGTACAGGGAGGGAGGATCAGGATGGGGAACACGTGTATACTTGTGGCAGATACATGTTGATGTATGACAAAACCAATGCAATACTGTAAAGTAATTAACCTCCAATTAAAATAAATTTATACTAAAAAGTATACAGCAATGATTCACATGTGTGATAAAATATTATAATAGATAGATAATGCAGAGATCACCTCCTCAAAACTGTCAGGTTGTACAATGTCAAGGGACATCACTTTCTTTACTTCCTATTCCTTCCTGAAATTGCAACGAAGTGATCCCCTACATCACTTTCTCTTCACCCCGACGTTGATTATGTTCAAGTCCATGTGATGTAACTAAAACAGACTCCCTCCTAGTATGACAGTTCTTCCTAGTTGCCCCTCTGCTCTTGGTCACTGCTGCACCCCTCCTTGGTTTAGAAATGGGACTTTTATAATGCATCAGTCCTTGCAGAAATCTAGGAGCCATATGTCATTGTTTTGTGAGTTTTCAAGTGTCACTTTAACATAAATAAGCCATAACATCTAAGAGACTACTTTGAATTATATTAAGACAAATTTGTTTTGTTGTACTGTATTCAGTAATGTATTTTTGAGGTATTTCTATGGAAATAAAGAAACAATGTCTACAGAATTGGAGAATATTATTCCCTCTGGACTTCAATTTCTGTTTCATATTATGAGGCTATTAGGTCAGAATACATGTGATAATATGTCAAATCAATAAAACATGCAGTAAAAAATAGATAATATAAAATGAGTGTAGGTGAAAAAGCAAAAATTGAAAGTTTTAAGTCATTTTAATACTCTTTACTCCTAAACATCCTTTATAGAATTTATTTATTTTTAGGATTTTTATTCTATTCATTTATTTACTGGCCTGCATGTGGTATGTGCGATCTTAACCCACACCAAGGGCGCCAACTGGAATCCTCACCCTCTGTGATGGAAGTGCAGTCTTAACCACTGGACCTCCAGGGAAGTTCTCACATATAATTTATTTTAAGAAATATCTGCTCTGGTGCACTGGGATCACCCAGAGGGTTGGTATGAGGAGGTAGGGGGGACAGGGGTTCAGGATGGGGAACACGTGTATACCTGTGGTGGATTCATGTTGATGTATGGCAAAACCAATACAATATAGTAAAGTAATTAACCTCCAATTAAACTAAATATATTTATATTAATAAAAAGAAATATCTGACTTTGATAAACTATTTTGTGGTTGTGCAGTTGCTAAGTCATGCCAACACTTTGCAACCCCATAGATGGCAGCGTGCCAGGCTTCCTTATCCTTCACCATCTCCTGGGGTTTGCTCAAACTCATGCCCATCAAATTGGTGATGCCATCCAACCACCTCATCCTCTGTCATCCCCTTCTCCTCCTGCCTTCAATCTTTCCCATCATCAGGGTCATTTCCAATGAGTCATCTCTTCCCATCAAGTGGCCAAAATATTGGGGCTTCAGCCTCAGCATTAGTCTTTCCAATGAATATTCAGGATTGATTTCCTTTAGGATGGACTCGATGATTTCCTTGCTGTCCAAAGGAATTTCAAGAGTCTTCTCCAACACCACGGTTCAAAAGCATCAATTCTTTAATGCTCATCTTTGTTTAAGGTCAAACTCTCACATCCATATGTAACTATTGGAAAAACCATAACTTTGTCTATACTGACCTTTGTCAGCAAAGTGACCTCTCTGCTTTTTAATATGCCTAGGTTGGGCATATCTTTTCTCCCAAGGAGAAAGTGTCTTTTAATTTCATGGCTGCAGTCATCATCTGCAGTGATTTTGGAGCCTAAGAATATAAAGTCTGTCACTGTTTCCATTGTTTCCCCATCTATTTGCCATGAAATTATGGGATTGTATGCCATGATCTTAATGCTTTTGAATATTGACTTGTAAACCAGCTTTTTCCCTTTGCTCTTTCACCTTCATCAAATGGCCCTTTAGTTCCTTTTCACTTTCTGTGATAAGGGTGGTGTCATCTACATATCTGATGTTGTTTATATTTCTCCCAGCAGTCTTGATTCCAGCTTGTGCTTCATCCAGCCCAGCATTTCACATGATGTACTCTGTATATAAGTTTAATAATCAGAGTGATAATATATAGCCTTGAGGTAACTCCTTTCTCAATTTTGAACTAGCCTGTTGCTCCATGTTTGGATCTAGCTGTTTTTTCTTGAGATGCATACAGGTTTCCTTGGAGGCAGGTAATGTGGTCTGGTTTTCTCGTCTCTTTAAGAATTTTCCACAGTTTGCTGTGATTCACACAATATGAAAGTGCAGAAAGATGATAAATTATATATATTTAATTTTCTCACATCACAGGTTTTTATGGTATTAAAAATTGAATATAAACTAAACGGTGTAATATATATATGAATATTTATAATTCTTTACATAATTCATTGTAATATCATTTTTATTTAAAAATTAAAAGCCAAGTGGTGTAGAAAACAAGATCTAGTTATCCATAGGTAGTATAAATATGCTCAGATTTTTGCTGTTCTTACAAAATCTTTACTTTGTGGATGAATTTAATGGGATGCCTGTGTAAATATCTAAGGGTGAATGGTTGTACATTTGTTTTGTAATTTATCAAATGAAAATAAAGTGCCTGTATAGGGATTTGTGAACTGGATGTAAAGAATGTTTGTTGATTGGTATCATTTAACTGTATCTGTATTCCACTCACAATCAACTTACTTGTATGAAATGCCAGGTGATAAACTACATTATGATGTCTGTTAATTGTTCCTGAGAGATCAAGGCTTCATCACCCAGGGACCAGACACAGAGATGGTTATATAATCTAGGTCAGGCAGGAGACAATGCTGAATCCTCCGGTAGATAGAACTGCATGCAACAAACAAGGCAAGAATTCTGGGACAGGTATTAATATCTTTCTTGTTTCTCTGATATATATTTGAGATTTCATTAGGTTTTTAATCCTTTTTTGACAGAAAGCATGTTATATAAACAAAAGAAGATATGAAATATAGACAAATTTTATTTTATTTACTTTTTCTAATCTTTATTTCAAATCAATATATTTGCTATTTTTGCTCAGTTGCCTAGTCATACTTGACTCTGCAACACCATGAATTGTAGCACACCAGGCTTTCCAGGCCTTCATTCTTTCCTTGAGTTTGCTCAAATTCAGTTGCACCAAATTGTGTTGGTGATGCTATCTAACCATTTCGTCTTCCACTGCACCTTTCTCTTTTTTTCCTAAATCTTTCCCAGCATCAGGGTCTTTTCCAATGAGTCGGGTTTTTTTCCCAATGAGTTGGGTCTTTGCATCAGGTGGCCAAAGTATTGGAGCTTCAGCATCAGCCCTTCCAGCAAATTTTCAAGGTTGATTTCCTTTAGGATTAACTAGTTTGACCTCATTGTAGTCCTAAGGACTCTCAAGAGCCTTCTCCAGCACCACAATTTGAAAGTATCAGTTCTTCAGATATACACAGATAAATATACATCAGTTCAGTTCAGTTCAGTTATTCAGTCATGTCCGACTCTTTGTGACCCCATGAATCGCAGCATGCCAGGCCCCTCTGTCCATCACCAACACCCGGAGCTCACCCAAACTCATGTCCATCAAGTCGGTGATGCCATCCAGCCATCTCATCCTCTGTCGTCCCCTTCTCCTCCTGCCTCCAATCCCTCCATTCATTAGGGTCTTTTCTAATGCGTCAACTCTTCACATAAGGTGGCCAAAGTATTGGAGTTTCAGCTTCAACATCAGTCCTACCAATGAACACCCAGGACTGGTCTTCTTTAGGATGGACTGGTTGGATCTCCTTGCAGTCCAAGGGACTCTCAAGAGTCTTCTCCAACACCACAGTTCAAAAGCATCAATTCTTCTGCACTCAGCTTTCTTTATAGTCCAACTCTCACATCCATACATGACCACATGAAAAACCATAGCCTTGACTAGATGGACCTTTGTTGGCAAAGGAATATCTCTGCTTTTAATATGCTATCTAGGTTGGTCGAAACTTTCCTACCAAGGAATAATCGTCTTTTAATTTCATGGCTGCAGTCACCATCTGCAGTGATTTTGGAGCCCCAAAAAATAAATTCTCACACTGTTTCCACTGTTTCCCCATCTATTTGCCATGAAGTGATGGGACCAGATGCCATGATATCCGTTTTCTGAATGTTGAGATTTAAGCCAACTTTTTCGCTCTCCTCTTTCACTTTCATCAAGAGGCTTTTTAGTTCCTGTTCACTTTCTGCCATAATGGTGGTGTCATCTGCATATTTGAGGTTATTGATATTTCTCCCTGCAATCTTGATTCCAGCTTGTGCTTCCTCCAGTCCGGAATTTCTCTTGATGTACTCTGCATATAAGTTAAATAAGCAGGGTAATAATATACAGCCTTGACATAATGTTTTTTTTTTTTTTTAATTTGGAACCAGTCTGTTGTTCCATTTCCAGCTTTAACTTTTACTTCCTGACCTGAATATAGGTTTAAGCAAGAGAGTTCTAGAAAAACATCTATTTCTGCTTTATTGTCTATGCCAAAGCCTTGACTGTGTGGATCACAATAAACTGTGGAAAATTCTGAAAGAGATGGGAATACCAGGATAAATATACATAGTTCAACTCTTTTGCGATCCCATGGACTGTAGCCTGCCAGGCTCCTCTATCCATGATTACCGTGATATTGAAATGTTTGCCTTGGAGATGAACAGAGATCATTCTGCATATTTGAGACTGCAGCCAAGTATTGTATTTCGGACTCTCTTGTTGACCATGATGACTACTCCATTTCTTCTGAGGGATTCCTGCCTGCAGTAGTAGATATAATGGTCATCTGAGTTAAATTCACCCATTCTAGTCCATTTTAGTTCACTGATTCCTAGAATGTCAACGTTCACTCTTGCCATACCTTGTTTGACCACGTTCAATTTGCCTTGATTCATGGATCTGACATTCCATGTTCCTATGCAATATTGCTCTTTACAGCATCGGACCTTGCTTCTATCACCAGTCACATCCACAGCTGGGTATTGTTTTTGCGTTGGCTCCATCCCTTCATTCTTTCTGGAGTTATTTCTCCACTGATCTACAGTAGCATATTGGGTATCTACTGACCTGGGAAGTTCCTCTTTTGGTATCCTATCATTTTGTCATTTCATACTGTTCATGGGGTTCTCAAGGCAAGAATACTGAAGTGGCTTGCCATTCCCTTCTCCAGTGGACCACATTCTGTCAGATCTCTCCACCATGACCCACCCATCTTGGGTTGCCCCTCAGTCATGGCTTGGTTTCATTGAGTTAGACAAGGCTGTGATCCTAGTGTGATTAGACTGACTAGTTTTCTGTGAGTATGGTTTCAGTGTGTCTGCCCTCTGATGCCCTCTTGCAACACTTACCATCATACTTGGGTTTCTCTTACCTTGGGTGTGGGGTATCTCTTCACAGCTGCTCCAGAAAGGTGCAGCTACTGCTCCTTTCCTTGGATGAAGGGTATCTCCTCACCACCGCCCTTCCTGACCTTTAACGTGGGAAGGTTCCTCTAGGGCCTCTGGTATCTGCACAGCCACCTTTCCTTGAATGTGGGGTTGCTCCTCCAGGCCACCACCCGTGGCCTCGGGGGCCACCCCTGGCCTCAGTCGCAGGGTGGCTCCCATCCTTATGACAGAAAGTGAAAAGGAAGTAAAAGCCTCTTGATGAAAGTGAAAGAGGAGAGTGAAAAAGTTGACTTAAAGTTCAACATTCAGAAAACGTATACCATGGCATCCGGTCCCATCACTTCATGGGAAATAGATGGGGAAACAGTGTCAGACTTTTTCTTTGGGGGCTCCAAAATCACTGCAGATGGTGACAGCAGTCATGAAATTAAAAGACACTCCTTGGAAGATAAGTTATGACCAACCTAGATAGTATATCGAAAAGCAGAGACATTACTTTACTGACTAAAGTCTACTAGTCAAGGCTATGGTTTTTCCAGTAGTCATGTATGGATGTGAGATTTTGACTGTGAAGAAGGCAGAGCGCTGAAGAAATGATGCTTTTGAACTGTGGTGTTGAAGAAGACTTTTGAGAGTCCCTTGGACTGCAAGGAGATCCAACCAGTCTATTCTGAAGGAGATCAACCCTGGGATTTCTTTGAAAGGAATGATGCCAAAGCTGAAACTCCAGTACTTTGGCCACCTCATGCGAAGAGTTGACTCATTGGAAAAGACTTTGATGCTGGGAGGGATTGGGGGCAGGAGGAGAAGGGAACGATAGAGGATGAGATGGCTGGATGGCATCACTGACTTGATGAACGTTAATCTGAGTGAACTCCAGGAGTTGGTGATGGACAGGGAGGCCTGGCGTGCTGTGATTCATGGGGTCACAAAGAGTCAGAGACAACTGAGGGACTGAACTGAACTGATGAAATAAATTGGAATAATATTCTAAAGAAAATTTTAACAGTGGTTATCACAATTGTGTAGTGTTAAAAATTATTGTATGCTAGTTAATCCCTGAAATATTTTCCAAAATCTTAATTAACTGTGTATTCTGTTCTGCCTGTATTCAATTAGTAATTAATTCAGTTGTGTAAACAATGCAATTTAAAGTTCTCAGAAGCATTCATTTATCTTAGGTTGTGGCCATGAAAGGAACATGGAGGCACTTTTTATAATTTTAGGAGGAGAGAACAATTGCTTAAACAGAATTCTATTTAGGTTATGTCCTATTCGCTTTGTTCAATATCTCTTTGGTGCTGATGATTGTATAATCAAGATATCATTGTAAGGAAACAACATATTAGAAAACTTGTAACTTTCAGCAGATTATTTGAGTTAGAATTCTAATATGAATTGAAATATTAGACAAATGTATTTATTTCTCAATATTTTCTCTCAGGATTTCAAATTATGTATTTTTCATAGAATATAGCACATATCAGGAACTCTCAATCACTGTCTAAAACTCTTCACAACGTGAGGAAATTTATTAAGATCATGTGAAAGTATTTATATCTGCAAACGTGAGGCTTCTCAGGTGGTGCTGAGGCAGAAATTTCTAGACAATGTGAGACTTCGAAACCTCAATTCTTGATTTTTTTAATTTCAATATTTTTTTCTTCTCAAGTAAGCATCTCACTCCTTTTTCCAACTTCCAGGCATTCAGAAGAATGTCTCTTTGGTCTGGTAAGTCATAAAATATTCAGACCCAGGACAATACAATCATGAACTGCTGTTTAGTCTATCAAGGAGAAAAGCTCCAGGTAGACAATCAGCTCCAAAACATATATATCTAGTCCCTAAATAATGGCCTGGGGTCTTAAGAAAGTGTCAAAGAACAGTGTCACAATGTTTGGAAAAAAATGAGAAACTTGGGGATCCAAGAAAGCCATAAAAATGACAAACTGAATGTTGTGAAGTTTAAAGTAATTGGTCAAAAATGATGCATATTAAAGTTACAAGTCAACCAAAAATGTACAGATCAATACTAATAAATATATAAATCTGTTGTAATCCCCACTTTTTGGGGGCTCTTCTCCCCCTATCAGTGTCTATGCTAAGGGATTTACATCTTTATCTTTTTTTAAAATAAACTGTGCCTATGTGAGTGTTTGCTAGTTTGTGGACTTCGTGCCTCGGCTCCACGAACAGAACCTGTTTTCCTGTTTCTGCACCAGTGATAAGCAATCATCCTGCCAGTGAAGGAGATGCAAGAGGTGTGAGTTCAATCCCTGGTTGGGAAAGTTCCTTGGAATGTGGAATGGCACCCCACCCCAGTATTCTTGGGTGGAAAATTTCATGGACAGAAGAGCCTATGGCCCACAAGGTTGCAAAGAGTTGGACATTTCTGATTATTATTGTAATGAAGCCCATTCATATCATGTAAAATTAGCTTAACTGACCATTTTTCAATTATATCTGTAATGAAAAAAAATCCCTTTTCTATCTTTATCTTTTCAAAGTTTTGATTTAGTAGTGTTTACAGAGGATCAGGAGACCTGGATTGTTTTTGTTTGTTTGTTTTGTTTTTGATTTATGCTCATTTTGAGAAAATGATGAAGATGGAAGAAAGTTTGAGGTAATAACAAGATCTGAAGAGAGTAGACCCGAGTTCAGATCTTTATACTACCTTTTACTTGTTAGAACTGTGATCTAAATTCTGGTACTGAAAGAAAAGCTCATGTAGTTTATCACATAAGATCACGAGATGGAGTCTGCAGGATTCATCTTTCAGTTTATAGCAAGCTCACTGGGCTCGGACGATCCCCTGGAGAAGTGAATGCCAACCCACACCAGTATTCTTGCCTGGAGAATCCCATGGACAGAGGAGTCTGGCGGCTACAGTCCATGGGGTTACAAAGAGTCAGATATGACTGAAGTGTGCATGCATGCCAGTCTTAGAGATTCTAGTTGCACATCTCAGCTGCAGCTCATATCTGGAGTTCTCTGCCCAGAACCCTAAGGATTAGCTTCTCCTGACCCTGCATTCCCTCCTGATAAAGCTTAGCAGAGATTTCCTTATAGTGACCCATGCTAGCTACACAATTTTCAATATAGTCCAGATGTTGGAAAAGTACCTTAATGATCTAATTTCCAGATGTCACAAGTCCCACCTCACTACTGATTTCTGTGGACAAAACCCTTCGTATAAAGTTAGTTTCTTTACTTTCATGAATGGAATTGGGTTTATAACCCAGTACAAATTTTTATGGTCAGAAGACTTTGCTCTCTAATTCATCCTCTCACACACTGTTCAACTACCTTGGGGTTTATCACTGACTTTAGACTCTCCACCCACACTCTCTTCACTGGCCATGCCACAGTAGTCAGTCAGACGATCATCTCACCATCCAACTACTTCAGTTTCCATCTCTGGCCCTCATAGGATGCCCTTTTTTGAAATGATAACTGCTTGCCAATTAAGGAATTTCAGACTGCATATATTTTTGAGAAAATATTTTACAAGCCAGACTTTGATAAAGTTGATATTTTCAGGCTTTTTTTTTTAATCCACCACATTTCACAATATTTTTTAAAATTTGTTAAATATAAATTTATTTATTTTAATTGGAGGCTAATTATTTTACAATATTGTAGTGGTTTTGCCATACATTCACATGAATCCTACACGGGTGTACATGTATTTCCTATCCTGAACTCCCCCACCTCCCTCCCCATCCCATCCCTCTCGATCATCCCAGCGCGCCAGCCCCAAGCACCCTGTATCATGTATCAAACCTGGACTGGTGATTCATTTCACATATGATAATATACATGTTTATTCTCCCAAATCATCCCACACTTGTCCCCTCCCACAGAGCCCAAAAGACTATTCTATACATCTGTGTCTCTTTTGCTGTCTCATATATAGGGTTAATGTTACCATCTTTCTAAATTCCATATATATTAGTATATTGTGTTGATGTTTTTCTTTCTGGCTTACTTCACTCTGTATAATTGGCTCCAGTTTCATCCACCTCATTAGAACTGATTCAAATGTATTTTTTTAATGGCTGTGTAATATTCAATTGTTTATATGTACCACAGCTATCTTATGCATTCATGTGTTGATGGACATCTAGGTTGCTTCCATGTCCTGGCTATTATAAACAGTGCTGAGATGAACATTGGGGTACACATATCTCTTTAAATTCTGGTTTTCTTGGTGTGTATGCCCAACAGTGGGATTGCTTGGTCATATAGAAGTTATATTTAAATAGGCATATGTGTAATATGGTACCCTTCTGAAGAATGAGCCAAAAATTGCAAGAGAAAGAAACAGTTGCTGCCTATTAGGAGCATATAATCTGAACTAAAACCAGTCAATATAAAAAGAATTTTTTTCCACTTTGTCTCATGGCTTTTAGGATCTTAATTTCACAACCAAGAACTGAACCTGCACCCCCTACAGTGAAAAAGCAGTCTTAACCACTGGACATCCAGAAAAGTCTCACTAGTAAAATTATTTTTATTTCATAAAATTTTAATCATTATATGCACCGGGGAAGATCATGTGATTAAAGAGGCAAGGATTCCAATTTTTTAAAAAAAGAATAAATTCAATAGTAGACCACATTAACTGTCTTCTGAGAAATCTGTATGCAGGTTAAGAAGCAACAGTTAGAACCAGACACGGAACAATAGCCTGGTTTCAAACAGGGAAAGAAGTACATCAAGGTTGTATATTGACATCCTGTTTATTTAATTTATATGCAGAGTACATCATGAGAAATGCTGAGCTGGATAAAGCACAGGCTGGGATCATGAATGCTTGGAGAAACATCAATAATTTCAAATATGCAGATGATACCACCCTTATGGCAGAAAGTGAGGAAGAACTAAAGAGCCTCTTGATGAAAATAAAAGAGGAGAGTGAAAATGTTGGCTTAAAGCTCAATATTCAGAAAACGAAGATCATGGCATCTGGTCCCATCACTCCATGGCAAATAGATGGGGAAATAGTGGAAACAGTGGCTGACTTTATTTTGGGGGGCTCCAAAATCACTGATGATGATGACTGTATCCATGAAATTAAAAGATACTGTTCCTTGGAAGAAAAGCTATGACCAACCTAGACAGCATTTTAAAAAGCAAAGAAATTACTTTGCCAACAATCTATGGTTTTTCCAGTAGTCAGGTATGGATGTGAAAGTTGGACAGTAAAGAAAACTGAGCTCTGAAGATTTGATGCTCTTGAACTGTAGTGTTGGTGAAGACCCTTGAGAGTCCCTTGGACTACAAGGAGACCCAACCAGTCAATCCTAAAGGAAATCAGTCCTGAAAATTCTTTGAAAGGACTGATGCTGAAGGTGAAAATTCAATACTTTGGACACCTGACATGAAGAACTGACTCATTGGAAAAGACCCTGATGCTGGGAGAGATTAAAGGCAGGAGGAGATGGGGATGATAGAGGATAAGATGGTTGGATGGTATCACCTACGCTATGGTCATGAGTTTGACTAAGCTCTAGGAGTTGGTAATGGACAGGGAGGTCTGACGTGCTGCAGTCCATGGGGTCACAAAGAGTCGGACAGGACTGAGTGGCAGAACTGAAGTGAAATTCAGGACAGGGCTATAACTACAGACACACATGACATTATTATAAAATTTAGTGAGGTTTCGTCCAAGGTAAGGAGCAGCAGCTGCACTTTACTGGAGCAGCTGTAAAGAGATACCCCAAGCCAAGGAAAGATAAACCTAAGTATGATGGTAGGTGTTTCAAGAGGGCATCAGAGGGCAGACACACTGAAACCATACTCACAGAAAACTAGTCAGTCTAATCACACTACGATCACAGCCTTGTCTAACTCAATGAAACCAAGCCATGCCTGAGGGGCAACCCAAGATGGGTGGGTCATGGTGGAGAGGTCTGACAGAATGTGGTCCACTGGAGAAGGGAATGGCAAGCCACTTCAGTATTCTTGCCTTGAGAACCCCATGAACAGCATGAAAAGGCAAAATGATAGGATACCAAAAGAGGAACTTCCCAGGTCAGTAGATGCCCAATATGCTACTGTAGATCAGTGGAGAAATAACTCCAGAAAGAATGAAAGAATGGAGCCAAAGCAAAAATAATACCCAGCTGTGGATGTGACTGGTGATAGAAGCAAGATCTGATGCTGTAAAGAGCAATATTGCATAGGAACGTGGAATGTCAGGTCCATGAATCAAGGCAAATTGGAGCGGTCAAACAAGAGATGGCAAGAGTGAACATCGACATTCTAGGAATCAGTGAACTAAAATGGACTAGAATGGGTGAATTTAACTCAGATGACCATTATATCTACTACTGCAGGCAGGAATCCCTCAGAAGAAATGGAGTAGCCATCATGGTCAACAAAAGAGTCTGAAATGCAGTACTTGGCTGCAATCTCAAAAATGACAGAATGATCTCTGTTCATCCAAATCTATGCCCCAACCAGTAATACTGAAGAAGCTGAAGTTGAATGGTTTTATGAAGACCTACAAGGCCTTTTAGAACTAACATCCAAAAAAGATGCCCTTTTTATTATAGGGGACTGGAATGCTAAAGTAGGAAGTCAAGAAACACCTGGAGTAACAGGCACATTTGGCCTTGAAATGTGGAATGAAGCAAGGCAAAGACTAATAGAGTTTTGCCAAGAAAATGCACTAGTCATAGCAAACACCTTCTTCTAACAACACAAGAGAAGACTCTGCACATGGACATCACCAGATGGTCAACACCGAAATCAGATTGATTATATTCTTTGCAGCCAAAGATTGAGAAGCTGTATACAGTCAACAAAAACAAGACCAGGAGCTGACTGTGGCTCAGATCATGAACTCCTTATTATCAAATTCAGACTCAAATAAAGAAAGTAGGGAAAACCACTAGACCATTCAAGTATGACCTAAATCAAATCCCTTATGATTATACAGTGGAAGTGAGAAATAGATTTAAGGGCCTAGATCTGATAGATAGAGTGCCTGATGAGCTATGGAATGAGGTTCGTGGCATTGTACAGGAGACAGGGATCAAGACCATCCCCATGGAAAAGAAATGCAAAAAAGCAAAATGGCTCTCTGGGGAGGCCTCACAAATAGCTGTGAAACGAAGAGAGGCCAAAGGCAAAGGAAAGATATAAGCATCTGAATGCAGAATTCCAAATAGCAAGAAGAGATAAGAAAACCTTCTTTAGCAATCAATGGAAAGAAAGAGAGGAAAAGAACAGAATAGGAAAGACTAGAGATCTCTTCAAGAAAATTAGAGATACCAAGGGAACATTTCATGCAAAAATGGGCTTAAAAAAGGACAGAAATGGTCTGGACCTAACAGAAGCAGAGGATATTAAGAAGAGATGGCAATAATACACAGAACAACTGTGAAAAATAGATCTTCATCACCCAGATAACCATGATGATGTGAGCACTAATCTAGAGCCAGACATCTTGGAATGTGAAGTCAAGTGGTCCTTAGAAAACATCACTATGAACATAGCTAGTGAAGGTGATGGAGTTCCAGTGAAGCTGTTTCAAATCCTGAAAGATGATGCTGTGAAAGTGCTGCACTCAATATGCCAGCAAATTTGGAAAACTCAGCAGTGGCCACAGAACTAGAAAAGATCAGTTTTCATTCCAATTCCAAAGAAAGGTGGTGCCAAAGAATGCTCAAACTACCGCACAATTGCATTCATCGCACATGCTAGTAAAGCAATGTTCAAATTATCCAAGCCAGGCTTCAGCAATACGTGAACCGTGAACTTCCAGATGTTCAAGCTGGTTCTGGAAAAGGCAGAGGAACCAGAGATCAAATTGCCAACATCCGCTGGATCATGGAAAAAGCAAGAGAGTTCCAGAAAAAAAAAAAAAACATCTATTTCTGCTTTATTGACTATGCCAAAGCCTTTGACTGTGTGGATCACAATAAACTGTGGAAAATTCTGAAAGAGATGGGAATACCAGACCACCTAACCTGCCTCTTGTGAAATCTGTATGCAGGTCAGGAAGCAACAGTTAGAACTGCACATGGAACAATGGACTGGTTCCAAATAGGAAAAAGAGTACATCAAGGCTGTATATTGTCACCCTGCTTATTTAAATTATATGCAGAGTACATCATGAGAAACGCTGGACTGGAAGAAACATAAGCTGGAATCAAGATTGCTGGGAGAAATATCAGTAACCTCAGATATGCAGATGACACCACCCTTATGACAGAAAGTGAAGAGGAACTAAAAAGCCTCTTGATGAAAGTGAAAGAGGAGAGTGGAAAAAGTTGGCTTAAAGCTCAACATTCAAAAAACGGATATCATGGCATCTGGTCCCATCACTTCATGGGAAATAGATGGGGAAACAGTAGAAACAGTGTCAAACTTTATTTTTGGGGGTTCCAAAATCACTGCAGATGGTGACTGCAGTAATGAAGTTTAAAGACGCTTACTCCTTGGAAGGAAAGTTATGACCAACCTAGATAGCATATTGAAAAGCAGAGACATTACTTTGCCGACTAAGGTCCATCTAGTCAAGGCTATGGTTTTTCCTGTGGTCATGTATGAATGTGAGAGTTGGACTGTGAAGAAAGCTGAGCGCTGAAGAATTGATGCTTTTGAACTGTAGTGTTGGAGAAGACTCTTGAGAGTCCTCTGGACTGCAAGGAGATCCAACCAATACATTCTGATGGAGATCAGCCCTGGGATTTCTTTGGAAGGAATAATGCTAAAGCTGAAACTCCAGTACTTTGGCCACCTCATGCAAAGAGTTGACTCATTGGAAAAGACTTTGATGCTGGGAAGTATTGTGGGCAGGAGGAGAAGGGGACCGAAGATGAGATGGCTGGACGGCATCACAGTCTCGGTGGACGTGAGTCTGAATGAACTCCGGTAGATGGTGGTGGACAGGGAGGCCTGGTGAGCTGCGAATCATGGGTTCACAAAGAGTTGGACACGACTGAGCGACTAAACTGAACTGAGAATATGAGTTACCATCATATTTGAAGGAGATGGCAGGAAAAAAAAATCATGTAGGACTTAATATTTGAGGGAGGCATTTTCTTTCTTTCTTTCTTTCTTTCTTTTTTTTTTTTTTGAGAGAACCTTTTTACCCTGAGTACAATTTTGACACTTAAGCTTCAATCTGCATATGGTTGCTGTTGTTTAGTCACTAAGTCTTCTCTGACTCTTCTGTGACCTTGTAGGCTGTAGCCATGCTCCTCTGTCCATGCAATTTCATAGTTAAGAATACTGGAAGTGGTTGTCTTTTCCTTCTCCAAGGGTTCTTTCTGACCCAGAGATCAAACCTGTGTTTCTTGCATTTGACAAGCTGGTTCTTTATCATTGAGCCTCAGAGAAGTCTCTACCATTAACACATACTGTCATGGAAATCAAATTAATTAACAAAGAATCTCAGTGAATTTCATTTATAAATTTTCACAAAGAGTGCTGCAATATATAACCAAAAGCTTAACCAATACAGAGTATAACTGTAATAACAAAATGAGAGACAAAGTGTAAGAATATGAAATACAGATTATATGAAGGGTAAATCTACTCCTGAGAAAAAAATATAAAAGTTCAAATTTATTTCATTTAGCCTATTTCCTATTGGAAACATTTACTATAGCCTATTTCCTATTGGTGGATATTTAGATTATTTTCAATAGCTTGCCCTGATGCTATTGCAGGGAAAGCATCAGGGAAAGATTTTAGATCGGAGGAGAAGGGGACATCAGAGGGTGATATGGTTGGATGGCATCACCAGCTCAATGAACATGAGTTTGAGTAAGCTCTGGGAGTTGGTGATGGACAGGAAAGCCTGGTGTGCTGTGGTCCATGGGGTTGCAAAAAGTAGTACACAGCTGAACAAATGATTATATACAACTGAACTGAACTGATTATAAGCTCTTATGCAATGAATACTTTGAAAGTGGTAAACTTTTGCAGATTCAATTGCTAGAAGTAGAATTACTGGTTTAAATGATACTTGTATATTTAATTTTCAAGTTCCAGGTGAATTAAATATTTTATTCAGATATTAGCAAATTATCTTCCATAAAGAAGACTAATTTAAATTTCTACCAACAATGAATGAGTGTGAAAAAAAAATCAACCTTAAAATGATAAAAAATTAGACATATGTAACAGGGCCTGGCTCTAACATTAACCTCTGGCCCAATTTTGTGGTTGAGGCTTCATTGTCTGTAGAATTAGGGAACACCCATATTAAACTGACTTTTCCATTAGCTAAAACTAAAGGTCAAGAAACAGGGTAGAAAAGTTGTCAGCCTCAGTTTCATCCTTTCTTAAGAAAGAAATTTCCTACTAATCATTTTCTTAAAACCATTTTTTACATCTTTGTTCCTTAGACTATAAATCAGGGGGTAATCCAAGTCTATGCCCCAACCAGAAATGCTGAAGAAGCTGAAGTTGAACGGTTCTATGAAGACCTACAAGATCTTTTAGGACTAACACCTAGGAAAAATGTCCTTTTCATTATAGGGAACTGGAATCCAAAAGTAGGAAGTCAATAAACACTTGGAGTAACAGGAAAATTTGGCCTTGGAATGCGGAATGAAGCAGGGTAAAGACTAATAGAGTTTTGCCAAGAAAATGCACTGGTCATAGCAAACACCCTCTTCCAACAACACAAGAGAAGACTCTACACATGGACATCACCAGATGGTTAACTAAATTTACTTCATACGTTCACTATATATAGCATGCTAATATAACTAATGCTCTGTTCCTCCTCTACAAAGGGAACAATATTTATGTTAATATATGATTCAACATATATGGTTTATGATTTAAACTCTATTATGGGACCTTTCAGTTTATTTGTTTACTTATTTTCATTATTACACTAGTGTAATGCTATGAACCCAGTGGGGAGATGGAGTCCTCTTTGGTGTTCTTTGGAGAATCAGGGGATGTGCTGACATAAGTAAGGCAGACTGAAAATGAATTAAAGCAGAAGGAAGAGTTTTACAACAAATAATTCCTGTCTCTGACTCTCATTTCTGTATAGGGCAAAATAAAACATATGCAAATAGATTTCACCTAAAGTGAACATGGTAGGATATAATCAAAGAAAAGATAATTTTTTGATCAATTTACAAAGGTTCAATTTTATACTAATTGTTCTGGCTACAATCATTCATTTGTTGTTCAATAAGTATTTTCGAATTGAATTCTTAGGTCAAACACTGTAAGTGGCACAGTAGAAAAAGTGGTGAACGGGATAGTAAGTGTCATGCTTTTATGGAATATTTAGACATGGAGGGAGGTTTCTTATTTAGTTTTATTTATTTATTTACTACTAACTTCTATGTTATGATGGAATATTTACAGGATTATGCAAGTACATAAAAAGGGTATGAACAAAACTTATTTGATACAGTAACAGTCTCTCCTGACTGAGAAAGTCTATTAAGCCTATTTTTTTTAATGGAGCCTTTAGGGAAGTAAGTTTAATTGACATGGATAGAGCAGTTGCTCTTCTCATGATACCTCACTAGGTCCTCTCAAGAACAGAGAAAAGGGATGTAAAAAAGACCTTTTGTGCAAAACAGAAAAGAGAACCTATTGCTACTTTTTCTTAGTTTGGAGAGAAGATTAAGATCATTAAGGCCTGCTCCCTACACTCAATTTAGGCACAATTGAAAATAATGGGAAACATTCAGAAGCTTGTACTGGTGGGTTATTCGAACTTATGTCAAAGTACTAGAGCTTTAGCTCTCAGAATCTTTAGAGATTTAAAGAACAAATTCAAGAAACAGGGTAGAAAAGCTGTCAGCCTCAGTTTAATCTTTTCTTAAGAAAGAAATTTCCTGCTAATGATTTTCCTGAAGGCACTTTTTACATCTTTGTTCCTAAGACTGTAAATTAAGGGATTTAACATAGGTATAATCAATGTATAGAACACAAAGGTCACTTTATCAATAGCCACTGAATGGCCAGTGCCAGGGTGCAAATAAATGAAGATCAGGGTACCATGGTAGATAGAGACCATGGTCAGATGGGATGCACAAGTGGATAATCATTTTCTTCTTCCTTTGGCAGAAGTTGTTTAAAGAATAGCTGCTATGATGAAAATATAGGAGAGGAGAACTGTTAGAAGGCAGAGGGCTTCCACTAAACTAGTGAAGACCACCAGTACAATGTCATGGATGTAAGTGTCAGTGCAGGACAGAGAGAAGAGAGGGCAGGGTGTCACAAAAGTAATGGTTAATTTCACTGGAGCAGAAAGACTGGTGAAATATATTTGTGGTGTGGACGACTGAGCTCATGGCACCTCCCAGAAATGCTCCAATTGCAAGCTGGCAGCAAATCCTCTTGGACATGATAACGGTGTAAAGCAGGGGTTTGCAAATGGCTATGTGCCGATCATAAGCCATAGCAGTCAAGAGAAAAGACTCTCTGTCCACCAAATAGCAGAAGAAATATAACTGTGCAGCACAGTCATTGTAAGAAATGGTCTTTTTATCAGAAAATAAGTCCACAAGTAACTTGGGGGCAATGACTGAAGAGCAGCAGGCATCCACGGAAGACAAGATGCAGAGAAAAAAGTACATAGGGTGTGCAAAGCGGGACAGGCTGTGAATAATAAAATCATCCCAAGGTTTCCCATCAGGGTAACAGAGTAGATGACAGAAAAACAGCAAAAAGAACACTCTGCATCTGGGTGAGCATTGAATCCCAAGAGAAAGAACTGTGTCTTCACAGTGCTGTTCTCCACTTCCATTCTCTGCAGGGTATTTGGAGGTTGGAATTTTGAGCCGGTACTGATGTTTATAATAACCTGAAGAGTCAGAAAAAAATAAATACGAAAACAGATAAAGTAATTAGAACATTAATTCTAAATCCACTTGGGCATCCTGGTAACCCCTAGTCATATGAAAAGGAAGCACAGAAAATGTACGTATTTCCAGTTGAACTGATAACTTACTGCTTCTATTCCTTAAAGCTGTCATTTTCCACAGTAAATGACACAGCATCAAACCAGTGGGTGAACTCTGACCTCTGAACCTCTTACTTTCATTTACGCTTTCATCTTCCACTAATGTGAATGATCATGGTTAATCACATTGCATATAGCAAACTCTGAGTAATTCACTTCTGTTCCACTTTGCAGTATTTTTTTACTTGCACAACAAATTAAAGTATTTATATTTCAGTCAAACCTTGCCTAGCTAGAGGAGTCAAAGTAATTTATCTTTCATACATTGAGAAGCAGTTTTGTCTCTGAGGAACAAAGTAACTTCTAAGAGTTGCTTGTAAAATAGAAAGAAAGAATATTCAGAATTAGTTACTGAATCAGTAACAGAATTAGCAACTGAATCCTAACTCTACTGCTCATCAGTTGCAATTCTTTAGGGAAGCCAACTAATCACTAAGTTTGTTTCATCATCATTAGTATGAAAATGACAGTGACTGTGTCATCAAATTATATGTTAAATTAGTTTTATTCTACAGTTAAATATCTTTAGCATTTCGTTGATTCACTCTTCTAAAGTTGGCAACATATTAATTGTAGCTAATACATCCATTATTTTTTATTTTTTAGATTATAAGCCAAACTATGGAATCTAACTAGAGAAATTGTCATACTTGGACAATTACTGAATTAATCCATGCAGTATAATGATAGTATTCAGGAATATTTCAGAGTTTAATGATACATTGTAACAGATGTTTAAAAAGGGTCATCTACCCACTTCTTTTAATGATGTCTGCATTCTCTTGTCATTGCACTAGTCTACAGCTCTGTAAATTGTAAATGATCCAGAGAAGCACACATGATACTTGTTTATAGACAGCTACATTCCTGTTTAATTTTATTTTTACTTTATTTTACTTTACAATACTGCATTCGTCTTGCCATTCATTGACATGAATCTGCCATGGGTGTACATGAGCTCCCAATCTTCCCAGCATACAGACAACTGGTTTGCTCTGTAGTGGAAAGGCAGTTTTGTATCTATTATCAGTTTATTTGTGAATTCCTGATTTATAATATTGTGATTCTTTGAATTATCATTTGTAACACTTATAGCATCTTAATGAATGAAATAAGTAAAATCTTTTACATGTGCACATTTTATATAAAAGTACAAAGTTCGTATGTATATATATAGTGAAAGTAGCTCAGTCATATCTGACTCTTTGTGACTCCATGGACTATACAATCCATAGAATTCTCCAGGCCAGAATACTGCAGTGAGTAGCCTTTCTCTTTTCCAGGGGATCTTCCCAACCCAGTGATTGAACCCATATCTCCTGCATTATAGGCAGATTCTTTATCAGCTTTATCCCAGGGAAGCCCATATATATATATAAACATACATATATATATATATATATATATATATATATATACAC
>SJYF01007594.1:24884-100106 GCA_006410515.1 Procapra przewalskii | reverse complement strand
CCAAAAAAAAAGATTACCTTTAGGATTAACTTTCTGTGCCAAAAGCAGAGTAAAAGAGAAAGGGGAGGAGGAAAAGGAGGAAAAGTTCAAGGGAAATGGGAAAGAGAAAAGAAAGAAATCTTACTTTCCAGTTTCTTTTCCAGTTTCGCACCATACTCAGAAGCAAAACCAGCAGTCTGGCTTGTCCCAGGGGCCAAAGGTCAATGGGGCCTGTGTCTAGAGGCTGAAATGTGTAGAGTCCCTTAGAGCTCTGTCTCTTCCTCATGAATTTCACACAAGATGAGCAGAGCACGTCCTTCAACCTCTGAGATTCTGGCAAGGATACATCTTCCCTATCTTCTGCACACATAAAGAATTATAGTTTCTTCATGAAGTTGAGTGATTGAGTGAGTGAGTGAAGTCACTTAGTCGTGTCTGACTCTTTGTGACGCCATGGACTGTAGCTTACCAGGCTTCTCTGTCCATGGGATTCTCCAGACAAGAATACTGGAGTGGGTTACCATTTCCTTCTCCAGGGGATCTTCCCAACCCAGGGATCGAACCTGGGTCTCCTGCATTGGAGGTGGATGTCTTAACCTCTGAGCCACCAGGGAAGCCCCACGAAGTTAATAATCATTAAATCAGAGACTGCCCTGGTGATCCAATAACCACTGGATCCAATGCACCTCCAATGCAGGGGCCACAGGTTCGATCCCTGGGTGGGGAGCTAAGGTCTCATATGCCACAGGGCAACTAAGCCCACACACTGTAAAAAGACAGCCTATGTGCTGCAATGAGAAGTCCATAGACTGCAACTAGAGAGGCCTGCACGAAGCAATGAAGACTCAGCACAACCAAAACAGTTAAATAAATAAAATACCATTAAATTAACACATTCTTCATCTCTCCAGGCTTCTAAAATCTAGCATTCCATGTATTCAACCTCACTAGGGATATTTTTACTTAAGTGGACCTGTCTCATATAATACACCATGTACAACATATTCAACATGGAACAATTTTGAACCAATTTACAATCTTAAAAGTCAAGATAGTACTTTAACTTCTAATATTAAGATCAATATACATACAGGTTTATATACTGATGTTTATTCATCTATCTAATAAAAAATAAAGATAACTTAAAATACATAAGTGATAATGAGAGAGAAAAGAATAAATAGTTCCAGGCCTCAAAGATTTCACTGAAACACACATAAAGTATCTTCCCAGTGTCAGTGAGTACCTACATGTTGTCAAAATGTAATCTCGGTATAATGTTGAGAGGTTAACAGTAATAACCATTGTTCAAACTTGAGGACACTGAGAAATTAAGATGTTTGTGTTACTTGACAAATTAAAAAATGAGAGTCAAATTGCCTATCCTGGTTTTCATAAACTCCAGTGTAGTGCTTTCTAACGTTAGTATAGACACACAGAGAGATGCTTCATTGAGTAAGCGAATTTAATGTAGAAATTTACATAAATCATAATGGAAGCACAAATAAATTATCAGTGGTGCATATGAGCCAAGTTTGAAGGAAGAAATGAAGTTTAAACACATGAATTATGAACAAAGGTCGTTTCATCAAGACACCGAAAAGAAATGTACACAGAGGTTAGAAGTCCACCTATGAGTCACGGTAAGCATTTAATACATATTTTTAAAGTGAGTCAAAAGAAAGTAATTAAAAGTGAGAAAAGGCAAAATTCAGCAATGCTGCTATTCATAACAATGGTTATGAAATAATTGCAAACATAGGGGTACCAGTAAAAAATATACATATCCTAGTTGATAAATACTTTAAAATGCTAACCACCATCTAAATCTTCAGTGAGTAATAATCTTTTTCAACAGTATTCAACAGTAACATCAGAGATGGAAGATCACCATAACTTACACAATAATGAAAAAGTTTAAAACTTTATCAGAATTACCAAAATGTGACATGTGACAGAGACATGAGTGAGCAAATGTTGCTGGAAAAACAATGCTAGTAGACTTGCTTGATGCAGGGTTGCCACAAATCTTCAATATGTAAAAATGCAAAGCACAATACTGTCAAGTGCAATAAACAATATACATCTATGCACACACACACACAGACAGATACACATACATAAAGAGATGAACAATTATGTGTTAGGGATATTCCTAAGCTATTTTCATTTGACATGTAACTTAATTTCCCTAAAATTTCTGTAATGTAATTATTATCAATGTATCTATTATTCAGATGTGACAATATATGAAACTCCAAAATCACTGATCATTGCCATGACAAAAACAAAGGAAGTAAGAACAAAACAATAAAGAGAATATATATGTATATGTATATATATGCAGTGTTAGTCACTCAGTCGTGCCCAACACTTTGCAACCCCATTAACTGCAACCCTCTGTCTATGAGATTTCCCAGGCAAGGATACTGGAGTGGGTTGTCATTTCCTTCTCCAGGAGATCTTCCCATCCCAGGAAACTAACCTGGGTCTCCTGCATTGCAGGCAGATTCTTTACCAACTGAGGTAAAAAGGAATATATACACATATGGAATCTTATTCTCTGTAAAAACTGAAAAAGGTGTGTTCCTAGTGTAAAATAACAGGTGTTCAATTGTGAAATGAATCTTAGTCCCCATAATGTACATTAAAATAAAATGTGATACTTAGGCCATTAAAATCATGAAAGTCTAAGAGAAAATTAAATTTGTGTGTTTTAACAGTCCAGTGGCACTCCACTCCAGCACTCTTGTCTGGAAAATCCCATGGATGGAGGAGCCTGGTGGGCCGCAGTCCATGTGGTTGCTAAAAGCAGGACAGAATTGAGTGACTTCACTTTCACTTTTCATTTTCATTCATTGGAGAAGGAAATGGCAACTCATTCCAGTGTTCTTGATCCCATGGTCAGGAAGACGCAATGAAGAAGGAAACAGCTACTCACTCCAGATGAACCTGATTTCCCTGCACTGTCTCAACTGTCATGCTGAGTATCAACTTACACCATGGTGGCACGTGTGACAGCCCTGTGGCACCTCAAGGGAAAGCCACAGATCCCTGTGTCAACTCGACAGAAAAACTGAGACTGCTATTACAGCTCGGGAGGAAAGCAGATGTGCATGTCTCCACTCGAGACGAGGCCTGACTCCCCTGTGGAAACTCCAGAGGAACCCCAGGATCTATGTCAGCACTAGAGATGAAACCTCAGGTTCTGGCCTCAGCTCCAGATGATGACTTAGGACCCAACACTGGATGAAGAGGAATCCAGAGAGGCCCCTCAGAATTCGCATGGAGACTTGCATTTCCTGAGGCCACACAAGCAGGTCCCTGAGGTCCCTATCGTAACTCCAGAGAAACCTGCCACAACTTGAGAAAAACCAGGAGATTCTCCCCTCCAAGCAAGATGAGGCCCTTTTCTGATGCGATGTCTTGAGGGAAATCACACCTTCTCTCTTGAACCTCAAAAGGGTCCTTCACACCCTTGCTGCAACTCAAGAAGTTCCTTGATATACCCATCTCCACTCAAGAGGAACATCAAGGGTCGTGCCACAACTCAAGTAGAGCCCCCTTTTCCTCTCCTGAGCTCGAGATGAGGTTTCCTTTACCTGATTCATCTGGAAAGGATTCCCGGTGTTCCCGTCACATCTCAAAGGGAGGCACTCTCAACATGAAAGTCCAGAGGAACTCCAGGGGTCGTGCCACCATTCCAAAAGACCCTCAAATATCTCAGTCCACTCCAGATGAACCTGATATCCCTGCACTGCCTCGACTGTCACCCCGAGTATAGACTCACACCATGGTGGCAGGTGTGAGAGCCCTGTGGCACCTCACAGGAAAGCCACAGATCCCTGTGTCAACTCGACAGAAAGCTGCTGGACAGCTGGTGAGGAAAGTGGACGTGCATGTCTCCACTCGATACGAGGCCTGACTCCCCTGTGGAGACTTCACAGGAGCCCAAAATCCATGTCAGCACTGGAGAGGAAACCTCAGGTTCCAACCTCAGCTCCAGATGAGGACTTAGGACCCGAAAAGACTGCAGATGAATCCCAAGAGGCCCCTTGCAACTCACATGGAGACTGGCCTTTCCTGAGGCCACACCAGTGGATCCCTGAGGTTCCTGTCATAAATAGGGAGGGACCTGTTGCAACTAGGGAGGAACATGTTGCAACTCAAGACACACCAGGAGATTCTCCAACTCCAGACAAGATGAGGCCCTTTTCCTCTGTGGCATCTCGAGAGAAATCACACCTTCTCCCTTGAACCTAGAAAGGGTCCTTCAAATTCTAGCTGCAACTCAAGAAGTTCCCTGACATACCCGTCTCCAATCGAGAGGAACACCGAAGGTCTTGGCACAACTCAAAAGGAGCCCCGTTTTCCTCTCCTCAGCTGGAGATGAGGGTTCCTTTCCCTGCTTCACCAGGAAAGAATTCCTGGCATTTCCATCACATATCAAGAGGAGGTGCTCACCACAGAAAAAGTCTAGAGGAATTCGAGGGGTCATGCCATCATTCAAAAACACCCCCAAATTTCTCAGTCCACTGAAGATGAACCTGATTTCAATGCACTGCCTCCACTGTCACCCTGAGTATTGACTAACACCATGGTGGCACGTGTGACAACCCTGTGACACCTCGAAGGAAAGCCACAGATACTCAATGGTAAGCCTGACACTGCTGCTACAGCTCAAGAGGAAAGCAGAAGTGTATGTCTCCACTCAAGAAGAGGCCTGACTCCCCTATGGAGACGCCAGAGAAACCCTAGGATACATGTCAGCACTGGAGAGGAAACATCAGGTTCCGGCCTGAGCTCCACACGAGGACATAGGACCTGGCACCGACTGGAGAGGAATCCAGAGAGGTCCCTCACAACTCGGCTGGAGACTGGCCTTTCCTGAGGCCACATGAGCGGGTCCCTGAGAAACCCATCATAACTCGAGAAGAACCTGCCACAACTCGAGAAAAACCAGGAGATTCTCCCCTCCAGGCGAGATGAGGCCCTTTTCCACTGCGGTGTCTCAAGGGATATCACACCTTCCCTCTCGAACCTTGAAAGGGTCCTTCACACCCTTGCTGCAACTCAAGAAGTCCCCCGACATACCCATCTCCACTCGACAGAATATCCGGGACCTGCCACAACTCAAGAGAAGTCCCAATTGTCCCTCGCCAGCTCGAGATGAGGATTCCATTCCCTGCATCTCCGGGAAAGGATTCCCGGCATTCCTGTCACACGTCAAGAGGAGGAGCTCTTAACAGGAAAGTCGAGAGGAATTACAGGGTTTGGGCCACCATTCCAAAAGACCCCACGTCTCAGTCCACTCCGATGAACCTGATTTCCCTGCATGCCCTCAACTATCACCCCGAGTATAGACTCACAGCACTGTGGCATGTGTGAAAGCCCTGTGGCACCTCGGGGAAAAGACACAGATCCCTGGGTAAACACGCTGGGAAGCCTGACATGGAACTACAGCTCCGGGCGAAAGCAGACGTGCCTATCTCCACTCAAGACGAGGCCTCACTCCCCTGTAGAGACTCAAGAGGAAAGCCAAGATCCATGTCAGCACTAAAGAAGAAAACTTATGTTTTGGCCTCATTTCCAGATGAGGAGACAGGACCCTTCACCAACTGGAGAGGAATCCTGAGAGGTCCGTCAACTTGCATTGAGGCAGGCCTTTCCTGAGGCCACACGAGCAGGTCCCTGATATCCCCGGCATAACTCAATAAAACCTGCCACAACTCTAGAAAGACCAGGAGATTCTTCCCTCCAGGCAAGATGAGGCCCTTTTCTGTGGTGGCATCTGGAGGGAAATCACACATTTCCTCTTCGACCTCTAAAGGGTCCTTCACACCCTTGCTGCAACTCAAGAAGTTCCCTGACATACAAGTGTCCAGTCGAGAGGAACACTAAGGGTCCAGCACAACTCAAAAGGAGACCCATTGTCTCCTCCTCACCTCAAGAGGAGGGTTATTTTCCCTGCTTCATCAGGAAAGGATTCCAGGCGTTCCCGTTGCATCTCAGGAGTATGTGCTCTCACGAGGAGTGTTGAGAGGAACTCCATGGATCGTGCCAACATTCCAAAAGAAACCCAAATGTCTCAGTCCACTCCAGATGAACCTGACTTCCCTGCACTGCCTTGAATGTCAACCCGAGTATCGACTCACACCATGGTGTCTCCTGTGACAGCCCTGTGGCACCTCAAGGGAAAGACACAGATCTCTGTGTCAACTCGCCGAGAAGCCTGACACTTCTACTACAGCTCGAGAGGAAAGTGGACATTCCTGTTTCCACTCGAGATGAAGACTGACCCCCCTGTAGAGACTCCAGAGGAACCCCAAGATCCATGTCAGCACTGGAGAAGAAAACTTAGTTTTGGTCCTCAGCTCAAGACGAGGAGTTAGGACCCGGCACCAACAGGAGAGGAATCCTGAGAGGCCTCTTGCAACTCACATGGAGAATGGTCTTTCCTGAGGCCACACAAGTGGGTTTCTGAGGTCCCCATTGTACCTCGAGAGGGACCTGCCTCAACTCAAGAAAAACCAGTAGATTGTCCCCTCCAGGCGAGATGAGACCCTTTTCCGTTGTGGAATCTCAAGCGAAATAACACCTTCCCTCGTGGACCTCGAAAGGGTCCTTCACACCCTTGCAGCAACTAAAGAATTTCCCGAAATACCCGTCTCCACTTGAAAGGAACACAGAGGGCCTTGCCACAACTCAAGAGGAGCCCCTTGGCCCTTCCTCAGCTCAAGATGAAGTTTCCTTCCTCTGCTTCATCTGGAAAGGATTCTAAGGGTTCCTGTCACGTCTCAGGGGGATGCACTCTCAACAGGAAAGTCGAGAGGAACTCCAGGGATCGTGCCACCATTCCAAAAGTCCCCCATATCTCTCAGTCCCCTCCAGGTGAACCTGGTAAACCCTCCACTGCCTCAACAGTCACACGGTATGTCGACTCACAACACTGTGGCACGTTTGACAGGCATGTGCCACCTCTTGGGAAAGCTGCAGATCCCTGTGTCAAATCATTTAGAAGACTGCCTTGCTGATACCACTGGGAGGAAAGCGGATGTGCCTGTCTCCATAAAAGAGGAGGCCTGACTCCCCTAAACATTCTTCGGAGGAACCCCGATATCCATGTCAGCACTGCTGAGGAAATCTCATGTTTTGGCCTCAGCTCCAGACGAGGACTTAGGACCCGGCACCGACTGGAGAGGAATCCCGAGAGGCCCCTCGCAATGCTCATGGGAACTGGCATTTTCTGAGGCCACACAATCGGTTCCATGAGAACCCCGTCATAACTAGAGAGGGACCTGCCACAACTTGAGAAACTCCAGGAGATTCTCGATTCCAGGTGAGATGAGGCCCTTTTTTGCTGCACCGTCTTGAGGGAAATCCTACCTTCCCTGTTGTACCTTGAATGGGCCTTCATACCCTTGCTGCAACTGAAGAAATTCCCTGACATACCAGTCTCCACTCGAGAGGAACACCTAGGGTCCCACCACATCTCAAGAGGAGCCCCGTTGGTCCTACCTCATCTCAAGATGAATTTTCCTTTCCTGCTTCATTGAGAAAGGATTCCTGTCATTCCTGTCGCTTCTCAGGAGGAGGCCTTCTCAACAACAAAGCCGAGAAGAACTCCTGGGGTTGTGCCAAAATTTCAAAAGACCAACAAATGTCTCAGTCCACTCCAGAAGAACCTGATATCCCTGCACTGCCATGACTGTCACACCGAGTATAGACTCACATGACGGTGGCTGGTGTAACAACCCTGTGGCACCTCGAGGGAAATCCACAGATCCTGTGTCAACTCAGTGGGAAGTCTGACACTGCTGCTACAGCTCTGGAGGAAAATGGATGTGTTTGAGTTCTCCACTTGGGAAGAGGACTGACTCCCCTGTGGAGACTCCAAAGATACCACCAAGATCCATTACATCACTGGAGAAGAAACCTTAGGTTTTGGCCTTATCTCCAGATGAGGAAATAGGACCACTCACTGACTGGAGATGAATTCTGAGAGGCCCCTCATCTTGCATTGATGCAGGCCTTTCCTAAGGCCACATGAGCTGGTCCCTGATTTCCCTGGCGTAACTCGAAAGGAAACTGCTGCAACTCTGGAAAGACCAGGAGATTCTCCTGTCCAGGCGAGATGAGGCCCTTTTCCATGGCGGCATCTAGAGGGAAATCACACATTCCCTCTTGGACCTAGAAAGGGTCCTTCACACCTTTGCTGCTTCATAAGAAGTTCCCAGACATACAAGTGTCCACTCGAGAGGAACACTGAGGGTCCCGGCTCAACTCCAAAGGAGACCCATTGTCTTCTCCTCAACTCGAGAGGAGGGTTCTTTGCCCTGCTTCATCAGGAAAGGATTCCTGGCATTCCCGTTGCATCTCAGGAGTATGTGCTCTCACCAGGAATGTCGAGAGGAACTCCATTGGTCGTGCCAAAGTTCCAAGTGTTCCCCAAATGTCTCACTTCAATCCAGATGAACCTGACTTCCCTGCACTGCCTCGAATGTCACCTCGAGTATCGACTCACACCATGGGGGCTCCTGTGACAGCCCTGTGGCACCTCTAGGGAAAGCCACAGATCTCTGTGTGAACTCTCCAAGAATCCTGACACTGCTACTATTACTCGGGAGGAAAGTGGACGTTCATGTTTCCACTCGAGATGAAGACAGACCCCCCTGTAGAGACTCCAGAGGGACCACAAGATCCATGTCAGCACTGGAGAAGAAACCTTAGTTTCGGTCCTCAGCGCCAAAGGAGAACTTAGGACCAGGCACCAACTGGAGAGGAATCTCGAGAGGCCCCTCGCAACTCGCATGGATACTGCCCTTTCCTGAAGTCACATGAGCTGCTCCCTGAGGTTCCCATCGTAACTCCAGAGAGACCTGCCCCAACTCGAGAAAAACAAGAGATTCTCCCCTCCAGGCGAGATAAGTCCCTTTTCTGTGGCGGCATCTCGAGGGAAATCACACCTTCCCTCTTGGACCTCGAAAGAGAATTTCACGAACTTTTGCAGCTCAAGAAGTTTACCGACATACACATCTCCACTAGTGAGAAACACGGAGAGGGTCCTGGCACAACTCAAGAGGAGCCCCGTTGTCCCCTCCTCAGCTCAAGAAGAGAGTTCCTCTCCCTTCTGCATAGGAAAAGGATTCACAGCATTCCCTACAAATCTCAGGAGGAGACAATCTCAACAGGAATGTCGAGAGGAACTCCAGCGGTAATGCCACCATTCCAAAAGACACCCAAATGTCTCATTCCACTCCAGATGAACTCGATTTTCCCACACTGCCTCGACTGTCTCCAGAGTATCGACTCACAACACGATGGCACGTATGACAGCCCTGTGCCAGCTTGAGGAAAAGCCACAGGTCCCTGTGTCAACTCTCAGGGAAGCCTGACACTGATGGTACAGCTTGGGAGGAAAGCAGACATGCATGTCTCCACTCGAGATGAGGTCTGACTCCCCTGTGGAGTCTCCAGTGGTACCCAAAGATCCATGGGAACACTGGAGCAGAAACCTCAGGTTCCAGACTAGGTTCCAGACGAGGACTTAGGATCATGCACTGACTGGAGAGGGATCCAGAGTGGCCCTTCACAACTCACATGGATAATGGCCTTTCCTGCGGCCACACAAGTGGGTTTCTGAGGTCCCCATTTTAAGGCGAGAGGGACCTGCTGCAACTCGAGAAAACCCAGGAGATTGTCCCCTCCAGGCGATTTGAGACCCTTTTCCGCTGCGGCATCTGGAGCGAAATCACACCTTCCCTCCTGGACCTTGAACGGGTCCTTCACACCCTAGCAGCAACTAAAGAATTTAACAAAATACACGTCTCCACTTGAGAGGA
The DNA here is from genome assembly GCA_006410515.1 of Procapra przewalskii. Taxonomy (NCBI): domain Eukaryota; kingdom Metazoa; phylum Chordata; class Mammalia; order Artiodactyla; family Bovidae; genus Procapra; species Procapra przewalskii. Next base: position 90,285 of record SJYF01007594.1, on the reverse strand, counting down.
ACACCAAGAGCCCTGCAATAACTCAAGAGGAGCCCCTTTGTGCCATCCTCAGCTTAAGATTAAGATTCTTTTCTCTGCCTCATCTGGAAAGGATTCCCGGGGATCCCGTCGCATCTCACGAGGATGCACTCTCAACCGGAAAGTCGAGAGGAACTTCAGGTATCATGCCACCATTCCAAAAGACCCAAAAATCTCTCAGTCCCCTCAAGATGACCCTGATAAACCCTCCACAGCCTCGAGTGTCACAGGGCATGTCGACTCACACCACTGTGGCACGTTTGACAGGCCTGTGCTATCTCAAAGGAAAGTCGCATATCTCTGTGTCAATTAGTTGGGAAGACTGACACTGCTGCTACCACTGGGGGGAAAGCGGATATGCCTGTCACCATAAGAGAGGAGCCCTGACCCCCCTAAGAAGTCTCCAGAGGAACCCCAAGACCCATGTCAGCAGTGCCGAGGAAGTCTAAGGTTCCCGCCTCAGCTCCAGACGGGGACTTAGGACCCAACACCGACTGGGGAGGTATCCCAAGAGGCCCCTCGCAACTCGCGGTGTACTGGCCTTTCCTGAGGCCACATAACCAGTTCCATGAGGTCACCATCGTAACTCGAGAGGGACCTGCTGCAACTCGAGGAACTCCAGGAGATTCTCAACTCCAGGCATGATAAGACCCTTTTTCGCTGCACCGTCTTGAGGGAAATCATACCTTCCCTGATTGACCTCGAAGGGTCCTTCACGCCCTTGCTGCAACTCAAGAAGTTCCCTAACATTCCGTCTCCACTCGAGAGGAACAGTGAGTATCCCAAAATACTCAAGAGGAGCCCTGTTGTCCCCTCCAGAGCTCAAGATGTGGGTTTCTTTATCTATACTTCTGGATAGGATACTGGGTGTTCCCGTTTCGTCTCATGACGAGGAGCTCTCACCATGAAGATCGAGAGTAACCAAAGGGGTTGTGCCACCATTCCAAAGGATCCCCAAAATTCTCAGTCCACTCGCCATGAACCTCATTTCCCTGCACTGCCTCGATTGTCACCCTGAGTATAGACTCACACAACAGTGGCACGTGTGGCAGCCCTGTCACACCTAGAGGGAAAGCCACAGATCTGTGAGTCAACTTGAAAGGAATGCTGACACTGCAGCAACAATCTGGGAGGAAATCAGACTTGCATATCTCCACTAGAAATGAAGTCTGATTCCCCTGTCTAGACTTGAGAGAAGCCCCAAGATCCATGTCACCCTTTTGGAAGAAATCTCAGTTTCTGGTCTCAGCTTGAGATGACAACTTAAGACGTGGCACCAACTGGAGAGGAATCCCAAGAGGCGCCTCACAACTAGCATGGAGACTGGCATTTTTTGAGGCCATACAATCGGTTCCAAGATCTCCCGTCTTAACTTGAGAGGGACCTGCCACAACTGAGAAACTCCAGGAGATTCTCGACTCCAGGTGAGATGAGGCCCTTTTTTGCATCACCGTCTCAAGGGAAATCATACCTTCCCTGTTGCACTGCTAAGGGTCCTCCACACCCTTGCTGCAACTGAAGATGTTCCCCGACATACCAGTCTCCACTCGAGAGGAACACCCACGGTCCCACCACATCTCAAAAGGAGCCCCATTGTCCTTACCTCAGCTCAAGATGAAGGTTCCTTTCCCTGCTTCATTGAGAAAGGATTCCTGGCATTCCTGTCGCTTCTCAGGAAGAGGCCTTCTCAACAGGAAAGCCGAAAGAAACTCCAAGGGTTGTGCCACCATTCCAAAAGAATATCAAATATCTCAGTCCACTCGAGATGAACCTTATATCCCTGCACTGCCACGACTGTCACACCGAGTATAGACTCACATGACGGTGGCTGGTTTAAGAACCCTGTGGCACCTCGAGGGAAAGCCACAGATTTCTGTGTTAACTCACTGGGAAGTCTGACACTTCTGCTACAGCTCGGGAGGAAAGTAGACCTGCTTGAGTGCTCCACTCGGGAAGCGTACTGACTCCCATTTGGAGACTCCAGAGGTACCCCAAGATCCATGTCAGCCCTTGAGAAGAAACCTCAGGTTCCCACCTCAGCACCAGACGAGGACTAGGAACTGGCACCAACTGGAGAGGAATCCCAGGAGGCCCATGCAACTCGCATGGAGACACTGGCCTTTCCTGAGGCCACACGAGCAGTTTCCTGAGGTTCCTGTCGTAACTCGAGGGGCACCTCCCGCAACTCGAGAAACTCCAGTAGATTCTATAATCCAGAGGAGATGAGGCCCTTTTTTCGCTCCACCGTCTGAAGAAAATCATGCCTTCCCTCTAGGAACTTGAAGGGTCCTTCACACCCTTGCTGCAACTCAAGAAGTAACCTGACATACCCGTCTCCACTGGGGAACACCCAGGTTCCCACCACATCTGAAGAGGATCCCCATTTCCCCAGCTTCAGGTCAAAATGAGGGTCCTTTTCCTGCTTTGTTGAGAAAGGTTTCCAGGAGTTCCCATCGCTTCTCAGGAGGAGGCCTTCACAACAGGAAAGCCAAGATGAATATCAGGCGTCGTGCCACCATTCCAAAGGACCACCAAATGTCTCAGTCCACTCCAGATGAACCTGATTACCCTGCACTGCTGCCACTGTCACACGGAGTGTCTTCTCACACCACAATACAATGTTTGACAGACCTGTGGCACCTCGAGTGAAAGCCCCAGATCCATGTGTCAAATCACAGGGAACCTGACACTGCTGCTAAAGCTCGGGAGGAAAGTGGACGTGCATGATTCTACTAGAGAAGAGGCCTGACTCCCTGTGGAGATTCCAGAGGATCCCCAAGATCCATGTCTGCACTTTAGTGGAAACCCCAGGTTCCTGCCTCAACTTCAAACGAGGATTTTGGACTTTGCACTAAATGTAGAGGAATCCCGAGAGGCCCCAGCAACTCACATGGGGATTTGCCTTTCCTGAGCCCACGCAAGCAGGTCCCTGAGGTCTCTGTCTTAACTCCATAGGGACCTGCCACAACTCAAATAAAACCAGGAGATTCTCCCCTCCAGGTGAACTGAGGACTTTTTCCACAGTGGCGTCTCGAGGGAAATCACACTTTCTCTCTTGGACCACCAACGTTTCCTTCACACGCTTGCTGATATTAAAGAATTTCCCCGACATATCCGTCTCCACTCAAGAGGAACATGAAGGGACCCGCCACAACTCAAGAGGAGCCCGTTGTCCCATCGTTAGCTCGAGATGAGTGTTCCTTTCCTTTCTGGGTCGGAAAAGGATTCCAGGTGTTCCCATCACATCTCAGGAAGAGACGCTCTAAACAGGAATTTCGAGTGGAAATCCAGGGGTTGTACCACATTCCAAAAGACACCCAAACGTCGCATTCCACTCCAGATGAACTTGATTTTCCTGCACTGCCTCGACTGTCTCCAGAGTACTGACTCACCACACGATGGCAGGTATGACAGCCCTGTGCCACCTCGAGCAAAAGCCACTGGTCCCAGTGTCAACTCTCAGGGAAGCCTGACACTGTTGCTACAGCTCGGGAGGAAATTGGACATGCATGTCTCCACTGGAGACGAGGCCTGACTCCCCTGTGGAGTCTCCAGACGTACCCCAAGATCCATGGGAACACTGGAGCAGATACCTCAGGTTCCAGACTCAGATCCAGACTAGGACTTAGGATCATGCACTGACTGGAGAGTGATCCCGAGAGGCCCCTCACAACTCACATGGATAATGGCCTTTCTTGAGGCCACACAAGCAGGTTTCTGAGGTCCCCATTTTAAGGCGAGAGGGACCTGCCTCAACTCGAGAAAATGCAGGAGATTGTCCCCTCCAGGCGATTTGAGACCCTTTTCCGCTGCGGCATCTCGAGTGAAATAACTTCCCTCCTGGACTTCGAAAAGGTCCTTCACACCCTTGCAGCAACTAAAGAATTTCCCAAAATACCTGTCTCCACTTGAGAGGAATATTGAGGGCCCTGCCACAACACAAGAGGAGCCACGTTGGCTCCTCCTCAGCTCAAGATGAAGGTTTCTTTCTCTGCTTCATCTGGAAAGGATTCACAAGAATTCTGTCGCGTCTCATGAGGATGCACTCTCAACAGGAAAGACGAGAGGAATTTCAGGTTTCGTGCCACTATACTAAAAGACCCCCAAATCTCTCAGTACCCTCCAGATGAACCAGATAAACACTTCACTGCCTATAATGCACACCACATGTCGACTCACACCATGGTGGCAAGTTTGATATGCCTGTGCCACCTCAAGGGAAAGTCGCAGATTTCTGTGTCAACTTGTTGGGAAGACTGTCACTGCTGCTACCGCTGGGAGGAAAGCGGATGTGCCTGTCTCCATAAGAGAGGAGGTCTAACCCCCCCAAGAAGTCTCTGGAGGAACCCCAAGTTCCATGTCAGCACTGCCGAGGAAACCTCAGGTTCTGGCCTTAGCTCCAGATGAGGACTTAGGACCCAACTGGAGAGGAATCCTGAGAGGCTCCTTGCAACTCACATGGGGACTGGCCTTTCCCTAGGACACACAATCGGTTGCATGAGGTCCCCGTAGTAAGTCAATTGGGATCTGCAGCAACCATGAATCTCTAGGAGATTTTCAACTCCAGACAAGATGAGGCCCTTTTTCACTAAACAGTCTCGAAGGAAATCACCTTCCCTGTTGGACCTCGAAGGACCCTAAACACCCTAGCTGCAACTCAAGAAATTCCCCAACATCCCCTCTCCACTCGCGAGGAACACTGAGTATCCCAACACAACTCAAGAGGAGCTCTGTTGTCACCTCCAGAGCTCAAGATGAGGGTTTCTTTACCTATTCTGGGAAGGATTCTGGGCATTCCCGTTTCGTCTCATGACGAGAAGCTCTCACCAGGAAGGTCGAGAGTAACCACAGGGGTAGTGTCACCATTCCAAATGATCCCCAAAAGTCTCAGTCCACATGAGATGAACCTGATTTCCCTGTACTGGCAAGATTGTTATGCAGAGTATCTTCTCACACCGCAGCGCAACGTGTGACAGGCCTGTTGCACCTAGAGGGAAAGCCACAGATCCATGAGTCAACTCGAAGGGAATGCTGACACTGCAGTGAAAACCTGGGAGGAAAGCAGATGTGCATATCTCCACTAGAAATGAAACCTGATTCCCAAGGCGAGACTCCAGAGGAACCCCAAGATCCATATCATCCCTTTGGAAGAAACCTCAGTTTCTGATCTCAGCTAGAGATGAGGACTTAAGACATGGCACCAACTGGAGAGGAATCTTGAGAGGCCCCTGGCAACTCGGATGGAGACTGGCGTTTTCCAAAGCCACACAATCGGTTCCATGAGGTTCCAGATGTAACTCGAGAGGGACCTGCCACAACTCGAGAAACTCCAGGAGATTCTTGACTCCAGGCTAGATGAGGCCCTTTCTCACTGCACCATCTAGAGGGAAATTATACCTTCCCTGTTGCACCTTGAAGGGTCCTTCATACCCTTGCTAAAACTGAAGAAGTTCACTGACATACCAATCTCCACTCGAGAGAAACACCCAGGGTCCCTCCACATCTCAAGAGGAGCCCCGTTGTCCCTAGCTCAGCTCATGATGAAGGTTCTTTTCCTGCTTCGTTGAGAAAGGTTTCCTGGCATTCCTGTCGCTTTTCAGGAGGAGGCCTTCTCAACATGATAGCCGAGAGGAACTCCAAGGGTCGTGCCACCATTCCAAAAGAAACCCAAATGTCTCATTCCACTCCAGATGAACTTGATTTTCTTGCAATGCCTCGACTGTCTCCCTGAATATCGACTCACAACACGATGGCACATATGACAGCCCTGTGCCACCTCGAGCAAAAGCCACAGGTCCCTGTGTCAACTCTCAGGGAAGCCTGACACTGCTGCTACAGCATGGAAGGAAAGCAGACATGCATGCCTCCACTCGAGAGGAGGCATGAGTCCCCTGTGGAAACTCCAAAGGATCCAAAAGATCCATGTCTGCACTTTAGCAGAAAACTCAGGTTCCTGCCTCAGCTTCAAATGAGAATTTTGGACCCTGCACTAAATGGAGAGGAATCCCAAGAGGCCACAGGCAACTCACATGGGGATTTGCCTTTCCTGAGCCCATGTGAGCGGGTCCCTGAAGTCTCTGTCTTATGTTGAGAGGGACCTGCCGCAACTCGAGCAAAAACAGGAGATTCTCGACTGCAGGTGAGATGAGGCCCTTTTTCACTGCACCGTCTAGAGGGAAATCATACCTTCCCTGTTGCACTTCGAAGGGTCCTTCTTACCCTTGCTACAACTGAAGAAGTTCACTGACATACAGGTCTCCACTCAAGGGGAACACCGACGGCCCTGCCACAACTCAAGAGGAGTCCCGTGGTCCCCTCAGCTCCAGACAAAGGTGCCTTTCTCTGCTTCATCTGGAAAGGATTCCCAGGGATCCCATCATGTCTCACGAGGATGTACTCTCCACAGGAACATCGAGAGGAACTTCAGGGATCATGCCACCATTCCAAAAGACCCCCAAATCTCTCAGTCCCCTCCAGATGAACCTGATAAGCCTTCCACTGCCTCGACTGTCACACCACATGTCGACTCACACCAAGGTGGCCCGTTTGACAGGCCTTTGCCACCTCAAGGGAAAGTCGCAGATCTCTGTGTCAACTTGTTGGGAAGACTGACACTGCTGCTACCACTGGGAGGAAAGCAGATGTGCCTCTCTCCATGAGAGAGGAGGCCTGACCCCACTAAGACATCTCCGGAGGAACCCCAAGATCCATGTCAGCACCATCGAGGAAACCTCAGGTTCCGGCCTCAGCTCCAGACGAGGACTTAGGACCTGGCACCGACTGGAGAGGAATCCCAAGAGGCCCCTCGCAACTCATGGGACTAGCGTTTTCCGCGGCCCCTAATCGATTCCATGAGGTCCCCGTGGTTACTCGAGAGTGACCTGCCACAACTCGTGAAATTCCAGGAGATTCTTGACTCCAGGCGAGATGAGGCCCTTTTTCACTGCATTGTCTAGAGGAAATCATACCTTTCCTGTTGTACCTCGAAGGGTCCTTCATACCCTTGCTAAAACTGAAGAAGTTCACTGACATACCAATCTCCACTAGAGACGAACACCCAGGCTCCCTCCATATCTCAAGAAGAGACCCATTGTCCCTACCTCAGCTCGAGATGAAGGTTCTTTTCTCTGCTTCATTGAGAAAGGTTTCCTGGCATTCCTGTCACTTTTCAGGAGGTGGCCTTCTCAACATGATAGCCGAGAGAAACTCCAGGGGACGTTCCACCATTCCAAAAGACACCCAAATGTCTCATTCCACTCCAGATTAACTTGATTTTCCTGCACTGCCTCGACTGTCTCCCCGAGTATCAACTCACAACACGATGGCACATATGACAGCCCTGTGCCACCTCGAGCAAAAGCCACAGGTCCCAGTGTCAACTCTCAGGGAAGACTGACACTGCTGCTACAGCTCGCAAGGAAAGCGGACATGCATGTCTCCACTCGAGACAAGGCCTGACTCCCCTGTGTAGTCTCCAGAGGGACCCCAAGATCCATGGGAACACTGGGGCAGAAATCTCAGTTTCCAGACTCACTCCAGATGAGGACTTAGGATCCTGCACTGACTGGAGAGGGATCATGAGAGGCCCCTCGCAACTCACATGGATAATGGCCTTTCCTGAGGCCAAACAAGCAGGTTTCTGAGGTCCCCATTGTAAGTCGAGAGGGACCTACCTCAACTCGAGAAAATCCAGGAGATTGTCCCCTTCAAGCGATTTGAGACCCTTTCCGCTGTGGCATCTCGAGGGGAATCATGCCTTCCCTCCTGGACCTCGAAAGGGTCCTTCACACCTTTGCAGCAACTGAAGAATTTCCCATAATACCCGTCTCCATTTGAGAGGAACACCGAGGGCCCTGCCACAACTCAAGAGGAGCCCCATTGGGCCCTCCTCAGCTCAAAATGAAGTTTCCTTTCCTGCTTCATCTAGAAAGGATTCCCGGGGACCCCGTCACGTCTCATGAGGATGCACTCTCAACAGGAATGTCGAGAGAAACTTCAGGGATCAAGCCACCATTCTAAAAGACACACAATTCTCTCAGTCCCCTTTAGATGAACCTGAGAAACCCTCCACTGCCTCGACTGTCACAGTGCATGTCGATTCACACCACAGTGGCATGTTTGACAGGCCTGTGCCAACTCAAGGGAAAGTCGCAGATCTCTGTGTCAATTCGTTGGGAAGACTGACATTGCTGCTACCACCGAGAGCAAAGCGGATGTGCCTGTCACCATAAAAGAGGAGGCCTGACCCCCCTAAGAAGTTCATGGAGGAACCCCAAGATCCATGTCAGCACTGCCCAGGAAACCTCAGGTTCCGGCCTCAGCTCCAGATGAGGACTTAGGGCCTGGCACCAACTGGAGAGGAATCCCGAGAGGCCCCTTGAAACTCACATGGGGTCTGGCCTTTCCCGAACCCACACAATCGGTTCCATGAGGTCCCCGTTGTAACTCGAGAGGGACCTGCAGCAACTCGAGAAACTCCAGGAGCTTCTCGACTCCAGGCATGATGAGACCCTTTTTTGCTGCACCGTCTCGAGGGAAATCATACCTTCCCTGTTGGAACTCAAAGGGTCTTTCACACCGTTGCTGCAACTGAAGAAGTTCCCCAACATTCTGTCTCCATTTGAGAGGAACACTGAGTATCCCAACACATCTCAAGAGGAGCCCTGTTGTCCCCTCCAGAGCTCGAGATGAGGGTTTCTTTACCTATTCTTCTGGAAAGGATTTTGGGTGTTCCCGTTTCATCTCATGATGAATAGCTCGCACCAGGAAGATTAAGAGTAACTACATGGGTAGTGCCTCCATTCCAAATGATCCCCAAAAGTCTCAGTCCAATCAAGATGAACCTGATTTCCCTGCACTGCCTCGACTGTCACCTGAGTATCGACTCACATCACAGTGGCACGTGTGACAGCCCTGTTGCACCTCGAGGGAAAACCAAAGATCCGTGAGTCAACTCGAAGAGAATGCTGACACTGCTGCAACAACCTGGGAGAAAAGCAGACATGCATATCTCCACTAGAAATGAAGTCTGATTCCCCTGTCGAGACTCGAGAGGAACCCCAAGATCCATGTCACCCCTTTGTAAGAAACCTCAGTTTCTGGTCTCAGCTCGAGATGAGGACTTAAGACGTGGCACCGATTGGAAAGGAATCCCAAGAGGCCCCTCACAACTAGCATGTGGACCGGCCTTTTTCGAGGCCACACAATTGGTTCCATGAGGTCCCGTCGTAACTCGATAGGGACCTGCTGCAATTCAAGAAATTCCATTGAGATTCTTGACTCCAGGTGAGATGAGGCCCTTTTTCACATCACCGTCTCTAGGGAAAGCTTACCTTCTCAGTTGCACTGCTAAGGATTCTTCATACCCTTGTTGCAACTGAAGAAGTTCCCTGCCATACCAGTCTCCACTGGAGAGGAACACCCAGGGTCCCACCACATCTCAAAAGGAGCCCCGTTTTCCCTACCTCAGCTCATGATGAAGGTTCCTTTCCCTGCTTCGTTGAGAAAAGATTCCTGGCATTCCTGTCACTTCTAAGGAAGAGGTCTCCTCAACACAAAAGCCGAGAGGAACTCCAGGGGTCATGCCACCATTCCAAAAGACCACCAAATGTCTCAGTCCACTCCAGATGAACCTCATATCCCTGTACTGCCACGACTGTCACACCGAGTATAGACTCACCTGACGGTGGCTGGTGTAACAACCTTGTTGCACCTCGAGGGGAAGCCACAGATATCTTTGTTGACTCACTGGGAAGTCTGACATTGCTGCTACAGTTCTGGAAGAAAGCGGACCTGCTTGAGTGCTCCACTCGGGAAGAGGACTGACTTCCCTGTGGAGGCTCCAGAGGTATTCCAAGATCCATGTCACCCCTTCAGAAGAAACCTCAGGTTCCTGTCTGATCTCCAGATGAGGACTAGGACCCAGCACCAAGTGGAGAGGAATCACAGGAGGCCCATGCAACTCGCATGGAGTCTGGCCTTTCCTGAGGCCACACGAGCGGTTTCCTGAGGTCCCTGTCTTAACTCGAGGGGGACCTTCCACAGCTCGAGAAACTCCAGTAGATTCTTGAATCCAGGGGAGATGAGGCTCTTTTTTGCTGCACCGTCTTAATGAAAATCATGCCTTCCCTCTTGGACCTTGAAGGGTTCTTCACACCCTTGCTGCAACTCAAGAAGTTCCCTGACATACCCGTCTCCACTGAGGGGAACACCCATGTTCCCACCACATCTGAAGAGGATCCCCATTTCCCCAGCTTCAGGTCGAGATGAGAGTCATTTTCCTGCTTTGTTGAGAAACGTTTCCAGGCATTCCTGTCGCTTCTCAGGAGGAAGCCTTCACAAAAGGAAAGCCAAGATGAATATCAAGCATCGTGCCACCATTCCAAAAGACCACCAAATGTCTCAGTCCACTCCAGATGAACCTGATATCCCTGCACTGCCTGGACTGTCACACCAAGTATAGACTCACTTGATGGTGGCTGCTGTAAGAACCCTGTGGCACCTCGAGGGAAAGCCCCAGATCCATGTGTCAAATCGCCAGGAACCTGACACTGCTGCTACAGGTCGGGAGGAAAGTGAACGTTCATGACTCTACTAGAAAAGAGGCGTGACTCCCTGTGGAGACTCCAGAGGATCCCCAAGATCCATGTCTGCACTTTAGCAGAAAGCTTAGGTTCCTGCTTCAGTTTCAAATGAGGATTTTGGAACATGCAAGGAATGGAGAGATATCCCGAGAGACCCCAGGCAACTCTCATGGGGATTTGCCTTTCCTGAGCTCACACTAGCGGGTCCCTGAGATCTCTGTCGTAACTCCAGAGGGACCTGCCGCAACTCGAGAAAAACCAGGAGATTCTCCCCTCCAGGTGAACTGAGGCCCTTTTGCACAGTAGCGTCTTGAGGAAAATCACACTTTCCCTCTTGGACCACCAAAGTTTCCTTCACATGCTTGCTGATATTCTAGAAGTTCCCCAACATACCTGTCTCCACTCGAGAGGAAAATGGAGGGTCTCGCCACAATTCAAGAGAAGCCCCGTTGCCCCATCCTTAGCTCGAGATGAGCGTTCCTTTCCCTGCTTGTCGGAAAAGGATTCCAGGCGTTCCCATCATATCTCAGGAAGAGATGCTCTAAACTGGAAAGCCGAGAGGAAATCCAGGGGTCATACCACCATTCCAAAAGACACCCAAATGTCTCATTCCACTCCAGATGGACTTGATTTTCCTGCAATGCCTCGACTGTCTCCCCGACTATTGACTCACAACACAATGGCACGTATGACAGCCCTGTATCACCTCGAGTAAAAGCCAGAGGTCCCTGTGTCAACTCTCAGGGAAGTCTGACACTGCTGCTACATCTCAGGAGGAAAGCGGACACGTATGTCTCCACTCTAGACGAGGCCTGACTCCCCGGTGGAGACTCCAGAGGATCCCCAAGATCCATGTCTGCACTTTAGCAGAAAACTCAGGTTCCTGCCTCAGCTTCAAATGAGGATTTTGGACCCTGCACTAAATGGAGAGGAATCCCGAGAGCCCCAGACAACTCACATGGGGATTTGCCTTTCCTGAGTCCACGAGAGCGGGTCCCTGAGGTCTCTGTCATAACTCAAGAAAAACCAGGAGATTCTTCCCTCCAGGTGAAGTGAGGCCCTTTTTGACTGCACTGTCTCGAGGAAAATCACACTTTCCCTCTTGGACAACCAAAGTTTCCTTGACATGCTTGCTGAAGCTCGAGATGTTCCCCGACATACCCGTCTCCACTTGAGAGGAAAATGGAGCGTCCAGCCACAACTCAAGAGGAGCCCCATTGTCCCATCCTTAGCTCGAGATGAGCGATCCATTTCCTGCTGTGTCAGGAAAGGATTGCAGGCATTACCGTCACATCTCAGGAGGAGATTCACTAAACAGGAGAGTCGAGAGGAAATCCAGGGGTCATACCACCATTCCAAAAGACACCCAAATATCTCATTCCACTCCAGATGGACTTGATTTTCCTGCACTGCCACGACTGTCTCCCTGAGTATCGACTCACAACAGGATGGCACGTATGACAGCCCTGTGCCACCTCGAGCAAAAGCCACAGATCCCTGTGTCAACTTTCAGGAAAGACTGACACTGCTGCTACAGGTCGGGAAAAAAGCGGACATGCATGTCTCCACTCGAGACAGGCCTGACTCCCTGTGGAGACTCCAGATGTACCCCAATATTCATGTGAGCACTGGAGCAGAAACCTCAGGTACCAGACTCAGCTCCAGACGAGGACTTAGGATCCTGCACTGAATGGAGAGGTATCACAAGAGGCCCCTCACAACTCACATGGAGAAGGGCCTTTCCTGAGTCCACACAAGTGGGTTTCTGAGGTCCCCATTGTAAGTTGAGAGGGACCTGCCTCAACTCGAGTAAAACCAGGAGATTGTCCCCTCCAGGCGAGATAGACCCTTTTCAACTGTGGTATCTCGAGCAAAATCACACCTTCTTTCCTGGACCTTGAAAGGGTCCTTCACACCCTTGCAGCAACTAAAGAATTTCTGGCAATAACCGTCTCCACATGAGAGGAATACCGAGGGCACTGCCACAACTCAAGAGGAGCCCCGTTGACCCCTCCTCAACTCAAGATGAAGGTTCCATTCTCTGCTTCATCTGGAAAGGATTCCCAGGGTTCCCGTCGCATCTCAGGAGGACACACACTCAACAGGAAAGTCGAGAGAAATTCCAGGGATCCTGCCACCTTTCCAAAACACCACCAAATCTCTCAGTCCCATCCAGATGAACCTGTTAAAGCCTCCTCTGCCTCAACTGTCACACCTCATGTTGACTCACACCCTGGTGGCACGTTTGACAGGCCTGTGCCACTTCAAAGATAAGCCGAAGATCCATGTGTCAACTAACTGGAAAAACTGACTCTGCTGCTACCACTGGGAAGAAAGTGAATGTGCCTGTCTCCATAAGAGAGGAGGCCTGACAAGCCCTAAGGAGTCTCCAGAGGAATCCCAAGATCCATGTCAGCACTGCTGAGGAAACCTCAGGTTCCAGCCTCAGCTCCAGAGGAGGATTAGGACCCGGCACCAACTGGAGAGGAATCCCAGAAGGCCCAGGCAACTCGTATGGAGACTGGCCTTTCCTGAGGACACACGAGCGGTTTCCTGAGGTCCCTGTCGTAACTCGAGGGGGACCTGCCACAACTCGAGAAACTCCAGCAGATTCTCAACTCCAGGCGAGATGAGGCCCTTTTCCACTGCACCGTTTAGAGGGAAATCATACTTTCCCTGTCGCACCTCATAGGGTCCTTCACAACCTTGCTGCAACTGAAGAAGCTCCCTGACATACCAGTCTCCACTTGAGAGGAAACCCCGGGGTCCACCACATCTGAAGAGGAGCCCCGTTGTCCCTACCTCAGCTCGAGATGACTGTTTTTTCCACGCTTCATTGAGAAAGGATTCCTGGCTTTCCTGTCGCTTCTCAGGAGGAGGCCTTCCAACAGGAAAGCCGAGAGGAACTCCAGGGGTCATGCCACCATTCCAAATGACCACCAAATGTCTCAGTCCACTACAGGTGAACCTGATATCCCTGCACTGCCACAACTGTCACACCGAGTATAGACTCACACGACGGTGCCTGGTGTAACAACCCCGTGGCACCTCGAGAGAAAGCCACAGATCCCTGTGTCAACTCACTGGGAAGTCTGACACTGCTGCTATGGCTCAGGAGGACAGCGGACGTGCTTGAGTTCTATACTCAGGAAGGGGACTGATTCCCCTGTGGAGACTGCAGTGTTACCCCAAGATCCAAGTCACCCCTTGAGAGGAAACCTCAGGTTCCCACCTCAGCTCCAGATGAGGACTAAAACCTGGCACCAACTGGAAAGGAATCCCAGGAGGCCCAGGCAACTCATATGAAGATTGCCGTCTCCTGAGGCCACATGAGCTGTTTTCTGAAGTCCCTGTTGTAACTCAAGGGGGACCTTCCACCACTTAAGAATCTCCAGTAGATACTCGACTCCAGGGGAGATGAGGCCCTTATTCACTGCACAGTCTGGAAGGAAATTATGCCTTCCCTCTTGGACTTGAGGGGTCCTTCACACTCTTGCTGCAACTCAAGAAGTTCCCTGACATACCCGTCTCCACCGAGTGAACACCCAGGTTCCTGCCACATCTCAAGAGGAGCACCGTTTTCCCAGCTTCAGGTCGAGAAGAGGGTCCTTTTCCTGCTTCGTGTAGAAAGGTTTCCAGGCAAACTTGTCGCTTCTCAGAAGGAGGCCTTCGCAAGAGGAAAGCCAAATGAATATCAGGGGTGATGCCACCATTCTGAAAGACCCCCCTAATGTCTCACAGCACTCCAGATGAACCTGACTTCCCTGCAGTGCCTCAAATGTCACCCCGAGTATCAACTCACACCATGGTGGCTTCTGTGACGGACCTGTGGCACCTCAAGGGAAAGCCACAGATCTCTGCATCAACTAGCCGAGAAGCCTGACACTGCTACTACAGCTTGGGAGGAAAGTGGACGTTCATATTTCCACTCGAGATGAAGACTGACCCCCTTGTAGAGACTCAAGAGGAACCCCAAGGTCCATGTCAGCACTGGAGAAGAAACCTTAGTTTTGGTACTCAGCTCCAGACGAGGATTTAGGACCCGGCACCAACTGAAGAGGAATCCTGAGAGGCCCCTCGCAACTCACATGGAGACTGGCCTTTCCTGAAGTCACACGAGCTACTCCTTGAGGTTCCCATCATAACTCCAGAGAGACATGTCCCAACTCAAGAAAAAACAGGAAATTCTCTGCTCCAAGCGAGAAGAGTCCCTTTTCCGTGGTGGAGTCTCAAGGGAAATCACTCCTTCTCTCTTGGACCTCGAAGGAGAATTTCAAGAACTTTTTCAGTTCAAGAAGTTCACTGACATACCCATCTCCAATAGAGAGAAACACTGAGAGGTTTCTGGCACAACTCAAGATAAGCCCTGTTGTCCCCTCCACAGCTCGAGAAGAGAGTTCCTCTCCCTGCTGCATCAGGAAAGGTTTCCCAGCACTCCCTTCACATCTCAGGAGGAGGCACTCTCACCAGAATTGTCGAGAGGAAATCCAGTGGTCATGCCACCATTCCAAAAGACACCCTAATGTCTCAGACCACTCCAGATGAACCTGATTCCTTGCACTGCTGCGACTATCATGCGGAGTATCTTCTCACACCACAGTACAACGTGTGACAGACCTGTGGCACCTCGACAGTAAGCCCCAGATACATGTGTCAAATCGCCAGGAACGTGACACTGCTGCTACAGATTGGGAGGAAAATGGATGTGCATAACTCTACTAGAGAAGAGGCCTGACTCCCTGTGGAGACTACAGAGGATCCCCAGGATCCATGTCAAAACTTTTGCGGAAACCTCCGGTTCCTGCCTCAGCTTCACATGAGGATTTTGGACCCTGCACTAAACGAAGAGGAATCCCGAGAGGCCCTAGGTAACTCACATGGGGATTTGATTTCCTGATCCAATGTGAGTGGATCACTTAGGTCTTGTCGAAACTCAAGAAGGACCTGCCGCAACTCGAGAAACAAAGGGAGATGTTCCCCTCCAGGTAAACTGAGGCCCTTTTCCACTGTGGCATCTTGAGGGAAATCACACTTTCCCTCTTGGACCACCAAACTTTCCTTCACATGCTTGCTGAAACTCAAGAAGTTCCCCGACAACCCGTCTCCACTCGGGAGGAGCATGGAAGGTCCCACCACAACTCAAGAGGAGCCCTGTTGTCCCATCCTTAGCTCAAGATGAGCGCTGATTTCCCTGCTGTGTTGGGAAAGGATTCCAGGTGTTCCCATCACATCTCGGGAAGAGACGCTCTAAACAGGAAAGTCGAGAGGAAATTCAGGTGTCGTACCACCATTCCAAAAGACACCCAAATGTCTCATTCCACTGCAGATGGACTTGATTTTCCTGCACTTCCTGTTGCTCAAGGACCCCAAATTCCTAGTTCACTCCAGATGAACCTGACTTCCCTAACTACCTGGGTTTTCAACCCGAGGCTTGACTTCCGACCCACTGGCACCTGTAATAGCCCTGAGGTACTTTCAGGGCAGGTCTCAGATCCCTGTGTCCACTCAACGGGGCGCCTGACGCTGCAGCTACATCTGGGGTGGCAAGCAAACATTCCCAGCTCCAGGCTAGACGAGGCCTGACCCCTGTGGGCACTCCAGGGATATTTTAATATCTATGTCAGCATAGGTGAGGCAAGCTCAGGCTCCTGCCTCAGCACCCCATGAAGCCTGAGGATCAGGCGAGGACTGGGCAGGAATTCCCTGAGGCGCCTAGCAACTGGCATGGAGACGGGCCTCACCTGAGGCCACAGGGGCGGGTCCATGAAATCCCCATCCTAACGTGAGAGTACCCGCCACAACTCGAGAAAATCCAGAAATTTCTCCCCTGCAGGCGAGGTGAGGCCCTTATCCGCTGCAACATCTCAGGGGAAATCAACTCTTCCCACGGGTACCTCGAAAGGCTCCTTCAAACCCTTGCTGTGACTCATGAAGTGCCCGACCCCATCCGTCTCCAATCGAGAGGAAACCCGAGGGTCCCTCCGCTACTCATGAGTAGCCCTGTTTCCACTGTGCAGCTCCAGATGAGGGTCCTTTTCCCTGCTCCATTGGGAAAAGGTTCTCGGCGCTCCATTCCATCCCAAGAGTAGGCGCTGACAACCGGACAGTTGGGAGGAGCCTCAGGGTCCGGACGACCCTTCCCCAGAACCCTCAAATGCCTCGTCCACTCCCGATGGATCTGACTGCCCTGCAATGCCTCGATTGCCTGCCCAAGTGTTGACTACCGACCCACTGGCACCTGTGACAACCCTGGGGTATCTCCAGGGGAAGACCCAGATCCCTGTGTCCACTTGACAGGAAGCCTGACTCAGATGCTGCAGCTGGGAAGGCAAACAGACGTGCCATCCTTCTGACGAGACGAGACTTGACATATGTGGCAGCTCCAGGGGAAACTCAAGACCTATGTCAGCATGGCCGAGGCAAGCTCAGGTTACTGCCTCAGCACCAGACGAGGCCTGAGGACCCAGAGATGCCTGTGGAGGAATTCCCAGAGGCACCTGACCACTGGAACGGAGACTGGCCTCTCCTGAGGCTACAGGGGTGGTTCCCTGAGGTCCCCGACATAACTCGAGAGGTCCCCGCTGCAACAGGAGAAAACCCAGTAGCTCCTCACCTACATCCGTGGTGAGGCCCTTGTCCAATGTGTCATCTCGGTGGAAAACACACCTTCCTTCTTGGAACTCGAAATTCTCCTTCACACCGTTGCTTTGAGCCAGCAAGTGCCCCACCCCACCCTTCCAAAGAAGAGAGGATCCCCGATGGTCTGGGGGCGACTCATGAGGAGCCCCGTTTTGATCTGCACAGCTCCAGATGACTGTCCCTTTCCCTGCTCCGTTGGGAAAGGGTTCCAGGCGCTCCCTGGCATCCCAAGTGGAGTCGCTGGCAGCAGGAAAGTGGAGGAAGCCCTAGGGTTCAGAACACCGTTCCTCGAGGACACCAAATTCCTAGTTCACTCCAGATGAAGCTGACTGCCCTGTACTGGCACGATTGTCAGCCTGAGGCTTGACTCCCGACCCACTGGCACCTGTAACAGCTCTGAGGTACTTCTGGGGCAAGCCTCAGATCCCTGTGTTCGCTTGACGGGGCACCTGACGCTGCACATGCAGCTGGGGTGGCAAGCAGACATTTCCCGCTCCAGTCTAGGCCTGACCCCCTGTGGGGGCTCCTGGGATATTTTAATACCTATGAGAGCATAGGAGAGGCAAGCTCAGGCTCCTGCCTCAGCACCAAACGAGGCCTGAGGTTCCGACGACGACTTGGGAGGAATCCCCAGAGGCGCCTGGCACAGGCATGGAGACGGTTCTCTCCTGAGGCCGCAGGGAAGGGTCCCTGAGGTTCCCATCATAACTCGAGAGTACCCGCTGAAACTCGAGAAAAACCAGAAGCTTCTGCCCTTCAGGCGAGGTGAGGCCCTTGTCCACTGCCGCATCTCAGGGGAAATCAACTCTACCCTCCAGTACTTTGAAAGGCTACTTCAAAACCTTGCTGTGACCCTGGAAGTGCCCCACCCCATCTGGCCTCAATCGAGAGGAAACCCGAGGGTCCCGCCTTGACTCATGAGGCGCTCTGTTTCCCCTGTGCAGCTCCAGATAAGGGACCATTTCCCTGCTCCTTTGGGAAAGAATTCTTGGCGCTCCTTTTCTTCCCAAGAAAAGGCGCTGACAGCAGGAGAGTTGGGAGTAGCCTCAGGGTTCGTGCGACTTTTCCCCAGAACCCAGAAATACCTTGTCCACTCCGGATGGACCTAACTGCACTGCACTGCCTCGATTGCCTGCCCGAGTATTGACTCCCGACCCACTGGCACGTGTGACAACCCGGGGGTATCTCCCCGCATGACGGGGAGCCTGACTCCGCTGCTGCAGCTGGGAAGGCATGCATACGTGCCAGCCTCCTGACGAGACGAGGCCTGACATATGTGGGGGCTCCAGGGGAAAATCATGACCTATGTCAGCATGGCAGAGGCAAGCTCAAGTTACTGCCTCAGCACCAGTCGAGGCCTGAGGACACAGGGATGCCTGCGGAGGAATCCCCAGAGGCATCTGAACACTGGCACGGAGACTGGCCTCTCCTGACGCTACAGGGGCGGTTCCCTGAGGTCCCCAACATAACTCGAGAGGTCCCCGCTCCAACACGAGCAAACCCAGTAGCTCCTCACCTACATGCGTGGTGAGACCCTTGTCCAATGTGGCATCTCGGTGGAAAACACACCTTCTTTCCTGGAACTCGAAAGTCTCCTTCCCACCCTTGCTTGGAGCCAGGAAGTGCTCCACCCCACCCTTTCCCACAAGAGAGGATCCCCGAGGGTCCGGCGGCGACTCATGAGGAGCCCCGTTGTCATCTGTGCAGCTCCAGATGAGGATTCCTTTCCCTGCTCCATCCAGAAAGGGTTCAGGCGCTTCCTGGCATACCAAGAGGAGTCGCTGGCAGCAGGAGAGTGGAGGAAGCCTCTGGGTTCAGAAGACCGTTCCTCAAGGACCCCAAATTCCTAGGTCACTCCAGATGAAGCTGACTGCCCTGCACTGCCTCGATTTTAATCTCGAGGCTTGACTCCTGAACCATTGGCAACTGTAACAGTCCTGAAGTACTTCCAGGGAAAGCCTCAGATCCCTGTGTCCACTCAATGGGGCGGGTGGCGCTGCAGCTGCAGCTGGGGTGGCAAGCAGATGTTCCCTGCTTCAGGCTAGACGAGGTCTGAACCCCTGTGGGGGCTCCAGGGATATTTTAATACCTATGTCAACACAGGCGAGTAAGCTCAGGCTCCTGCCTCAGCACCAGACTTGGCCTGAGGATCCAATGACGACTGGAGAGGAATCCCTAGAGTCGCCTGGAAACTGGCACGGAGACAGTTCTCTCCTGAGGCCACAGGGAGGGGTCCCTGAGGTCCCCGTCCTAACTCGAGAGTACCCGCCACAACTCGAGAAAAACCAGAAGTTTCTCCCCTGCAGGCGAGGTGAGGCCCTTGTCCACTGCGGCATCTCAGGGGAAATCAACTCTACCCACGGGTACCTCGAAAGGCTACTTCAGACCCTTGCTGTGACCCAGGAATTCCCCCGCTCCATCCGTTCCCAATCGAGAGTAAACCAGAGGGTCCCGCCGCGACTCACGAGGAGCTCTGTTTCCCCTGGGCAGTTCCAGATAAGGGACCGTTTCCCTGCTACTTCGGGAAAGAATTCTCGGCCCTCCTTTCCATCCCAAGAGAAGGCGCTGACAGCAGGAGAGTTGGGAGTAGCCTCAGGTTTCGAGCGACACTTCCCCAGAACCAACACATGCCTCGTCCACTCCCAATAGACCTGACTGCCCTGCACTGCCTCGATTGCCTGCCCGAGGGTTGACTCCCCACCCACTGGCACCTGTGACAACCCGGGGGTATCTTCAGGGCAAGGTTCAGATACCTGGGTCCACTTGAAGTGGAGCCTGACTCCGCTGCTGCAGCTGGGAAGGCAGGAAGACGTGCCAGCCTCCTGACGAGACGAGGCCTGACATATGTGGGGGCTCCAGGGGAAAGTCTTGACCTATGTGAGCATGGCCGAGGCAAGCTCAGGTTACCACCTCAGCACCAGACGAGGCCTGAGGACCCGGTGATGCCTGCGGAGGAATCCCCAGAGGCACCTGACAACTGGCACGGAGACTGGCCTCTCCTGAAGCTACAAGGCCAGTTCCCTGAGGTCCCCGACTTAACTTGAGAGGTCCCCACTGCAACACGAGAAAACCCAGGAGCTCCTCATCTACATGCGTGGTGAGGCCCTTGTCCAATGTGGCATCTCGGTGGAAAACACACCTTCTTTCTTTGAAACACTAAAGTCTCCTTCACGCCCTTGCTTTGAGCCAGGAAGTGCCCCACCCCACCCTTCCCTACAGGAGAGGATCCCCGAGGGTCAGGCGGTGACACATGAGAAGCCCCTATTCATCTGTGCAGCTCCAGATGAGAGTATCTTTGCCTGCTCCGTCAGGAAAGGGTTCCGGACGGTCCCTGGCATCCCAGGAGGAGTCGCTGGCAGCAGGAGGGTGGAGGGAGCCTCAGGGTTCGGAACACCGTTCCTCAAGGACCCCAAATTCCTAGTTCACTCCAGATGAACCTGACTTCCCTAACTACCTGGATTTTCACCCCGAGGCTTGATTTCTGACCCACTGGCACCTGTAATAGCCCTGAGATACTTCCAGGGCAAGCCTCAGATACCTATGTCCACTCAACGGGGCGCCTGACACTGCAGTTGCAGCTGGGGTGGCAAGCAAACATTCCCAGCTCCAGGCTAGATGAGGCCTGACCCCTGTGGGCGCTCCAGGGATATTTTAATGTCTATGTCATATAGGCGAGGCAAGCTCAGGCTCCTGCCTCAGCACCAGATGAAGCCTGAGGATCAGGCGACGACTGGGGAGGAATCCCCTGAGGCTCCTGGAAACTGACTAGGAGAGGGGCCTCACCTGAGGCTACAGGGGCTGGTCCATGAAATCCCCATCGTAATGAGAGAGTACCCGCCACAACTAGAGAAAATCCAGAAACTTCTCCCCTGCAGGCGAGGTGAGGCCCTTGTCTGCTGCGGCATCTCAGGGGAAATCAACTCTTCCCACGGGTACCTCGAAAGGCTACTTCAAACCCTTGCTGTGACTCAGGAAGTGCCCCGCCCCACCCGTCCCCACTTGAGAGGAACGCCAAGAGTCCTGCCGCGACTCATGAGGAGCCCCGTTTTCCCCTGCGCAGCTCCAGATGAGATTCCCTTTCCCTGCTTCGTGGGGAAAGTGATCCCGGCATTCCCTTGCCATCTCACGAGGATGAGCTGGCAGCAGGGGAGCTGGAAGGAGCCTCAGCGGTCAGGCTTCCATTCCCCAAGACCACAAAATGCCTCATCCACTCCAGATGGACCTGACTGCCCTGCAATGCCTCGATTGTGACCCAGAGGCTTGACTCCCGACCCACTGGCACAGTGACAGCCATTGGGTACCTCCAGGCCAAGCCCCACATCCCTGTGTCCACTCGACGTGGCGCCTGAGCCAGCTGCTACAGCGAGGAGGCAAGCAGATGTGCCCATCTCCAGGTGAGACGAGGACTGACCCCCAATGGGAGCTCCAGGGGAACCGCAAGACCTATGACACCATGGGGGAGGCAAGCTCAGGCTCCCGCCTGAGCACCAGACCAGGCCTGAGTTTTCGGCGATGACTGGGGAAAAGTACCCAGAGGTGCCTGGCAACTGGCACGGAGACTGGCCTCTCCTGAGGCCACAGCGGAGGGTCCGTGAGGTCCCCATTGTAACTCTATAGGGCCCCGCCACAACTCAAGAAAAATCAAAAGCTTCTCCCCTGCAGGCGAGTTGAGGCCCTTGTCCACTGCGGCATCTCAGGGGAAATCACCCCTTCCCTCTTGGACCTCGAAAGGCTCCTTCACACTCTGGCTGTGACCCAGGAAGTGCCTGCCCCACCCGTCCCCACTCGGGAGGAACCCCGAGGGTCCCTGCGTGACTCATGAGGAGCCCCGTTTTCCCCTGCACAGCTCCAGATGAGGGTTCCTTTCTCTGCTCCGTCGGGAGAGGTTTCCTGGCACTCCCTTGGCATCCTAAGATTAGGCGCTGGCATCAGGAGAGTTGGGAGGAGCCTCAGGGTTTGGGCCACCATTCCCCCAGTCCCCCAAATGCCTCGTCGACTCCAGATGGTCCTCACTGCCCTGCACTGCCTCTATTGTCACCCCGAGGCTTGACTCCCAACCCACTGGCACCTTTGACAGCCCTGGGGTACCTCCAGGGCAAGCCCCAGATCCCTGTGTCTGCTCGACGGGGAGACTGACACTGCTGCTGCAGCTGGGGAGGCAAGCAGACGTGCCTGTCTCCTGGCGAATCGAGGCCTGACCCCTTGTGGCGGCTCCAGGGGAAACACAAGACCTATGTCAGCATGGGCGAGGCAAGCTCATGCAGCTGCCCTAGCACCAGAAGTAGCTTGAGGACCCGGCAATGACTGGGGAGGAATCCCCAGAAGCTCCTGGCATCTGGCACGGAGACTGGCCTCTCCTGAGGCCACAGGGGCGGGTCCCTGAGGTCCCCGTCATAACTTGAGGGGACCCTGACGCAACTCAAGGAAAACCAAAAGCTTCTCACATGCAGGCGAGGTGAGACCCTTGTCTTTTGAGACATCTCGGGGGAAATCACCCCTTCCCTCTTGGACCTCGAAAGGCTCCTTCACACACTTGCTGTGACACAGGAAGTGCTCCAACCACCCGTCCCCACTAGAGAGGAACACCGAGAGTACTGCCTTGACTCATGAGGAGCGACGTTTTACCCTGCGCAGCTCCAGATGTGGGTCCCTTTCTCTGCTCCATCGGGAAAGGGTTCCCGGCCCTCCAGTCCCATCCCAAGTGGAGTTGCAGTCAGCAGGAGATTCGGGAGGAGCCTCAGGGTTCGGGCCAGAATTCCCCAAGACGCCCAAATGCCTCGACCACTCCAGATGAACCTGACCAGCCCCACAATCCCTCGATTGTCACCCCGAGGCTTGACCGGGCCCACTGGGAAATTTGACAGCCCTGGGGTACCTCCAGGGCAAGACCCAGATCCCTGTATCTGCTCGACGAATTGCCTGACTCTGCTGCTGCAGCTGGGGAGGCAAACAGATGTTCCTGTCTCCTTACCAGACAAGGCCTGACCCACTGTTGGGACTCCGAGGGATCCTCAAGACCTATGTCAACTTGGGCGAGGCAAGCTCAGGCTCCCGCCTCAGCACCAAACGAAGCCTGAGGAACCAGCGACGAATGGGCAGGAATCCCCAGATGCGCCTGGACCCTGGCACCGAGATTGGCCCCTCCTGTGGCCACAGGGGTGGGTCCCTGAGGTCCAACATCGTACCTTGAGAGGAGTCCGCTGCAACTCGAGAAAAACCAGAAATTTCTCCCCTGCAGGCGAGGTGAGGACCTTGTCCGTTGTGGCATCTCGGCGGAAATCACCCCTTCCCTCTTGCACCGTGAAAGGCTCCTTCATGTCTTTGCTGTGAGCAAGTAAGTGTCCCCCCCACCAGTCCCCACTGGAGACCAACTGCGAGGATCCTGCCGCGACTCATGAGGAGCCCCGTTTTACACTGTGCAGCTCCAGATGAGGGTTCCTTTTCCTGCTCCATCGGGAAAGGGTTCCCGCGCTCCCTTGGCATCCCAACAGGAGGTGCTGGCAGGAGTGTCGGGAGGAACCTCAGGGTTCGGGCCACCATTGACCAAGACCTCCAAATGCCTCGTCCACTCTAGATGGACCTGACTGCCCTGCACTGCCTCGATTGTCACCCCGAGGCTTGTCTCCTGACCCACTGGCACCTGTGACAGCCCTGGCGGAATTCTAGGGCAAGCCCCAGATCCCTGTGTCTGCTTGACGGGGCACCTTCCCGTGCTGCTGCAGCTGGTGAAGTAAGCAGATGTGCCTGTCACCTGGCGAGACGAGGCCTGACCTTCTGTGGGGGCTCCAGGGGAACCTCACGACCTATGTCAGCATGGGCGAGGCAAGCCCAGTCTACTGCCTCAGCACCATATGAGGCCTGCGGACATCGTGACAACTGGGGAGGAATCCCCAGAGGCGCCTGTCAATTGGCAAGGGCACTGGCCTCTCCTGAGGCCACAGGGGTGGGTCCCTAGGTTCCCCAGTGTAACTCGAGCGGACCCTGGTGCAACTCGATTAAAACCAGAAATCTTCTCAACTGCAGGCCAGGTGAGTCCCTTGTCCACTTCGGCATCTCAGGGGAAATCACCCCTTCCCTCTTGGACCTCGAAAGGCTCCTTCACACCCCTGCTGTGATCCAGGATGTGACCCGCCCCACCCGTCCCCACTCGAGAGGAACCCTGAGGGTCCCGCCACGACTCATGAGGACCCCCGTTTTTTCCTGTGCAGCTCCAGATGAGGGTCCCTTTCCTTGCTCTGTCGGGAAAGGGTTCCAGGTGCTCCCTTCGCATCCCAAGTGAGGCACTGGCAGCAGGAGAGTCGGGAGGAGCCTTAGGTTTCAGGCCACCATTCCCCAAGAACCCCAAATGCCTATTCCACTCCAGATGGACCTGACTGCCCTGCACTGCCTCGATTGGCCCCCCCCAGTCTTGACCCCCGACAGACTGGCACCTGTGACAGCCCTGTGGTACCTCCAGGGCAAGCCCCAGATCCCCCTTTCTGCTCTACGGTTCTTCTTAGCCTACTGCTGCAGCTGGGGAGGCAAGCAGACATGCCCGTCTCTGGACAAGACTAGGCCTGACCTGCTGTGGTGGCTCCAGGGGAACCTCAAGTCCAATGTCAGCATGGGAGAGGCAAGCTCAGGCTCCCGCCTCAGCACCAGATGAGGCCTGAGGACCCGGCGATGATGGGCGAGGAATCCCCAGAGGCGCCTTGCAACTGGCACGGTGATTGGCCTCCCCTGAGTCCACAGGGACGGGTCTCTGAGATCCCCGTCATAAATCGAGAGGATCCCGCTGCAACTCGAGAATAACCAGAAGCTTCTCCCCTGCCGGCGAGGTGAGGACTTTGTTTGCTGCGGCATCTCAGGGGAAATCACCCCTTCCCTCTTGGCCCTCGGGAGGCTTCTTCACAGCCTTGCTGTGACCCAGGAAGTGCCCCGCCACACCCGTCCCGGACCCCTCACGAGCGTAACCCCGAGGGTCCCTCCGCGATTCATGAGGTGCCCCGTTTTCCCCTGCGCAGCTCCAGATGAGGGTTCCTTTCCCTGCTCTGTCGGGAAAAGGTTCCCGTTGCTCCATTCACATCCCAGGAGGAGGTGCCAGCAGCAGGAGAGTCGAGAGGAGCCTTGGGGTTCGGGACACCATTCCCCAAGACCACCAAATGGCTCGTCCACACCAGATGGAACTGACTGACCTGTACTGCCTTGATTGCCACCCCGAGGCTTGACTCCCGACCCACTGGCACCTGTGACAGCCCTGGGGTACCTCCAAGGCAAGCCCCAGATCGCTGTGTCCGCTCGACGGGGCACCTGACCCTGCTGCTGCAGCTGGGAAGGCAAGCAGACCTGCCCGTCTCGTGGCGAGACAAGGCCTGACCCCCTGTGGGGCTCCAGGCCAACCTCAAGACCTGTGTCAGCATGGGCAAGGCAAGCTCAGGCTCCCTCCTCAGCACAAGACAATGACTGAGGACCCGGCGACGACTGGGGAGGAATCCCTAGAGGAGACTGACAACTGGCACGGAGACTGGCCTCTCCTGAGGCGACAGGGTCGGGTCCCTGAGGTCCCAGTCGTAACTCAAGAAGACCCCGCCGCATCTCGAGAAAAAAACAGAAGCTTCTTCCATGCAGATGAGGTGAGGCCATTGTCCGCTTTGGCATCTTGGGGAAAATCACCCCTTCCTACTTGGACCTCGAAAGGCTCCTTCACACCCTTGCTGTAAACTGAGAAATGCCCCGACACACCCGTTCCCACTCGAGAGGAACCCTGAGGGTCCCGCTGCGACACATGAGGAGTCCCTTTTTCCCCTGCACATCACCAGGTAGAGGGTCCCTTTGCCTGCTCCGTCAGGAAAGCGTTCCCGGCCCTCCCTTGGCATCCCCAGTGGAGGCGCTGGCAGCAGGAGAGTCGTGAGGAACCTCAAATTTCATTCCACCATTCCTCAAGACCCCCAAATGTCTTGTCCACTCCAGATGGACCTGACTGCTTTGTACTGCAACGATTGTTACATCGAGGCTTGACTCGTGACCCACTGGCACATGGGACAGCCCTGGGTACGTCCAGGGCAAGCACCAGATCCCTGTGTCTGCTTCAAGGAGAGCTTGACCCTGATTTTGCAGCTCGAGAGTCAAGCAGACCTGCCCGTCTCCTGGCGCGACGAGGCATGACCCCCTGTGGGGGCTCCAGCGGAATATGAAGACCTATGTCAGCATGGGCAAGAGAAGCTCAGGCTCCCGCCTCAGCACCAGACGAGGCCTGAGGACCCGGCGACGAATGCAGAGGAATTCCCAAGGCGCCTGGAAACTGGCACAGACACTGGCCTCTCCTGAGGCCACAAGGGCGGGTCCGTAATGTCCCCGTCTTAATTCGAGAGGACCTTCCGCAACTCGAGAAAAACCAGAAGCTTCTTCCCTACAGGCGAGGTGAGGCCTTTGTCCGCTTCGGCATTTCGGGGAAAATCACCCCTTCCCACTTGGACCTCGAAAGGCTCCTTCACACCCTTGCTGTGACACAGCAAGTGCCTCGACACACCCTTCCCCACATGAGAGGAACCCCGAGGGTTCCGCCGCGACACATGAGGAGCCTAGTTTTCCCCTGAGCAGCAACAGGTAGAGGGTCCTTTTGCCTGATCGGTCGGTAAAGGTTTCCCGGCCCTCCCTTGGCATCCAAGGAGGAGGCGCTGGAAGCAGGAGAGTAGTGAGGAAACTCAAATTTCGGGCCACAATTCCCCAAGACCCCCAAATGCCTCGTCCACTCCAGATGGATCTGACTGACCTGTACTGCCTCGATGGTCACACCGAGGCTTGACTCGCGACCCACTGGCACCTGTGACAGCCCTGAGAACCTCCAGGGCAAGACCCAGATCCCTGTCTCCGCTCGATGGAGAGCTTGACCCTGCTTTTGCATCTGGAGAGGCAAGCAGACGTACCCGTCTCCTGGCGAGACGAGGCCTGACCCCCTGTGGGGGCTGCAGCGGAATATGCAGACCTATGTCAGCATGGGCAAGAGAAGCTCAGGCTCCCGCCTCAGCACCAGACGAGGCCTGAGTACCCATCGACGACTGGGGAGGAATTCCGAAGGCGCCTGGCAACTTGCATGGAGACTGGCCTCTCCTGAGGCCACAGGGGGTGTCCCTGAGGTCCCCGTCTTATTTCGAGAGGACCGTCCGCAACTCGAGAAAAACCAGAAGCTTCTCCCCTGCAGGCGAGGTGAGGCCCTTGTCCGCTGCGGCATCTCGGGGGAAATCACCCCTTTCTTCTTGGAACTTGAAAGGCTCCTTCACACCCTTTGCTGTGACCCAGGAAGTGCCCCGCCCCACCCGTCTCCACTCGAGAGGAACCCCGAGTTCACTGACAAGCCTCAAGAGGAACCCAGTTCTCTTCTGTGCAGCCCTAGATGAGGATCCGTTTCCCTGCTCCGTCGGGAAAGGGTTCTCAGCGCTCCCTTGGCATCCCAAGAGGAGGAGCTGGCAGCAGGAGAGTAGGGAAGAGGCTCAGGGTTTGGGCCACCATTCCCCAAGACCCCCAAATGCCTTGTCCTATCCAGATGGACCTGACTGCTCTTCAATAAATCTATTGTCGCCCCGAGACTTGACTCCCGACCCACTGGCACCTGTGAGAGCCCTGGTGTCCCTCCAGTGCAAGCCCCAGATCACTGTGTCCTCTCAACGGGGCGCCTGACCCTGCTGCTACAGCTGGGGAGGCAAGCAGACATTCCCGTCTATTGGCGAGATGAGGCCTGACCCCCTGTGGGGGTTCCAGGGGAAACTCAAGACCTATGTCAGCATGGGCGAGGCAATCTCATGATTCCGCCTCAGAACCAGACGAGGCCTGAGGACCTGGTGATGACTGAAGAGGAATCCCCAGAGGCGCCTGGCAACTGGCTTGGAGACTGGCCTCTCCTGAGGCCACAGGAGAGGGTCCCTGAGGTCCCCTTCTTAACTCGGAAGGACCCTGCCGCAACTCGTTAAAAACCAGAAGCTTCTTCCCTGCAGGTGAGGTGAGGACTTTGTCCGCTGTGGCACCTTGTGGGAAATCACCCCTTCCCTCTTGTACCTCGATAGGCTCCTTCACACCCTTGCTGTGACCCAGGATGTGCCCCACCCCACCCGTCCCCACTCAAGAGGAACCACAAGGGTCCCGCCGCGAATCATGTGGAGCCCTGTTTTCCCCTTGCGCAGCTCCAGTTGAATGCCCCTTTCCCTGCTCCGTCGAGAAACAGTTCACCATGTTCCCTTGGCATGCCAAGAGGAGGCGCTGGCAGCAGGAGAGTCATGAGAAAACTCAGGGTTCGGGCCACCATTCCCCAAGACCGCCAATTGCCTCGTCCACTCCAGATGGACCTGACTGCCAGGGACTGCCTCGATTGTCACCCCGAGGCTTGACTCCCGACACACTGGAACCTGTGACAGTCCTGGGGTACAGCCAGGGCATGCACTGGATCCCTGTGTCCGCTCCCCGGGGGGCCTGAACCAGCTGGTGCAGCTGGGGAGGCAAGCAGATGTACCCATCTCTTGGTGAGACAAGGCCTGAACCCCTGTGGGGGCTCCAGATGAAACTCAAAACCTACGTCATGGGCGAGGCAAGTTCAGGCTACTGACTCCTTACCAGACGAGGCCTGAGGACCCAGCGACGACTGGGGAGTAATCCCCAGAGGCGCCTGTCAACTTGCATGGAGACTGACCTCTCCTGAGGCTGCAGGGGTGGGTCCCTGACGTTCCCTTGGTTACTCGAGAGGACCCCGCCGCAACTTGAGAAAAACTAGAAGCTTCTTTCCTGCAGGCAAGGTGAGGCCATTGTCATCAACGGCATCTCGGGGGAAATGAACCCTTCCCTCTTGGACCTCCAAAGGCTCCTTCATACCCTTGCTGTGACCCAGGAAGGGCCCTGCCACACCCATCCCCGATCGGGAGGAACCCCAAGGGGCCAGCCTCGTCTCATGAGGAGGCCCGTTTTCCCCTATGAAATTCCAGATGAGGATCCCTTTCCCTGCTTCTTTGGGAAAGGGTTCCCAGTGCTCTCTTAGCATCCCAAAAGGATGCACTGGCAGCAGCAGATTCAGGAGCCTCAGGGTTCAGGCCACCATTCGCCAAGAACCCCAAATGCCTCGTCCACTCCAGATGGGCCTGACTGCACAGCACTACCTCGATTGTTACCCTGAGGCTTGACTCCCGAACAATTGGCAGCTGTGACAGCCCTGGGGTTCCTCCAGTGCAAGCCCCAGATCCCTGTGTCCGCTCGACGGGGCAGATGACACTGCTGCTGCAGCTAGGGAGGCAAGCAGACATGCCCGTCTCCTGGTGAGAGGGGCCCTTACCCGCTGTGGGGGATCCTGCGGAACCTCAAGACTTATGTCAGGATGGGCGAGGCAAGCTCAGGCTCCCGAATCAGCACCAGACGAGGCCTGCAGATGTGGCAAAGACTGGGGAGGAATCCACAAAGGCGCCTTGCAAATGGCAAGGAGCCTGGCATCTCTTGAGGCCACAGGGGCGGTTACCTGAGGTCTCCATCGTAACTCGAGAGAACCCCGCAGCAACTGGAGAAAAACCAGAAGCTTCTCCCCTGCAGGCGATATCAGGCCCTTGTCCACTGCAGCATCTCGGGGGAAATCACCCCTTCCCTCTTGGACTTCAAAAGGCTCTCTCAAACCTTTGTGTGACCCAGGAAGTGCCCCGCACCACCCGTCAGCACTCTAGAGGAACCTCGAGGGTCCCGCCGGGACTCATGAGGAGCCCTGTTTTCCCCTGCGCAGGTCCAGATGAGGGTCCCTTTCCCTGATCTATCGGGAAAGGGTTCCTGATGCTCCCTTGGCATCCCAAGAGGAGGTGCTGGCAGCTCAAGAGACGGGAGAAGACACACGGTTCAGGCCACCATTCCCCAAGACCCCCAGATGCCTCGTCCACTCCAGATGGAACTGACTTCTCTGCACTGCCTCGATTGTCATCCCGAGGCTTGACTCCCGACCCAGTGGCAACTGTGACAGCCCTTGGGTTCCTCTAGGGCAAGCCCCAGATCCGTGTCCGCACGACGGGGCACCTGACCCTGCTGCTGCAGCTGGGGAGACTTGCCGGTCTCCTGGCAAGACGAGGCCTGAACCCCTGTTGGGGCCCCCTGGGAACCTCGAGACCTATGTCAGCATGGGCGAGGCAAGCCCAGGCTCCTGCCTCAGCATCAGAAGAGGCCTGAGGACCCGGCGATGACTCGGCAGGAATCCACAGAGGCGGTTGGCAACTTATACGGAGACTGGCCTTTCCTTAGTCTACGGGGGCGGGTCCCTGAAGTTCCCATTGTTACTCGAGAGGACCCCGCTGAAACTCGAGAAAAATCAGAAGCTTCTCCCCTGCAGGCGAGGTGAAGCCCTTGTCTGCTGGGGCATCTCGTGGGAATTCACCCCTTCCCTCTAGGACATCGAAAGCCTCCTTCACACCCTTGTGTGACCCAGGAAGTGCCCCGACCCACCAGTCACCAATCGAGAGGAATCCCGAGGGTCCCACTGCAACTCATGAGGAGCCGCGTTTTCCCCTGCACAGCTCCAGATGAGGGTCCCTTTCCCTGCTACGGCAGGAAGGTGTTCCCGGCGCTGCCTTGGCATCCCAAGAGGAGGCGCTGGAGCAGGATAGTCCGAAGGAGCCTCAGGGTTCAGGCCACCACTGCCCAAGACCCCCAAATGCGTCGTCCACTTCAGATGAACCTGACTGCCCGGGACTGCTCTCGATTCTCACCCCGAGGCTTGACTCCTGACACACTGGAACCTGTGACAGTCCTGGGGTACAGCCAGGGCAAGCCCCAGATCCCTGTGTCCGCTTGACAAGGGGCCTGAATCTGCTACTGCAGCTGGGAAGACAAGCAGACGTACCCATCTCCTGGCGAGACGAGGCCCGACCCCCTGTGGGGGCTCCAGGTGAACCTCAAAACCTATGTCAGCATGGGCGAGGCAAGCTCAGGCTCCTGACTCCTCAATAGAGGAGTCCTGAGGACCCGGCAACGACTGGGGAGGAACCCCCAGAGGTGCCTCTCAACTTGCACAGAGACTGACCTCTCCTGAGGCCACAGAGGCGGGTCCCTGATGTCCCCTTGGTTACTCGAGAGGACCCTGCTGCAACTTGAGAAAAACTAGAAGCTTCTTTCCTGCAGGCAAGGTGAGGCCATTGTCATCAACGGCATCTCGGGGGAAATGAACCCTTCCCTCTTGGACCTCGAAAGGCTCCTTCACACCCTTGCTGTGAGACAGGAAGTGCCCTATCCCACCCTTCCCCACTTGAAAAAACCCCGAGGGGCCCGCTGCGACTCATGAGGAGCCCGGTTTTCTCCTGCGCAGATTCAGATGAGGGTCCCTTTCCCTGCTCCATTGGGAAAGGGTTCCCGGCGCTCTATTGGCATCTGAAGAGGAGGCACTGGCAGCAGGAGATTTGGGAGGAACCTCAGGGTTCCTGCCAATATTCCCCAAGGCCCCCATTTGCCTCGTCCACTCCAGATGGACCTGACTGCCCTGCAGTGCCTTGATTGTCACCTGGAGGCTTGACTACCGACCCACTGGCACCTGTGACAGCTCTGGGGTACCTCCAGGACAAGCACCAGATCCCTGTGTCCTCTCGAGGTGGAGCCTTTCCCTGCTGCTGCAGCTGGGGAGGCAAGGAGACGTGCCCGTCTCCTGGTGAGATGAGGCCTGATCCCTGTGGGGGTTCCATAGGAACCTCAAGACCTATGTCATCATGGGCGAGGCAAGCTCAGGCTCCCGCCTCAGCACCAGACGTGGCCTGAGGAGCCGGCAATGACACGGGAGGTATCCCCATAGGTGCCTGGAAACTGGCACGGAGACTGGCCTCTCCTGAGGCCACAGGGGCGGGTCCCTGAGGTTCCCGTCGTAACTCGGAGGACCCCGCCACAACTCGAGAAAAACCAGTAGCTTCCCCCCTGCAGGCGAGGTGAGGCCCTTGTCCAATGCGGCATCTTGGGGGAAATTACCCCTTCCCTCTTGGACCTCAAAAGGCTCCTTCACACTCTTGCTGTGTCCCAGGAGGTGCCTAGCCCCAACCGTCCCCAATCGAGAGGAACCCCGAAGGTCCCGCCACGACTCATGAGGAGCCCCGATTTTCCCAGCGCAGCCCCTGATGAGGTTCCCTTTAATTGCTCCTTAGGGAAAGGGTTCCCGGTGCTCCCTTGGCCTCGCAAGAGGAGGCGCTGGCAGCAGGAGGGGTGGGCGGAGACTCAGTGTTCGGGCCACCATTCCCCAAGAACCCCAAATGCCTCGTCCACTCCAGATGGACCTGACTGCCCTGCACTGCCTCAATTGTCACCCTGAGGCTTGACTCCCGATCCACTTGCATCTGTGACAGCCCTGGGTTACCTCCAGGGCAAGAGCCAGATCCCTGTGTCCACTCGACGTGGCATCTGACCCTGCTGCTGCAGCTGGGCAGGCAAGCAGATGTGTCCGTCTCCTGGCGAGAAGAGGCCTGACCCCCTGTGGGGCTCCAAGGGAACCTCAAGATCATTGTCAGCATGAGCGAGGCAAACTCATTCTCCTGCCTCAGCACCAGACGAGGCCTGAGGACTCTGTGACGACTGATGAGGAATCCCGAGAGGCGCCTGGCAAGTGGCACTGAGACTGACGTCTCCTGATTCCACAGGTGCGTGTCCCTGAGGTTCCCGTCATAACTCGAGTGGACCCCGCGGCAACTCTAGAAAAACCAGAAGCTTCTCCCCTGCAGGCGAGGTGAGGGTCTTTTCCACTGTGGCATCTCGGGAGAAATCAACCCTTAGGTCTTGGAACTTGAAAGCCTTCTTCACACCCTTGCTGTGACCCAGGAAGTGCCACGCCCCACTCGTCCCCACTCCAGAGGAACACCGATTGTCCTGCCGCGACTCATAAGGAGCCCCGTTTTCTTGCACAGCTCCAGATGAGGGTCCGTTTCAATGGTGCATCGGGAAAGTGTTCCCGGGGTTCCCTTGGCATCCCAAGAGGAGGCGCTTGCAGCAGAAGAGTCGGAGGAGCCTCAGCGTTCAGGCCACCATTCCCCAAGTCCCCCAAATACCTCGGCCACTCCCGATGGACCTGACTGCCCTGCACTGCTTGATTGTCACATCGAGGCTTGACCCCCGACCCACTGGCACCTGTGACAGCCCTCGGGTACCTTCAGGGCAAGCCCCAGATCCCTGTGTCTGCTCTACGGGGTGCCTGACCTGCTCCTGCAGCTGGGGAGATAAGCAGATGTGTCCATCTCCTGGCGAGATGAAGCCAGAACCCCTGTGGGGGCTCCAGGGGAAGGTCAAAACGTATGTCAGCATGGGCGAGGCAAGCTCAGGCTCCCGCCTCAGCACCAGACGAGGCCTGAGTACCCGGTCATGACTGGGTAGGAATTCCCAGAGGCTCCTGGCAACTGGCACGGAGACTGGCATATCCTGAGGCCACAGGGGTGGTTTCCTGAGGACCCTGTCATAACTCGAGAGTACCCCGCCGCAACTCGAGAAAAGCCAGAAGCTTCTCCCCTGTAGTTAAGGGGCGGCCTTTGTCTGCTGCAGCATTTCAGGAGAAATCACCCCTTCCATTTTGTCCATGAAAGGCTCCTTCACATCCTTACTGTGACCCACAATGTGCACCCCCCCCCACTTGTCCACACTCGAGAGGAAACCCGAGGGTCCACCGCGACTCATCAGGAGCCCCGTTTTCCACTGGGCATCTCCAGATGAGAGGTCGTTTCCCTGCTCCGGTGGGAAATGATTCCTGGCGCTCCCTTGGCATCCCAAGAGGAGGCGCTGGCAGCAGAAATGTTGGAAGGAGCCTCAGGATTTGGGCCATCATTCCCCAAGACCCCCAAATGCCTCGTCTACTCCAGATGGACCTGACTGCCCTGCAATTCCTCGATTATCACCCCGAGGCTTGACTCCCGAACCACTGGCACCTCTGACAGCCATGGGGTACCTCCAGGGAAAACCCCAGATCCCTGTGTCCGCTCTCCGTGGTGCCTGACCCTGCTGCTGCAGCTGGGGAGGCAAGCAGACGTGCCTGTCTCCTAGTGAGATGAGGCCTGAATCCATGTGAGGGCTCCAGGGGATTCTCAAAACCTATGGCAACATAAGTGAATCTAGTTCAGGCTCCCGCCTCAGTCCTAGACAAGGCCTGAGTACCCGGCGACGATTGAGGAGGAATCCCCAGAGGCGCCTGGCAACTGGCCCAGAGACTGGCCTCTCCTGAGGCCACAGTGACGAGTCCCTGAGGTCCCCGTCGTATCTCGAAAGGACCCCGCCACAACTCTTGAAAAACAAAAAGCTTCTCCACTGCAGGCGAGTTGAGGCGATTTTCCCCTGTGGCATCTCAGGGGAAATCACCGCTTCCCTCCTGGACCTCGAAAGGCTCCTTCACACACTTACTGTGACCCAGGAAGTGCCCCGCCCCACGCGTCCCCACTTGAGAGGAACACTGAGGGTCCCGCCGCAACATGTGAGGAGCCCCGTTTTTCCCTCCGCAGCTCCAGATGAGGGTCCCTTATCGTGCTCTGTAGGGAGACGTTTCCCGGCACTCCCTTGGCATCCCAGGAGGAGGCGATGGCAGCAGGAGAGTCGGGAGGAGCCTCAGGTTTCAGGCCACCATTCTCAAAGGCCCCCAAATGCCTCATCCACTCCAGATGGACCTGACTGCCCTGCACTGCCTCGATTGTCACCCCGAGGCTTGACTCCTGACCCACTGGCACCTGTGACAGCCCTGGGGTACCTCCAAGGCAAGCTCCAGATCCCTGTGTCCATTCCATGGGGCGCCTGACTCTGCTTCTGCAGCTGGGGAGGAAAGCAGACGTGCCTGTCTCCTGTCAAGACGAGGGCTGACCCCCTGTGGTGGCTCCAGGGGAACCTCAAGGCCTATATCACCATGGGCTAGGCAAGCTCAGGCAACCGCCTCAGCACCGGAAGTGTCCTGAGGACTCTGCAATGACTGGGGACAAATCCCCAGAGGCGCCTGTCAAATGGCAGGAAAACTGGCCTCTCCTGAGGCCACAGGGGCGGGTCCCTGAGGTCCCCATCATAACCCAAGAGGACCCCTCTGCAACTCGAGAAAAACCAAAAGCTCTCCCCTGCATAGTAGTTGAGGCCCTTGTCCACTGAGGCATCTCGGGGGAAATTATCATTTCCCTCTTGGACCTCGAAAGGCTCCTTCACACCATTGCTGTGACCCAGGAATTGCCCCACCCCATTCGTCCCCACTTGAGAGGAACCCCTATGGTTCCGCCGCGACTCATGAGGAGCTGCGGTTTTCCCTGCGCAGGTCCAGATGAGGGTCCCTTTCTCTGCTCCATCGGGAAAGGGTTGCTGGCACTCCCTTGGCATCCCAACAGGAGGTGTTGGCAGCAGAAGGGTCGGAAGGAGCCTCAGGATTCGGGCCACCATTCCCCAAGACCCCTAAATGCCTTGTCCACTTTTGATGGACCTGACTGCCCTGCACTGCCTCGATTATCTCACCGAGGCTTGACTCCCGACCCACTGGCACCTGTGACAGCCCTGGGGTACCTCCAGTGCAAGCCCCAGATCCCTATGTCCGGTCATCAGGGCGCCTGACCCCTGCTCTTCCATCTGGGGAGGCATTCAGACGTGCCCATGTCCTGGCGAGAAGAGGCCTGACCCCCTGTGGTGGCTCCAGGGGAACCGTAAGACCTATGTCAGCATGAGAGAGGCAAACTCAGGCTCCTGCCTAAGCAGCATACAAGGCCTGAGAACCCGGTGACGACTGGGGAGGAATCCCCAGAAGCGCCTGGCAACTGGCATGGAGACTAGCCTCTCCTGAGGCCACAGGGGCGGGTCATTGAGGTCCCCATCGTAATTTGAGAGGACCCCGCTGCAACACTAGGAAAACCAGATGCTTCTCCCCTACAGGCGAGGTGAGGCCCATGTCCGCTGCATCATCTTGGTGGAAATCACCCCTTCCCTCTTGGACCTAAAAAGGCTACTTCACACACTTGCTGTGACACACGAGTGCCCCGCCCCACCCATCCCCACTCGAGAGGAACCCAGAAAGTCCTGCTGTAACTCACAAGGAGCCACGTTTTCCCCTGTGTAGCTCCAAATGAGTGTCCGTTTACCTGCTCCGTCACGAAAGGGTTCCCGGCGCTCCCTTGGCATCGCAAGAGGAGGCCCTGGCAGCAGGAGAGTCGGAAGAGCCTCAGGGTTTGGGCCACCATTCCCCCCCCACATGCCTTGTATGCTCCAGATGGACCTGACTGCCCTGCACTTCCTCGATTGTCACCCGAGGCTTGACTCCCGACCCACTGGCACCTGTGACAGCCCTGGGATACCTCCAGGGCAAGCCCTAGATCCTTCTGTCTGCTCTATGGGGCACCTGACCCTGCTGATGCAGCTGGGGAGGCAAGCAGACGTGCACACTGAATGGCGAGACGAGGCATGACCCCCAGTGGAGCTCCAGGGGATGGTCAAGACCTATGTCAGCATGGGCGAGGAAAGCTCAGGCTCACGCCTCAGCACCAGATGAGGCATGAGGACCCGGCGATGAATTGGAAGGAATCCGCAGAGGCCCTGGCAACTGGCACGGAGACAGGCCTCTCCTGAGGCCCCGGGGGGGGGGGTCCCTGAGGTCCCCGTCGTAAGTCGAGAGGATCCCGCCTCAACTCGAGAAAAACCAGAAGCTTCTCCCCTGCAGGCGATATGAGGCCCTTTCCGCTGGGGCATCTCAGGGGAAATCACCCCTTCCCTCTTGGACCTTGAAAGGCTTCTTACACCCTTGCTGTGAGACAGGAAGTGCCCCGCCCCACCCATCCCCACTTGAGGGGAACACAGAGGGTCCTGATGCGACTCATGAGGAGACCCATTTTCCCCTGCGAGGTTTCCTGATGAGAGTTTCTTTCCCTGCTCTGTCGGGAAAGGGTTCCTGGCGCTCGCTTGGCATCCAAGAGGATGCGCTGGCAGCAGGAGAGACAGGAGGAGCTTCAGGGTTCGGTCCACCATTGCCCAAGATCCTCAAATGCCTCGTCCATTCCAGATGGTCCTTACTGCCCTCCACTGCCTCGATTGTCACCTGAGGCTTGACTCCCGACCCACTGACACCTGTGACAGTCCTGCGGTACATCCCGGACAATCCCCAGATCTCTGTGTCCACTCGACTGGGCACCTGACCCTGCTGATGCAGCTGGGGAGGCAATCAGACATGCCCGGCTCCTGGCGACACGAGGACTGACCCTCTGTGCGGGCTCCAGGTGAACCTTAAGACCTATGTCAGCATGGGCAAGGCAAGCTCAGGCTCCTGCCTCAGCACCACAGGAGGCGTGATGATCTGATGACGACTGGTGAGGTAACCCCATAAGCGCCTTGCAACTGGCACTGAGACTGGCCTATTCTGAGGCCACAGGGCGGGTCCCTGAAGTCTCCGTTGTAACTCGAGAGGACC
This sequence comes from Procapra przewalskii, assembly GCA_006410515.1. Taxonomy (NCBI): domain Eukaryota; kingdom Metazoa; phylum Chordata; class Mammalia; order Artiodactyla; family Bovidae; genus Procapra; species Procapra przewalskii. The sequence goes on along the minus strand of SJYF01007594.1, from coordinate 52,686 downwards.
CCGCCACAACACGAGAAAACCAGAAGCTTCTCCCCTGCAGGCGAGGTGAGGCCCTTGTCCGCTGTGGCATCTCGGGGGAAATCACCCCTTCCCTCTTGGACCTCGAAACGCTCCTTCACACACTTGCAGTGACCCAGGAAGTGCCCCAACCCACCATTCCCCAATCGAGAGGACCTGCGTGGGTCCTGCTGCGACTCATGAGGAGCCCCGTTTTCCCCTGCACAGCTCCAGATGAGGATCCCTTTCCCTGCTCTGTCGGGAAAGGTTTCCCTGCGCTCCCTTGGCATCCCAAGTGGAGGCGCTGGCAGCAGGAGAGTCGGGAGGAGCCTCAGGGTTTGGGCCACCTTTCCCCAAGACCCCCAATTGCCTCGTCCACTCCAGATGGACCTGACTGCCGTGCCCTGCCTCGATTGTCACCCCGAGGCTTGATCCTCGACCCACTGGCACCTGTGACAGCCCTGTGGTACCTACAGGGCAAACCACAGATCCCTGTGTCTGCTCGACGGGGAGCCTGACCCTGCTGCTGCAGCTGGGGAGGCAAGCAGATGTGCCCGTCTCCTGGCGAGACGAGGCCTGATCCCCTGTGTGGGCTCCAGGGGAATCTCAAGTCCTATGTCAGCATGGACGAGGCAAGCTCAGGCTCCTGCCGCAGCACCAGACGAGACCTGAGGAGCCGGCGATGACTGGGGAGGAATCCCCAGTGGCAACTGGTACGGAGACTGTCCTCTCCTGAGGCCACAATGTCGAGTCCCTGAGGTCCCAGTCGTGAGTCGAGAGGACCTGCCGCAACTCGAGAAAACCCAGATGCTTCTCCCCTGCAGGCGAGGTGAGGCCCTTTTCAACTGTAGCATCTCGGGGGAAATCAACCCTTCCCTCGTGGACCTCGAAAGGCTTCTTCACACACTTTCTGTGACAGAGGAAGTGCCCCATCCCACCCGTCCCCACTCGAGAGGAACCACGAGGGTCCCACCGCGACTCATGAGGAGCCCCGTTTTCCCCTGTGCAGCTCCAGATGAGGGTGCCTTTCCCTGCTCCATCGGGAGAGGAGTCCCGGCGCTCCTTTAGCTTCCCAAGAGGAGGCGCTGATAGCAGGAGATTCGAGAGGAGCCTAAGGGTTCGGGCCACCATTCCCCAAGAAACCCAAATGCCTCGTCCACTACAGATGGACCTGACTGCCCTGCAGTGACTCGATTGTCACCCCGAGGCTTGACTCCCGACCTACTGGCAACTGTGACAGCCCTGTCATGCCTCCAGGGCAAGCCCCAGATCAGTGTGTCCACTCGACCGGGCGCCTGACCCTGATGCTGCAGCTGGGGAAACACGCAGACGTACCCGTCTCTTGGCGAGACGAGGCCTGAACCCCTGTGGGGGCTCCAGGGAAACCTCAAGACCTATGTCAGCATGGACAAGGCAAGCTCAGCTCCCGCCACAGCACCAGACGAGGTCTGAGGACCCAGTGACGACTGGGGAGGAATACCCAGAGGCGCCTGGCAACTGGCACAGAGGTTGGCCTCTCCTGAGGACACAGGGGCGGGTCCCTGAGGACCCCGGTGTAACTCGAGAGGACCCCGCCTCAACTCAAGAAAACCAGAAGCTTCTCCCCTGCAGGCGAGGCGAAGCCCTTTTCTGCTGCAGCATCTCGTGGGAAATCACCCCTTCCCTCTTGCACCTCGAAAGGCTCCTTCACACCCTTGCTGTGACCCAGGAAGTGCCTCGCCCCATTGTCCCCACACGAGAGGAACCCCGAGGTTCCCGCTGCGACTCATGAGGAGCCCCGTTTTCCCCTTGCTCAGATCCAGATGAGGATCCCTTTCCCTTCTCTGTCGGGAAAGGTTTCCCGACGCTCCCTTGGCATCCCAGGAGGAGGCACTGGCAGTAGGAGAGTCGGGAGGAGCCTCAGGGTTGGGGCCACCATTCCCCAAGACCCCCAAATACTTCATCCACTCCAGATGGACAAAACTGCCCTGCACTCCGTCGATTGTCACACCGAGGCTTGACTCCCGACCCACTGGCACCATTGAAAGCACTGGAGTTCGTGCAGGGAAAGCCCCAGATCCCTGTGTCTGCTCGACGGGGCACCTGACCCTTCTGCTGCACCTAGGGAGGCAAGCAGACGTGCACATTGACTGGTGAGACGAGGCCTGACCCCCTGTGTGGGCTCCAGGGGATCGTCAAGACCTATGTCAGCATGGGCGAGGAAAGCTCAGGCTCACGCCTTATCACCAGACGAGGCCTGAGGACCCGGCAACGACTTGAAAGGAATCCGCAGAGGCCCTGGCAACTGGCACGGAGACAGGCCTCTCCCTAGGCCACGGGGGCGGGGGTCCCTGAGGTCCCCTTCGTAACTCGAGAGGATCCCACCTCAACTTGAGAAAAAACAGAAGCTTCTCCCCTGCAGGAGAGGTGAGGCCCTTTCTGCAGCGGCATCTCTGGGGAAATCACCCCTTCCCTCTTGAAACTTGAAAGGCTCCTTCACACCCTTGGTCTCACACAGGAAGTGCCCAGCCCCACCCGTCCTCACTCGAGAGGAACCCAGAGGGTCCAGCCGCGAATCATGAGGAGCCTCTTTTTCCCCTTGCGCAACTCCAGATGTGGGTCCCTTTCCCTGCTCCGTCGGGAAAGTATTTCCGGCACTCCCTTGGCATCGCAAGAGGTGACGCTGGCAGCAGGAGAGTCAGGAAGAACCTCATGGTTCGGGCCACGATTCCCCAAGACCCTCAAAGGCCTCGTCCACTCCAGATGAACCTGACTGCCCTGCACTGCGTCAATTGTCACCCCGAGGCTTGAATCCCGACCCACTGGCACCTGTGACAGCCCTGGGATACTTCCAGTGCAAGCCCCAGATCCCTGAATCTGCTCACGGGTCACCTGACACTGCTGCTGCAGCTGGGGAGGCAAGCAAATGTGTTTGTCTCCTGGCAAGATGAGGCCTGACCCACTGTGGGGGCTACAGGGGAACCTCAAGACCTAAGTCAGCATGAGAGAGGCAAGCTCAGGCTCCCGCCTCAGCACCAGACAAGGCCTGAGGACCCGGCAACGACTGGGGAGGTATCCCCAGAGGCGCCTGGCAACAGGCACGGCAACTGGCCTCTCCTGAGCCCACAAGGGCGGGTCCCTGAGGTCCCCTTCTAACTCGAGAGGTCCCCGCAACAACTCGAGAAAAACTAGAAGCTTCTCCCCGCAGGCGAGGTGAGGCCTTTGTCTGCTGTGGCATCTCGGGGGAAAACATCCCTTCTCTCTTGGACCTCGAAAAGCTACTTCACACCCTTGCTGTGACCCATGAAGTGCCCCTACCCACCCGTCCCCCCTCGAGAGGAACACCGGGGGTCCCGCCGTGACTTGTGAAGAGCCCCGTTTTTCCCTGCGCAGCTCCAGATAAGGGTCCCTTTCCCCGCTCCATCGCGAAATGGTTTGTGGCACTCATTTGGCATACCAAGAGGAGGCCTTGGCAGCAGGAGAGTCTGAAGGAGCCTCAGGGTCCGGGAAAACATTCCCCAAGTCCCCCAAATGCGTTGTCCACTCCAGATGGATCTGACTGCCCTGCACTGCCTCTATTGTCACCCAGAGGTTTGACTCTCAACCCTCTGGTACCTGTGACAGTCCTGGGGTACCACCATGAAAGCCCCAGATCTTTGTGTCTGCTCGACGGGGTGCCTGACACTGCTGCTGCAGCTGGGGAGGCAAGCAGACGTGCCCGTCTCCAGGCGAGACGAGGCCTGACCCTCTGTGGGGTCTCCAGGGATATTTTAATACCTATGTCAGCATAGGCGAGGCAAGCTCAGGCTCCTGCCTCAGCACCAGACAAGGCCTGAGGATCCGGCAATGACTGGGGAGGAATCCCCAGAGGCGCCTGGCAACTGGCAAGGAGATTGGCCTCTCTTGAGGCCACAGGGGCGGGTGCCTGACATCCCCAGTGTAACTTGAGAGGACCCCGCCGCAACTCGAGAAAACTAGAAGCTTCTCCCTTGCAGGTGATGTGAAGCCCTTTTCCCCTGCAGCATCTCGGAATTAATCACACCTTCCCTCATGCACCTCGAAAGGCTCCTTCACACCCTTGATGTGACCCAGGAAGTGCCCCTCCCCACCCGTCCCCACACGAGAGGAATCTCGAGGTTCCCGCCGCGACTCATGAGGAGCTCCATTTTCCCCTCGCGCAGATCCAGATGAGGATCCCTTTCGCTGCTCCGTCGGGAAAGGTTTCCCGGAGTTCCCTTGGCATCCCAAGAGAAGGCAATGGAAGCAGGAGAGTCGGGAGGAGCCTCAGGGCTCAGGCCACCATTCCCCAAGACCCCCAAATGCTTCGTACACTCCAGATGGACACTATGGCCCTGCACTCCCTCGATTGTCACCCCGAGGTTTGACTCCCGACCCACTGGCACAAGTGACAGCACTGGGGTACCTCCAGGGCAAGCCCCAGATCCCTGTGTCTGCTCATCGGGTGCCTGACCCTGCTGCTGCACCTGTGGAGGCAAGCAGATGAGCACATTGACTGGCAAGATGAGGCCTGACACCCTGTGGGGGCTCCAGGGAACTGAAGACTTATGTCAGCATGTCGAGGCAAGCTCAGGCACCTGCCTCAGCACCAGACAAGGCCTGAGGACCCAGCGACGACTTGGATGGAATCCCAAGAGGAGCCTGGCAACTGGCACGGAGACAGGCCTCTCTGGAGCCACGGGGGTGGGTCCCTGAGGTCCCCGTCGTAACTCGAGAGGATCCCACCTCAATTCGAAAAAAAACAGAGTCTTCTCCCCTGCAGGTGAGGTGAGGTTCTTGTCCGTTGCGGGATCTTGGGGAAAATCACCCCTTCCCTCTTGGACATTGAAAGGCTCCATCACACTCTTGCTCTCACCCAGGAAGTGCCCAGACCCACTCATCCCCACTAGACAGGAAACCCAAAGGTCCAGCCGTGAGTCATGAGGAGCCTCGTATTCCCCTTGCGCAGCTCCAGATGAGGGTCCCTATCTCTGCTCCATCGGGAAAGTATTCCCGGCGCTCCCTTGGCATCCCAAGAGGTGGCGCTGGCCGCAGGAGAGTCAGGAGGAATATCAGGGTTCGGGTCACCATTCCCCAAGACCCTCAAAGGCCTCGTCCACTCGAGATGAACCTGACTGCCCTGCACTGCCTCGATTGTCACCCCGAGGCTTCACTCCCAACCCACTGGCAGCTGTGACAGCACTGGCATACCTCCAGGGCAAGTGCCAGATCCCTGTGTCCGCTCGATGGGGCGACTGACCCTGCTGCTGCAGCTGGGTAGGCAGGCAGACATGCCAGTCTGCTGGCGAGACGAGGACTGACCTCCTGTGGGGGCTCCAGGGGAACCTCAAGACCTATGTCAGCATCGGCGAGGCAAGCTCAGGTTCCCGCCTTAGCACCAGACAAGGCCTTAGGTCCCAGTGACGACTGGGGTGGAATCCCCAGAGGCGCCTGTCAACTGGCACGGAGACTGGCATCTCCTGAGGCAACAGGGGAGGGTCCCTGAAGTCTCCATCGTAACTCGAGAGGACCCGGCTGCAACTCGAGAAAAACAAGAAGCTTCTCCCCTGTAGGTGAGGTGAGGCCATTGTCGGCTGGGGCATTTCGGGGGAAATCACCCTTTCCCTCTTGGACCTCGAGGGGCTCATTCACACCCTTTCCGTGACCCAGGAAGTGCACCGCCCCATTTGTCACCACTCGAGAGGAACCCCGAGTGTCCTGCCCCAACTCATGAGAAGCCCCATTTACCCCTGCGCAGCTCCAGATGAAAGTCCCTTTCCCTCTTCCGTCGAAAAAGCATTCCAGATTCTCCCCTGGCATCCCAAGAGGAGGCGCTGGCAACAAGAGAGTCGGGAGAACCTCAGGGTTCGGGCCACCATTCCCCAAGACCCCAAAATGCATCGTTCTCTCCAGATTGACTGACTGCCCAGCATTGCCTCAATTGTCACACCGAGGCTTGACTCCCGACCCACTGGCACCTGTGACAGACCTGGGGGACATCTAGGGCAAACCCCAATTCCTGTGTCCGCTCGACGGGGCACCTGACCCTGCTGCTGCAGCTAGGGAGGCAAGCAGACATTCCCGTCTCCTGGGGAGACAAGGCCTGACCCACTCTGGTGGCTCCAGGGGAATCTCAAGACCTATTTCAGCATGGGCGAGGCAAGCGCAGGCTCCCACCTCAGCACCAGAAGAGGCCTGAGGACATGGTGACGACAGGGGAGGAATCCCCAGAGGGGCCTGTCAACAGGCAAGGTCACTGGCCTCTCCTGAGGCCACAGGGGCGGGTCCCTGAGGTCCCCAACGTAACTCGAGCGGACCCCTCAGGAGCTCGATTAAATCCAGAATCTTCTCCACTGCAGGCCAGGTGAGGCCCTTGTCCGATGCGGCATCTTGGTGGAAATCACCCCTTCCCTCTTGGACCTTGAAAGGCTCTTTCACACCCCTGGTGTTACCCAGGAAGTGCCCCTCCCCAAACGTCCCCACGTGAGAGGAAAGCTGAGGGTCCCGCCGCGACTCATGAGGAGCCCCGTTTTCCCCTTGAGCAACTCCAGATGAGGATTTCTTTGCCTGCTCCATCGGGAAAGTTTTCCCGGCTCTCCCTTGGCCTTCCGAGAGGAGGCGCTGGCAGCAGGAGTGTGGGGAGGAGCCTCAGGGTTCGGGCCACTATTCCCCAAGACCCCCAAACGCCTCTTCCATTCCAGATGGACCTGACTGCCCTGCACTGCCTCGATTGTCACACCTAGGCTTGACTCCCCACCCACTGGCAAATGTGACAGCCCTGGCGTACCTCCAGTGCAAGCCCCAGATCCCTGTGTCTGCTTGACGCAGAGCCAGACCCTGCTGCTGCAGCTGGGAAGGCAAGCAGAGGTGGCCGTCTCCCGGCAAGACGAGGCCTGAACCCCAGTGGGGGCTCCAGGGGAACCTCAAGACGTATGTCAGCATGGGTGAGGCAAGCTCAGGCTCCTGCCTCAGCACCAGACGAGGCCTGAGGACCCGGCGACGACGGGAGGAATCCCCAGAGGCGCCTGGAAACTGTCACAGAGACTGGCCTCTCCTGAGGCCACAGGTGCTGGTCCCTGAGGCACCCATCCTAACTCGAGAGGACCCCACAGCAACTCGAGAAACTTCTCCCCTGCAGGCGAGGTGAGGCCATTGTCTGCAGCAGAATCTCGGTGAAAATCACCCCTTAATTCTTGGACCTAGAAAGGCTCCTTCACACCCTTGCTGTGACCCAGGAAATGCCCATCCCCACCCGTCCCCACTCGAGAGAATCCCCGAGGGTCCCGCCTCGAATCATGTGAAGCCCCAATTTCCCCTGCACAGCTCCAGATTAGGGACGCTTTCCCTGCTCAGTCTGGAAAGGGTTCCCGGTGCTCCCTTGGCATCCCAAGAGAAGGCGCTGGCAGCAGGTGAGTAGGGAGGGGCCTCAGGCTTCGGTCCACCATTCCACAAGACCCCCAAATGCCTAGTCCCCTCCAAGAGGTCCTGAATGCCCTGAACTGCCTCGATTGTCACCCCGAGGCTTGACTCCAGACCCTCTGGAACCTGTGACAGCCTTGGGGTACCTCCAGGGCAAGCCCCAGATCCCTGTGTCCCCTCGACGGAGAGCCTGAACCTGCTGCTGCAGCTGGGGAGGCAATCAGACGTGCTTGTCTCCTGGCGAGATGAGGCCAGACCCCCTGTGGGGTCTCCAGGTGCATCTCAAGACCTATGTCAGCATTGACGGAGCAAACTCAGGCACCAGCCTCAGCACCAGACGAGGCCTGAGGACCTGGAGTCAATGGGGGAGGAATCCGCAGAGGCGCCTTTCAACTGGCATGGAGACTGGCCTCTCCTGAGGCCAAAGGGGCAAGTCTCTGATGTTCAATCGTAACTCGAGAGGACCCCACCGCAACTCGAGAAAAACCAGAAGCTTCTCCCCTGCAGGCGAGGTGAGGCCCTTGTACACAGCGGCGTCTCGGGGTAAATCACCCCTTCCCTCTTGGACCTCAAAAGGCTCCCTCACACCCTTGCTGTGACCCAGGAAGTGCCTCGCCCCACCCGTTCCCACTTGAGAGGAACCCCAAGTGTCCCACCTCGAGTCATGAGGAGCCCCGTTTTCCCCTGTGCAGCTCCAGATGAGGGTTCCTTTGGCTGTGCCGTGGGGAAAGGTTTCCCGGCACTCCCTTGGAATCACAAGAGGAAGCGATGGCAGCAGGAGAGTCTGGAGGAGCCTCAGGGTTCTGAACACCATTCCCTAAGAACCCCTAATGCCTCGTCCACTCCAGATGGACCTGACTGCCCTGAAATGCCTCGATTGTTACCCCGATGTTTGACTCCCGACTCACTGGAACCTGTGACAGCCCTGGGGTACCTCCAGGGCAAGCCCCAGATTCCTGTGTCCGCTCGACCGGGAGCCTGAGCCTGCGGCTGCAGCTGGGGAAGCAAGCAGGCGTGTCTGTCTCTTGTCAAGACGAGGCCTGACCCCCTGTGGGGGCTCCAGGGGAACCTGCAAACCTATGGTAGCATGGGTGAGGCACTAGACGAAGCCTCAGAACCGGGCGATGATTGGGGAGGATTCCCCAGTGGCGCCTGGCAACTGGTACGGAGAGTGGCCTCTCCTGAGGCTACAGGGGCGGGTCCCTGAGGTCCCCATCATAACTCGACAAGACCCCTCCGCAACTCGAGAAAAACCCGAAGCTTCTCCCCTGCAGGCGAGCTGAGGCCCTTGTCCACTTCAGCATCTCGGAAGAAATCACCCCTTTTCTCTGGACCTCGAAAGGCTCTTTCACATCCTGGCTGTGACCCAGGCAGTGCCCCACCCCAACCATCCCCACTCGATAGGAAACCCGAGGGTCCCGCTGTGACTCATGAGGAGCCCCGTTTTAACCTGCGCAGCTCCAGATGAGGGTCCCTTTCCCTGCTCCATTGGGAAAGCTTTCCCGGCACTCCTTTGGCATCCCAAGAGGAGGTGCTGGCAGCAGGAGAATCGGGAGGATCCTCAGGGTTCTGGCCACCATTCCCAAGACCCCCAAATGCCTCATCCACTCCAGAGAGACCTGACTGCCCTGCACTGCCTCGATTGTCACCCCTGGGCTTGACCCCCGAACCACTGACACCTGTGACAGCCCAGGGGGACCACAAGGGCAAGCCGAAGATTCCTGTGTCCACTCCACAGGGAGCCTGACCCTGCTGCTGCAGCTGGGAAGGCAACAGACGTGCCCGTCTCCTGCGAGATGAGACCTGACCCCCTGTGGGGGCTCCAGGGGAACCTCACGATCTATTTCATCTTGGGCGAGGCAAGCTCTGGCTCCTGCCTCAGCACCAGACGAGGCCTGAGGAGCTGGTGACGATGGGGGAAGATTCCCCAGAGGCACCTGGCAACTGGCACGGAGACTGGCCTCTCCTGAGGCCACTGTGGCGGGTCCTTGTGTTCCCTGTCGTAACTCAAGAGGACCCCAAATCAACTCGACCCAACCAGAAGCTTCTCCACTGCAGGCGAGCTGAGGCCCTTGTCTTCTGTGGCATCTCAGGGGAAATCACCCCTTCCCGCTTGGACCTCGAAAGGCTCCTTCAACCCCTTACTGTGACCCAGGAAGTGCCCCGCCCCATCCGCACCCACTCCAGAGTAACCCCGAGCGTCCCCCAGTGACTCATGAGAAGACACGTATTCCCCTGCGCAGCTCCAGATGAGGGTCCCTTTCTCTGAAAGGATGGGAAAGGCTTCCTGGCGCTCCCTTGGCTTCCCAAGAAGAGGCGCTGGTAGTAGGAGTCAGGAGGAGCCTCAGTGTTCGGGCCAACATTAAACAAGAACCCCTATTGCATCGTCCACTCCAGAAGGACCTGACTGCCCTGCACTGCCTCGAATATCACACCGAGGCTTGACTCCCAACCCACTGGCAACTGTGACAGCCCTGGGGTACCTCCAGGGTAAGCCCCAGATCGCTGTGTCCTATCGACGGGGCCCTGACTCTGCTGCTGCAGCTGATGAGGCAAACAGACGTGCTCCTCTCCTGGCGAGACGAGGCCTGACCCCCTGTGGGGGCTCTAGTGAAACCTCAAGACCTATGTCAGCATAGGCGAGGCAAGCTCAGGATCCCACCTCAGCAACAGAGGAGGCTTGAGGACCCGCCGACTACTGGGGAGGAATCCCCAGAGTCGCGTGGCAACTGGCATGGAGACTGGCCTCTCCTGAGGCCATAGGAGCGGGTTCCTGAGATCCCCATCGTGACTCGAGTGGAACCCTGCTGCACTGGAGAAAAACCCGAAGCTTCTCCCCTGCAGGCGACATGAGGCCCTTGTCTGCTGCGGCATCGCAGAGGAAATAAGCCCTTCCCTCTTGTTACTCGAAAGGCTCTTACATACCCTTGCTGTGACCCAGGAAGTGCCCCACCTAAACCATCCCCACACAAGAGGAACCCCGCTGGTCCCGCTGCGACTCATGAGGAGCCCAGTTTTCCCCTGTGCAGTTCAGATGAGTGTTCTTTTCCCTGCTCCATTGGGAAGTGTTCCTGGCGCTCCCTTGGCATCCTAAGAGGAGGCTCTGGCAGCAGGAGAGTCTGTAGGAGCCTCGGGTCGGGCCAACATTTCCCAAGGCCCCCAGATGCCTCGTCTACTCCAGATGGACCTGACTTCCCTGCACTGCCTCGATTGTCACCCCGAGGGTTGACTCCCGACCCACTGGCACCTGTGATAGTCCGGGGGTACCTCCAAGGCAAGACCCAAATCACTGATCCATTGGGAAGGGTTACTGACGCTCCATTTGCATCTCAAGAGGAGGCACTGACAGCAGGAGAGTCGGGAGGAGCCTCACGTTTCGGGCCAACATTCCCCAAGGTCTCCAAATGCCTCGTACACTCCAGATGGAACTGACTACACTCTACTGCCTCGATTGTCACGCTGAGGCTTGATTCCTTACCCACTGGCACCTGTGACAGCCCTGGGGTACCTACAGGGCAAGCCCTAGATACCTGTGTCCCTCGAAGGGGAGCCTGACCCTGATTCTGCAGCTGGGGAGGCAAGCAGACATGTCCTTCTCCTGGCGAGACGAGGCCTGACCCCCTGTGGGGGCTCCAGGGGAACCTCAAGACCTATGTCAGCATGGGCGAGGCAAGCTCAGGCCCCGGCGTCAGCACCAGACGAGGCCTGAGGACCGGGCGACGACTGGGGAGGAATCCCCATTGGCGCCTGGCAACTGGCACGAACACTGGGCTCTCCTGAAGCCACAGGAACAGGTCCCTGAGGTCTCCTTCCTAACACGAGAAGAACCCCCCCTCAACTCGATAAAAACCAGAAGCTTCACGCCTCCAGGCGAGGTGAGGCCCTTGTCTGCTGCAGCTCTCGGGGCAAATCACCCCTTCACTTTGTACCTTGAAAGGCTCGTTTGCACCCTTGCTGTGACCCAGGAAGTGCTCCTCCCCACTCGACCAAATTCCAGAGGAACCGCGAGAGTCCCGCTGCGACTCCTGCTGTGTCCCGATTCCCCTGTGCCGCTCCAGATGAGGGTCCCTTTCCCTGCTCCATCGGGAAAGGGTTCTCGGCGCTCCCTTCCATCCCAAGAGTAGGCGCTGGCAGCAGGAGAGTCGGGAGGCGCCTCAGGGTTTGGGCGACCCTTCCCCAGAACCCCCAAATGCCTCGTCCACTCCAGATGGACCTGACTACCCTGCACTGCCTCGATTGTCACCCCGAGGGTTGACTCCCGACCCACTGGCACCTGTGATAGTCCGGGGGTACCTCCAGGGCAAGACCCAGAACCCTGTGTCCGCTTGACAGGGAGCCTGACTCCGCTGCTGCAGCTTGGGAGGCAAGCAGACGTGCCCGTCTCCTGGAGAGATGAGGCCTGACCACCTGTGTGAGCTCCAGGGAAACCTCAAGACCTATGTCAGCATGGGCAAGGAAAGCTTAGGCTACCACCTCAGCACCAAAAGAGTCCTGAGGACCCGGCGACGCCTGGGGAAGAATCCCCAGAGGCGCCTGGCAACTGGCACGGAGACCGGCCTCTCTTGAGGCCACAGGGTCGGGTCCCTGATATCCCCGTCCTAACTCGAGAGTACCCCGCCGCAACTCGAGAAAAACCAGAAGCCTCTCCCCTGCAGGCGAGGTGAGGTCCTTGTCCGCTGTGGCATCTCAGGGGAAAACAACTCTTTTCACGTGTACCTCGAAAGGCTCTTTCACACTATTGCTGTGACCCAGGAGGTGCCATGCCCCATTGTCCCCAATCGAGAGGAAACCCGAGGGACCCGCCGCGACTGATGAGGAACCCTGATTTCCCCTGCGCAGATCCAGATGAGGGTCCCTTTCCCTCCTCCGTCGGAAAGGGTTCCTGGCGCTCCCTTGGCATCCCAAGAGGAGGCGCTGGTAGCAGGAGTGTCGCAAGGAGCCTCAGGGAACGGGCCAGCATTTCCCAAGGCCCCCAAATCCCTGTCCACTCCAGATGGACCTGAGTGCCCTGCAATGCCTAGATTGTCACCCCGAGGCTTGACTCCCGACACACTGGCACCTGTGACAGCCCTGGGGTATCTCTAGGGCAAGCCCCAGATCCCTGTGTCCGTTCGACGGGGAGCCTACTGATGAAGCTGAGGAGGCAAGCAGACGTGCCCATCTTCTGGCGCGACGAGGCCTGAACCACTGTGAGGGCTCCAGCAGAACCTCAAGACCTATGTCAGCATGGGTGAGGCAAGCTCAGGCTCCCACCTCACCACTTGACATGACCTGAGGACATGGAGACGACTAGGGAGGAACCTCCAGATGCGCCTGTCAACTGGCACGGAGACTGGCCTCTCCTGAGGCCACAGGTTTGGGTCCCTGAGGTCCCCGTCATAATGCAAGAGGAGCCCACCGCAACTCGAGAAAAGCCGGAAGCTTCTTCCCTGCAGGCGAGGTAGGGCCCTTGTCCGTTGCAGCATCTTAGGGGAAATAACCCCTTCCCTCTTGGACCCCGGAAGGCTCGCTCACACACTTGCTATGACCAAGGAATTGCCTCACCCACCCGTCCCCACTCGAGAGGAAACCTGAGGGGCCCGCTGCGCCTCATGAGGATCCGCTTTTTCTTCTGCTCAGCTGGAAATGATGGTCCCTTTCCCTGCTACATCAGGAAAGGGTGCCCGGCTCTTCCTTCGCATCCCAAGTGGAAGCGCTGGCAGCAGGAGAGTCGGGAGAATCCTCAGGGTTCGGGCCACCGTTTCCCAAGACGCCAAAATGCCTCGTCCACTCCAGATGAAACTGTTTGCCCTGAACTGCCTCGATTGTCATCCTGAGGCTTGACTCCCGGCCCACTGGCACCTGTTACAGACCTGGGGTACCTCCAGGGCAAGAACCAGATTGCTGTGTGAGCTCGACATGGAGCCTGACCCTGCTGCTGCAGCTGGGGAGGCAAGAAGACGTGTCCGTCTCCGGGCGAGACGAGGTCTGGCCCCTGTGGGGGTTTCATGGGAAACTCAAGACCTAGGTCAGCATGTGCAAGGCAAGGTCAGGTTCCGGCCTCAGCAACAGACGAGGCCTGAGGACCTGGTGATGACTGGGGAGGAATCCCCAGAGGCGCTTGGCAACTGGCACGGAGACTGTCATCTCTTGAGGCCACAGGGACGCGTCCCTGAGGTCCCCGTCATAAGTCGTGAGGACTCCGCCACAACTGGAGAAAAACCAGAAGCTTCTCCCCTGCAGGTGAGGTGAGGCCCTTGTCCACTGCGACATCTCGGGCGAAATCACCCCTTTCCTCTTGGACCTCGAAAGGCTCCTTCACGCCCTTGCTTTGAACCAGGAAGTGCCCCGCCCCACCCGTCCCCACTCGAGAGGAAACCCGAGGGTCCCGCCACACTCATGAGTAGCCCCGTTTTCGCCTGCACAGCACCAGATGAAGATCCCTTTCCCTGCTACGTCTGGAAAGGATTCCCGGCTCTCCCTTAGGATTCCAAGAGGAGGCGCTGGTAGCAGGAGAGTCGGGAGGAGCCTCAGGGTTTGGGCCACTATTCCTCAGGGTCACGAAATGCTTGGTCCCTTCCATATGGACCTGACTTCACTGCACTGCCTTGATTGTCAACCCGAGGCTTCACACCCGACCCACTGGCAACTGTGACAGCCCTGGGGTACCTCCAAGGTAAGCCCCAGATCCCTGTGTCCTCCCGACGGGGCGCCTGACCCTGCTGCTGCAGCTGGGGAGGTAAACAGACGTGCCCGTCTCCTGGCGAGACGAGGCCTGACCCCCTGTGGGGGCGCCAGGGGAGCGTCAAGACCTATGTCAGCATGAGTGAGGCAAGCTCAGGCTCCAGTCTCAGCACCAGACGAGACCTGAGGACCCGATGACTACAGGGGAGGAATCCCCAGAGGCACCTGGAAACTGTCACAGAGACTGGCCTCTCCTGAGGCCACAGGGGATTGTCCCTGAGTTCCCTTTCCTAACTCCAGAGGACCCCGCCACAACTCTAGAAATACCAGAAGCTTCTCACCTGCAGGCGAGGTGAGGCCCTTATCCGCTGCAACTCTCAGTGGAATTCAGCCCTTCACTCTTGGACCTCAAAAGGCTCGTTCACACCCTTGCTGTGTCCCAGGAAGTGCCCCGCCTCACTCGATCAAACTCGACAGGAACCGCGAGGGTCCCGCCGTGACTCCTGAGGTGTCCCGATTCCCCTGGCATCTCCAGATGAGGGTCCCTTTCCCTACTCCGTAGGGAAAGGTTCTCTGTGCTCCCTTCCATCCCAAGTGTAGGCGCTGACAGCAGGAGAGTCCGGAGGAGCTTCAGGGTTCTGGCGACCCTTCCCGAGAACCCTCAAATGCCTCGTCCACTCCAGATGGACCTGAATACCCTGAACTCCCTCGATTGTCACCTTGAGGCTTGACTCCCTTCCCAGTGGCACCTGTGACAGCCCAGCAGTACCTACAGGGCAAGCCCCAGATCCCTGTGTCCCTCGAAGGGGAGCCTGACCCTGCTTCTGCAGCTGGGGAGGCAAGCAGTCTTGTCCGTTTCTTGGCGAGACGAGGCCTTACCCCCTGTGGGGGCTCCAGAGGATGCTCAAGAGCTATGTCAGCATGGGCGAGGCAAGCTCGGGCTCCCGCCTCAGCACCAAAAGTAGCCTTATGACCCGGCGACTCCTCTGGAAGAATCCTCAGATGTGCCTGGCAACTGACATGGAGACTGGCCTCTCCTGAGGCCACAGGGGCGGTTCCTTGAGGTCCCTGACATAACTCGAGAGGACCCCAGCACAGCACAAGAAAAACCAGAAGCTCCTCACCTGCAGGCCATGTGAGGCCCTTGTCTGCTGCGGAATCTCAGGGGAAATGACCCCTTCCCTGTTGGAACTCTAAAGGCTCGTCACACCGTTCCTGTGACCCTGGTAGTGCCCTGCCCCACCCGTCCGCAACAGAGAGGAACCCAGAGGGTCTCGCCTCGACACATGAGGAGCCACAATTTCCCCTAAACAGCCCCAGATGAGGGTCCATTTCACTGGTGCATCGTGAAAGTGTTCCCTGCACTCCCTTGGCATCCCAAGAGGAGGCACTGACAGCAGGAGCTTTGGGAGGAGTCTCAGGGTTTGGGCCACGATTCCAAGAGACCCCAAAGGCCTCGTTTACTCCAGATGGACCTGACTGCCCTGAACTGCCTCGATTGTCAACCCGAGGCTTGACTTCCGACCCACTGGCAACTGTGACAGCCCTGGGGGACCTCCGGGGCAAGACCCAGATCACTGTGTCTGCTTGACGCGGAGCCTGACCATGCTGCTGCAACTGGGGAGGCAAGCAGAAATGCCCGACTCCAGGCGAGACGAGGCCTGACCCCCTCTGGGGGCTCCAGGGGAACCTCAAGACCTATGTCAGCATGGGCGAGGCAAGCTCAGGCTCCCTCCTCGGCACCAGATGAGGCCTGAGGACCCGGCAATGACTGGGGAGGAATCCCCAGAGGCGCCTTTCAACTGGCACGGAGACTGGCCTCTCCTGAGGCCAAAGGGGCAAGTCTCTGATGTTCAATTGTAACTCAAGAGGACCCCACCGCAACTCGAGAAAAACCAGAAGCTTCTCCCCTGCAGGCGAGGTGAGGCCCTTGTCCGCTGTGGCATCTCGGGGTAAATCACCCCTTCCCTCTTGAACCTCAAATGGCTCCTTCTGACCCTTGCAGTGACCCAGGAAGTGCCCCGCCCCACCCGTCCCCACTCAACAGGAACACCGAGGGGCCCGGTGCGACTCATTAGGACTGCCATTTTCCCCTGCGCAGCTACAGATAAGGTTCACTTTCCCTTCTCCATCAGGAAAGGGTTCCCGGGGCTCCCTTGGCATCCCAAGAGGAGGTGCTGGCAGCAGGAGATTCGGGAGGAGCCTCAGGGTTCGGGCCACCATTCCCCAACACCCCCAAATGCCTCAGCCACTCCAGATGGACCTGACTGCCCTGCACTGCCACGATTGTCACCCAAAGGTTTGACTCCCAACCCACTGGCAAGTGTGACAGCCCTGGGGTACCTCAAGTGCCAAACCCAGATCTCTGTGTCCACTCGATGGGGTGCCTGACCCTGATGCTGCAGCTGGGGAGGCAAGCAGATGTGCCCGTCTCCTAGCGAGATGAGGCCTGACCACCTGTGGGGGCTCCAGGGGAACCTCAAGACTATGTAAGCATGGGCGAGGCAAGCTCAGGCTCCCGCCTCAGCACCAGACGAGGCCTGAGGACCGGGCGACGACTGGGGAGAAATCCCCAAGTGCGCCTGGCATCTAGCATGGAGACTGGCCTCTCCTGAGGACACAGAGCGGGTCCCTGAGGTCCCCGTCGTTACTCAAGAGGACCCCGCCCTAACCTGAGAATAACCAGAAGCTTCTCCCCTGCAGGCTTGTTGAGGCCCTTGTCCGTTGCGGCATTTCTGGGGAACTCAACCGTTTCCTCTTGTACCTCGAAAGGCTCCTTCACACCCTTGCTGTGACTTAGGAAGTGCCCTGGCCCACCAATCCCCACTCGAGAGGAACACTGAGGGTATGGCCGTGACTCATGAGGAGCCCTGTTTTCCCCTGCACAGGTCTAGATGAGATTCCCTTTCTCTGCTCCAGCGGGAAAGCATTCCCGTCGCTCCCTTGACATCGCAAGAGTTGGCGCTGGCAGCAGGAGAGCGGGGAGGAGCCTCTGGGTTCAGGCCACTCTTCCCCAAGTGCCCTCAAAACCTTGTCCAATCCAGATGGACATGACTGCTCTGCACTGCCTCGATTGTCACCCCGAAGCTTGACTCACGACCCGCTGGCACCTGTGAAAGCATCAGGATAACTCCAGGGCAAGCCCCAGATCCCTATGTCCTTTCGACGTGGCGCCTGACCCTGCTGCTGCAGCTGGGGAGGCAAGCATTCGTGCCCGTCTTCTGGTGAGACGAGTACAGAACCCATGTGGGGGATCCTGGGGAAATTCAAGACCTATGTCAACATGGGCGAGGCAAGTTCAGGCTCCCCCTCAGCACCAGAGGAGGCCTGAGGACCCAGCGATGACTGGGGAGGAATCCCCAGTGGCGCCTGGCAACTGGCACAGAGACTGGCTCTCCTGAGGCCACAGGGGCGGGTCCCTGAGGTCCCCATCGTAACTCGAGAGGACCCCGCACAACTCGAGAAAAAACAGAAGCTTCTCCCCTGCAGGCTAGGTGAGGCCCTGTCTGCTGTGGCTTCTCATGTGATATCACCCCTTCCCTCTTGGATCACGAAATCCTCCTTCCACCTTTGGTGTGACCCAGTAAGTATCCTGCCCCAACCTACCCCACTGGAGCGGAGCCCAGCGGGTCCCTCCTCGATTCATGAGGAGCCCCGTTTTTCTCTGCTCAGCTCCAGAAGAGGGTCCCTTTCCCTGCTCCGTTGGGAAAGGGTTCTCAGCGCTCCCTTCCCATTCCAAGAGGAGGCGCTGGCAGCAGGATAGTCGGGAGGAGCCTCAGGGTTGGGACCATTCCCCAAGACCCCCAAAACCCTCGTCCACTCCAGATGGACCTGACTGTCCTACACTGCATCGATTGTGACCCCGAGGCTTTATTCCCGACACACTGGCAACTGTGACATCCCTGGGCTACCTCCAGGGTAAGCCCCAGATCTCTGTGTCTGCTCATCGGGGACCCTGACCCTGCTGCTGCAGTTGGGGAGCAAGCAGACAGGCCCGTTTCCTGGAGAGACGAGGCCTGTCCCCATGTGAGGGCTCCAGGGGAATCTCCAGACCTATGTCAGCATGGGCGAGGCAAGCACAGTCTCCCGCCTCAGCACCAGACGAGGCCCGAGTACCCGGCGATGACTGGGGAGGAATCTACAGAGGCACCTGGCAACTGACACGGAGACTGGCCTCTCCTGAGGCCACAGGGGCGGGTCCCTGATATCCTGTCGTAACTCAAGTGGACCCTGCCTCAACTCGAGAAAAACCAGAAGCTTCTCCCCTGCAGGCGTGATGAGGCCCTTGTCCGTTGCGGCATCTCGAGGGAAATCATCCCTTCATTTTTGGACCTCAAAAGCTCCTTCACAAGCTTGCTGTGACCCAGGAAGTACACTGTCCCACCCCACCCCACTCTAGAGGAACGCCGAGGGACCCGCCGCGATGCATGAGGACCCCCATTTTCTCCTGCGCAGTTCCAGGTGAGGGTCCATTTCCATGCTCCGTCGGGAAAGTTTTCTGGCGCTCCCTTTGCATCCCAAGAGGAGGAGCTGGCAGCAGGAGAATCGGGAGGAGCCTCAGGGTTCGGGCCACCATTCCCCAAGACCCCAAATGCCTCGTCCACTCCAGATGGACCTGATTGCCCTGCAATGCCTCCATTGTCACCCTGAAGTTTGACTCCTGATGCTCTGGCACCTGTGACAGCCCTGGGGTACATCCAGGGCAAGCCCCAGATCCCTGTGTCCGCTTGACAGGGCGCCTGACCCTGCTGCTGCAGCTGGTGAGGCAAGCAGATGTGCCCGTCTCCTGTAGAGACGCAGCCTGTCTTCCTTCGGGGGCTCCAAGTAACCTCAAGACCTATATTAGCATGGGCGAGGCAATCTCAGGCTCCCGCCTCAGGACCAGAGGACTCTTGAGGACCCAGAGACGACTGGGAAGGAATCCCCAGAGGTGCCTGGCAACTGGTACGGAGACTGGCCTCTCCTGAGGCGACAGGAGCGGGCCCCTGAAGTCCCCGTCATAACTTGAGAAGACCCCGCCACAACTCGAGAAAAAACAGAAGCTTCTCCCCTGCAGGCTACATGAGGCCCTTGTCCAGTGCAGCTTCTCGGGGGAAATCACCCCTTCCATCTTGAACCTCGAAAGGCTCCTTCACACCCTTGCTGTGAGCCAGAAAGTGCCCGCCACACAGTTCCCACTAGAGAGGAACATCGAAGGCCCCACAACAACTCATGAGGAGGCCCTTTTTCCCATGCGCAGCTCCAGATGAGGATCTCTTTCCCTGCTCCATTGGGAAAGGGTTCCCTCCTCTCCCTTCGCATCACAAGAGGAGGCACTGGCAGCATGAGAATTCAGAGGACCTTCAGGGTTCAGGCCACCATTCCCCAAGACCCCCAAATGCCTCCTCCACTGCAGATTGACCTGACTGCCCTGCACTGCATCGATTGTCACCCCGAGGCTTGACTCCCGACACAGTGGCACCTGTGACAGCCCTGGGGTACATCCAGGGCAAATCCCAGATCCCTGTGTCCACTCGACGGGGAGCCTGACCCTCCTGCTGCAGCTGGGGAGGCAAGCAGTCATGCCCGTCTCCTGGCGAGATGAGGCCTGAGCCCCTGTTGGGGCTCCAGGGGAACCTCAAGACCTATGTCAGCATGGGTGAGGCAAGCTCAGGCTCCCGCCTCAGCACCAGACCAGGCCTGAGGACCCGGCGATGACTGGGAAGGAATCCCCAGATGTGCCTGGCAACTGGCATGGAGACTGGCCTCTCCTGAGGCCACAGGGTTGGGTCCCTGAGGTCCCCGTCATAACTCGAGAGGACCCCGCTGTAACTCGGGAAAAACCAGAAGCCTCTAGGTGAGGCTAGGTGAGGCCCATGTCCACTGTGTCATATTGGATGGAAATCACACCTTCCCGATTGGACCTCAAAATGCTCGTTCACACCCTTGCTGTGACCCAGGAAGTGCCCCGCCCCTACCGTCCCCACTCGAGAGGAACACTGAGTGTCCCGCTGCAACTCATGAAGAGCCCCGTTTTCTTCTGCTAAGCTCCAGATATGGGTCGCTTTCCCTGCTCCATCAGGAAAGTGTTCCCGGCGCTCCCTTCTCATCCCAGGAGGAGGCGCT
Organism: Procapra przewalskii; assembly: GCA_006410515.1. Lineage (NCBI taxonomy): Eukaryota > Metazoa > Chordata > Mammalia > Artiodactyla > Bovidae > Procapra > Procapra przewalskii. The sequence goes on along the minus strand of SJYF01007594.1, from coordinate 32,526 downwards.
GGTAGCAGGAGAGTCGGAGGAGCCTCAGGGTTCGGGATACCATTCCCCAAGACCCCCAAATGCCTCATCCACTCCAGATGGAGCTGACTGCCCTGCACTGCCTCGATGGTCACCCCGAGGCTTGACTCCTGACCCACTGGTACCTGTGGAAATACTGGGTTACATCCAGGGCAAGCCCCAGATCCCTGTGTTCATTCGATTGGGCACCTGACCCTAATGATGCAACCGACAAGGCAAGCAGACGAGCCCGTCTCCTGGCGAGACGGGGCCTGACCCCCTGTGGGGGCTCTAGGGGAAACTCAAGACCTATGTCAGCATGAGCGAGGCACACTCAATCTTCCGCCTCAGCACCAGAAGAGGCCTGAGACCCAGGAACGACTGGGGAGGAATCCCCAGAGGCGCCTGGCAACTGGAACGGAGACTGGCCTCTCCTGAGGCCACAGGGGCAGGTCCCTGAGATCCCCTTCGTAACTCGAGAGGACCCCTCAGAGACTCGAAAAAATCAGAAGCTTCTCCCCTGCAGGCGAGGTGAGGCCCTTGTCCACTGCGGCATATCGGATGGAAATCACCCATTCCCTCTTGGACCTCAAAAGGCTCCTTCACACCCTTGCTCTGACGCAGGAAGTGTCCAACCCCACCCGTCTCCAATCGAGAGGAACCCTGAGGGTCCCACCACGACTCATGCGGAGCCCCGTTTACTTCTGCTCAAATCCAGATGAGGGTCCCTTTCTCTGCTCCGTCGGGAAAGCGTTCCTGGCGCTCCCTTCGCATCCCAAGAGGAGGCTCTGGCAGCAGGAGAGCCGGGAGGAGAATCAGGATTTGGGCCACCATTACCCAAGACCCCCAAATACCTCGTTAACTCCAGATGGACCTGACTGCTCTGCACTGTTTTGATTGTAACACGGAGTCTTGACTCCCGACTCACTGGAAACTGTGACGGCCCTGGGGTACCTCCAAGGCAAGACCCAGATCACTGTGTCCTCTCCCCGGGGAGCCTGACCCTGCTGCTGCAGCTGGGGAGGCAAGCAGACATGCCCGTCTTCTGGCGAAATGAGGAATGACCCTCTGTGGTGGCTCCAGGTGAACCTCAAGACCTATGTCAGCATGGGCGAGGCAAGCTCAGGCTTCTGCCTCAGCACCAGACGAAGCCTGTAGAATGGGAGACGACTGGGGAGGAATCCCCACATGCGCTTGGCAACTGGCACGAAGACTGTTCTCTCCTGAGGCCACAGTGGCAGGCATCTGAGTTTCCCGTTGTAACTCGAGGTGACCCCTCCGCACCTCGAGAAAAACCAGAAGCTTCTCCGCTGCAGGTGTGGTGAAGCCCTTATCCGCTGCAGCATCTCTGGGGAAATCACCCCTTCCCTCGTGGACCTCGAAATGCTCCTTCACAACCTTGCTGTGACCAAGGAAGTGCCCAGCCCACAGCTCCCAACACGAGAGGAAAACCCAGGGTCATGCCAAGAATCAGGTGGAGCCCCGTTTTTTCTGCTCAGCTCCAGATGAGGGCCCCATTCCCTGCTCTGTCAGGAAAGGGTTCCAGGCTCTCCCTTCACATCCCAAGAGGAGGTACTGGGAGCAGGCGTGTCGGGAGGAGTCTCAGTGTTCGGGCCACCATTCCCAAGACCCCCAAATGCCTCGTCCACTCTCAATGGACCTGTCTGCCCTGCACTGCCTCGATTGTGACCCCGAGGATTGACACCCAACCCACTGGCAACTGTGACAGCCCTGGGGTACTTCGAGGGCAAGCACCAGATCCCGGTGTCCTCTCGAAAGGGAGCCTGACCCTGCTGCTGCAGCTGGGGAGGCATGCAGACTTGCCTGTCTCCTGGAGACCCGAGGCCTGAGCCCCTGTGGGGGCTTCAGGCGAACCTCAAGACTTATGTCAGCATGGGCGAGTCAAGCTCAGGCACATGCCTCAGAACCAGACGAGGCCTGAGGACCCAGCGACGACTGGGGAGGAATCCCCTGAGGTGCCTGGCCACTGGCACGGAGACTGGCCTCTCCTGAGGCCACAGGGGCGGGTCCCTGAGTTCCCAGTCTTAACTCGAATGGTCTCCACTGCAACTCAAGAAAAGCCAGAAGCTTGTCTGCTACAGGCGAGGTGAGGCCTTTGTCTGCTGGGGCATCTCATGGGAAAACATTCCTTCCCTCTTGGACCTCAAGAGGCTCATTCACACCCTTGCTCTCACCCAGGAAGTGCCCCGCCCCACCCGTCCCCACTCTAGAGTAACCCCAAGGGTGCCACCGTGACTCATGAGTAGCCCCGTTTTCACATACCCAGCTCCAGATGAGGGTCCCTTTACCTGCTGTGTCGGGAAAGGTTTACTGGCAATCCCTTTGCATCTGAAGAGGAAGTGCTGGCAGCAGGAGAGATGGGAGGAGCCTCAGATTTCGGGCCACTGTTCCCAAGACCCCAAATGCCTCATCCACTCCAGATGGACGTGATTTCCCTGCACTGCCTCGATTGTCAGCCTGAGGCTTAACTCCCGACCCACTGGAACCTGTGACAGTCCTGGGGTACCTCCAGGGAAAGCCCCTGATATCTGTGTCCTCTTGACGGGGAGCATGACCATGCTACTACAGCTGGGGAGGCAAGCAGACGTGCCCGTCTCCTGGCGAGAGGAGGCATGAACCCCTGTGGGCTCTTCAGGGGAACCTCAAGACATATGTCAGCATTGGCGAGGCAAGCTCAGGCCCCAGCCTCAGCACCAGATGAGGCCTGAGGACCCGGTGACGACTGGGGAGGAATCCCCAGAGGCGCCTGGCAACTGGCTGGAGACTGGCCTCTCCTGAGGCCACAGTGACAGGTCCCTGAGGTCCCCATCTTAACTGGAGAGGACCCACCGCAACTTGAGAAAAACCAGAATCTTCTACCCTGCAGAAGTTAGGCCCTTGTCTGCTGCGGCATCTTGGTGGAAATGATCCCTTCCATCTTGGACCTCGAAAGGCTCCTTCACACCCCTGCTGAGACATGGGAGGTGCCCCGCTCCACCGGTCCCCACTCGAGTAACCCCGAGGGACCAGCCGCGACTCATGTGGATCCTCATTTTCTTCTGCTCAGCTCCACATGAGGGTCCCTTTCCCTGATCCGTCGGGAAAGGGTTCCCGGCACTCCCTTGGCATCTCAAGAGGTGTTGCTGGGAACAAGAGAATCAGGAGAACCCTCACGGTTTGGGCCACCATTTCCCAACACGCCCAAATGCGGTGTCCACTCCAGATGGACCTGACTGCCCTGCACTGCCTCGAATGTCACCACGTGGCTTGACTCCCAACACACTGGCTCCTGTGACAGCCCTGGGTTACCTCCAGTGCAAGCCCCAGATCCCTGTGTCCGATCGATGCGGCGCCTGACCCTGCTGCTGCAGCTAGGGTGGCAAGGAGATGTGTCTGTCTCTTAGCGAGACAAAGCCTGACCCCCTGTGGTGCTCCAGTGGAACCTCAAGACCTATGTCAGCATAGGCGAGGCAAGCTCATGCCCCCGCCTCAGCATCAGATGAGGCATGAGGACACAGCGATGACTGGGGAGGAATCCTCAGACGCGCCTGGCAAATTGCACGGAGACAGGCCTCCACTGAATCCTAAGGGGCAGACCCTGAGGTCCCCGTTGTAACTTGATATGACCCTGCCACAACTCGAGAAAAACCAGAAGCTTCTCCCATGCAGGCGAGATGAGGCCTTTGTCCACTGCTACATCTCGGGGGAAATCAACGTTTCCCTCTTTGACCTCAAAAGGCCCCTTCACGTCCTTGCTGAACCAAGGAAGTGCCCCGCCCCACCCGTCCCCACTTGAGAGACACTGCCAGGGTCCTGCCACGACTAATGAGGAACCGTGTTTTCCCCTGCGCAGCTCCAGATGAGGGTCCCTCTACCTGCTCCGTCGGGAAAGGGTTACTGGCGCTCCATTAGCATCCCAAGAGGAGACGCTGGCATCAGGAGATTCGGGAGGAGCCTCAGGATTCTGGCCGAAATTCCCCAAGATCTCCAAATGCCTCATACACTCCAGATGGAACTGACTACACTGTACTGCCTCGATTGTCACCCTGAGGCTTGACTCCCTACCTAGTGGCACCTGTGACAGTCTTGGGTATCTACATGGCAAGCCCCAGATCATTGTCCTTCGAAGGGAAGCCTGACCCTGCTTCTGCACTGGGGAGGCAAGCAGACATGTCCGTCTCCAGGAAAGAAGATTCCTGACCCCGTGTGGAGGCTCCAGGGGAACCTCAAGACCTATGTCAGCATGGGCGAGGCAAGCTCAGGCTCCCGCCTCAGAATCAGACGAGGCCTGAGGACCCGGCGACACTGGGGAGGAATCCCCAGTGGTGCCTGGCAACTGGCACGGAGACTGGCCTCTCCTGAAGACAGAGGGGCAGGTCCCTGAGGTCTCCTTCCTGACTCGAGAGTACCCCGCCTCAACTCGAGAAAAACGAGAAGCTTCTCCCCTGCAGGAGAGGTGAGGCCCTTGTCCGCTTCAGCTCTCGGGGGAAATCACCCGATCACTCTTGGACCTCGAAAGGCACTTTCACACACTTGCTGAGAACTAGGAAGTGCCCAGCCCCGCTCGACCGAACTCGAGAGGAACCGCGTGGGTCCCGACGTGACTCCTGAGTTGTCCCGATTCCCCTGCACAGCTCCAGATGAGGGTCCTTTTCCCTGATCCATCGGGAAAGGGTTCTCGGCGCTCCCTTCCATCCCAAGAGTAGGCGCTGAAAGGAGGAGAGTTGGGAGGAGCCTCAGGTTTCGGGCAACCCTTCGCAGAACAGCTAAATGCCTCGTCCACTCCAGATGGACCTGACTGCCCTGCACTGCCTCAATTGTCACCCCGAGGGTTGACTCCCAATCCACTGGCACTTGTGACAGTTTGGGGGTATCTCCAGGACAAGATGCAGATCCCTGTGTTGGCTTGAAGGGGAGCCTGACTCCGCTGCTGCAGTTGGGAAGGCAAGCAGACGTGCCAGTCTCCTGACGAGATGAGGCCTGACATATGTGGGGGCACCAGGGGAAACTCAAAACCTATGTCAGCATGGCCGAGGCAAGCTCTGGTTACCGTCTGAGCACCAGACGAGGACTGACAAGGGGATGCCTGGGGAGGTATCCCTAGAGGCGCCTGGCCACTGGCACGGAGACTGGCCTCTTCTGAGGCCATGGGGCGGTTCCCTGAGGTCCCCGACGAAACACGAGTGGTTTCCGCCGCAACACGAGAAAAACTAGAAGCTCCTCACCTACAGGCGTGGTGAGGCCCTTTTCCAATGTGGCATCTCGGCGGAAAACGCACCTTCTTTCCTGGAACTCGAAAGTCTCCTTCACACTCTTGCTTTGAGCCAGGAAGTGCCCCGCCCCACCCATCCCCACAGGAGAGGATACCCGAGGGTCCCGCGGCGACTCATGAGGAGCCCCGTTTTCATCTGCGCAGCTCCAGATGAGGGTCCATTTCCCTGCTCTGTCAGGAAAGGGTTCCCGGTGCTCCCTTGACATCCCAAGAGGAGTCGCTGGCAGCAGGAGAGTCGAGCGAGCCTCAGGGTTCGGGACACCATTTTTCAAGGCCCCTAAATTCCTAGTCCTCTCCAGATGAACCTGACTGCCCTGCACTGTCTCGATCGTCACCCTGAGGCTTGACTCCCGACATACTGGCACCTGTGACAGCCCTGAGGTACCTCCAGGGCAAGCTCCAGATCCCTGTGTCCTCTCGACGCGGCACCTGATGCTACTCCTGCAGCTGGGGAGGCAAGCTGACGTTCCCCGCTCCTGGCTAGATGAGGCCTGACCCCCTGTGGGTGCTCCACGGGAACTTCCAGACCTATGTCAGCATGGGCGAGGCAAGCTCAGGCTCCAGCCTTAGCACCAGACGAGGCCTGAGGATCTGGTGACGACTGGGGAGGAATAACCAGAGGCGCCTGTCAACTGGCATGGAGACGGGCCTCTCCTGAGGACAAAGGGGCAAGTCGCTGAGGTCCCCATCGTAACTCAAGAGTACCCCACCGCAACTCGAAAAAAACCAGAAGCTTCCCCCGTGCAGGCAAGGTGAGGCCCTTATCCGCTGCGGCATCTCAGGGGAAATCAACTCTTCCCACGTGTACCTCGAAAGGCTCCTTCACACCCTTGCTTTGACCCAGGAAGTGCCCCGCCCCATCCGTCCCCAATAGAGAGGAAACCCGAGGATCCCGCCGCGACTCATGAGGAGCTCTATTTTCCCCTGTGCAGCTCCAGATGAGGGTCCCTTTCCCTGCTACGTTGGGAAAGGTTTACCGGCGCTCTATTAGCATCCCAAGTGGAGGCGCAGCCAGCAGGAGATTCGGGAGGAGCCTCTGGTTTCCGGCCAACATTCTCCAAGAATTCCAAATGCCTCGTACACTGCAGATGGAACTGACTGCACTGTACTGCCTCGATTGTCACCCTGAGACTTGATTCCGTACCCAGTGGCACCTCTGACAGTCCTGGGGTACCTCCAAGGCAAGCCCCAGGTCCCTGTGTCCATTGTATGGGAGCCTGACCCTGCTTCTATACGGGGAAGGAAAGCAGACATTTCCGTCTCCTGCAAGACGAATCCTGACCACCTGTGGGGGCTCCAGGGGAAACTCAAGACCTATGTGTCAGCATGAGCGAGGCAAGCTCAGGCTCCAACCTCAGCACCAGACAGAGCTTGAGGACCCGGCGAAGACTGGAGAGGAATTTCCAGTGGCGCCTGACACCTGGCACAGAGACTGGCCTCTCTTGAAGACACAGGGCAGGTCCCTGAGGTCTCCTTCCTAACTTGAGAGGACTGCGCCTCAACTCGAGAAATTCCAGAAGCTTCTCGCCTGCAGGAGTGGTGAGGCCCCTGTCTGCTGCAGCTCTCAGGGGAAATCACCCCTTCACTCTTGGCCCTCGAAAGGCTCTTTCACACCCTTGCTGTGACCCAGGAAGTGCCCAGCTTAACTCGACGAAACTCAAGAGGTACAGCGAGGGTCCCGCCGTGAATCCTGAGTTGTCCTGATTCACCCGAGCAGCTCCAGATGAGGGTCCCTTTCCCTGCTCCATCAGGAAAGGGTTCTCGGCGCTCCCTTCCATGCCAAAAGTAGGCGTTGACAGCAGGAGGTTTGGGATGAGCCTCAGGGTTCGTGCGATCCTTCCCCAGGACATCCAAATGCCTCGTCCACTCCCGATGGACCTGACTGCCCTGCAATGCCACGATTGCCTGCCCGAGGGTTGACTCCCGACCCACTGGCACCTGTGACATCCAGGGGGGATCTCCAGGGAAAGACCCAGATCCCTGTGTCTGCTTGATGGGGAACCTGACTCTGCTGCAGCAGCTGGGAAGGCAAGCAGACGTGCAGGCCTCCTGAAGAGACGAGCCCTTACATATGTGGGGGCTCCAGGGGAAATTCAAGACCTATGTCAGTATGGCTGACGCAAGCTCAGGTTACCGCCTCAGCACCAGAGGAGGCCTGAGGACCCGATGACTACTGCGGAGGAATCCCCAGAGGCACCTGACCCCTAGCACCGAGACTGGCCTCTCCTGAGGCTACAGGGGCGGTTCCCTGAGGTTCCCGACATAACTCGAGAGGTCCCCGCTGCAAAACGAGAAAACCCAGTAGCTCCTCACCTACATGCGTGGTGAGGACCTTGTCCAATGTGACATCTCTTTGGAAAACACACCTTCTTT
>SJYF01007594.1:0-11388 GCA_006410515.1 Procapra przewalskii | reverse complement strand
AAAAACCAGAAGCTTCTCCATTGCTGGCGTGGTGAGGCGCTTATCTGCTGAGGCATCTCAGGCGAAATCAACTCTTCCCACGGGTACCTCAAAGGGCTCCTTCAAACCCTTGCTGTGACCCAGGACGTGCCCCGTCCCATCCGTCCCCAATCGAGAGGAAACCCGAGGGTCCCGCCGCAACTCATGAGGAGCCTGGATTCCCCTGCACAACTCCAGATGAGGGTCCTTTTCCCTGCTCCGACGGGAAAAGATTCTCTGACCTCCTTTCCATCCCTAGAGTAGGCGCTGACAGCAGGAGAGTTGGGAGGAGCCTCAGGGTTCGCGCGACCCTTCCCCAGTAGCCCCAAATGCCTCGTCCACTCCCGATGGACCTGACTTCCCAGCACTGCCTCGATTGCATGCCCGAGGGTTGACTCCCGACCCACTGGCACCTGTGACAACCCGGGGGTTACTCCAGGGCAAGACCGAGATCCCTGGTCTGCTTGACGGGGAGCCTGACTCCAGTGCTGCAGCTAGGAAGGCAAGCAGACGTGCCAGCCTCCTGACGCGATGAGGCCTGACATATGTGGGGCTCCAGGGGAAAGTCAAGACCTATGTCAGCATGGCCGACGCAAGATCAGGTTACCGCTTCAGCACCAGACGAGGGATGAGTACACAGGGATGCCTTAGGAGGAGTCCACAGAAGCACCTGACCACTGACACGGAGACTGGCCTCTCCTAAGTCTACAGGGGCGGTTCCCTGAAGTCCCCGACGAAACTCAAGAGGTTCCCACTGCAACACGAGAAAACCCAGTAGCTCCTCATCTACATGCGTGGTGAGGCCCTTGTCCAATGAGGCATCTCAGTAGAAAACACACCTTCTTTCCTTGAAGTCGAAAGTCACCTTCACACCACTTCTTGGAGTAGGAAGTGCCCCACCCCGACCTTCCCCACAGGAGAATATCCCTGAGGGTCAGGGGGCCACTCATGAGGAGCGCTGTTTTCATCCGTGCAACCCCAGTTGAGGGTCCCTTTCACTGCTCTTTCGGGAAAAGATTCCAGACGCTCCCTGGCATCCAAAGGGGAGTCTCTGGCAGCAGGGGAGTTGAGGGAGCCTCAGGGTTCCGAACACCGTTCCTCAAGGACCCCAAATGCCCAGTTCACTCCAGGTGAACCTGACTGCCCTGCACTGCCTCGATTGTCACCCCGAGGCTCGACTCCTGACCCACTGGCACCTGTAACAGACCTGAGGTACTTCTAGGGCAAGCCTCAGAATCCTGTGTCCGCTGGACGGGGTGCCTGACGTTGCGGCTGCAGCTGGGGTGGCAAGCAGAAGTTCCCCACTCCAGGCTAGAAGAGGCCTGACCCCTTTTGGGGGCTCCAGGGATATTTTGAGACCTATGTCAGCATAGGCAAACAAGGTCAGCCTCCTGCCTCATCACCAGACGAGGACTGAGGATCCGGCGATGACTGGGGAGGAATCCCCAGAGGCGCCTGAAACTGGCACGGAGACAGGCCTCTCCTCAGGCCACAGGGGCGGCTTCCTGAGGTCCCCGTCGTAACTTGAGAGTACCCTCCGTAATCCCAGAAAAGCCAGAGCTTCTCCCCTGCAGGCGAGGTGAGGCTCTTATCCGCTACGGCATCTCAGGGGAAATCATCTCTTCACACGGGTACCTCTAACGGCTCCTTCAAACCCTTGCTGTGAACCAGGAAGTGCCCCGTTCCATCCATCCCCAATCGAGAGGAAACCCGAGGGTCCCGCAGCCACTCATGAGGAGCCCAGATTCCCCTGGGCAACTCCCGATGAGGGTCCTTTTCCCTGCTCCATCGGGAAAAGATTCTCTGCCCTCCTTTCCATCCCTAGAGTAGGCGCTGACAGCAGGAGAGTAGGGAGGAGCCTCAGGGTTCGGGCGACCCTTCCCCAGTACCCGTAAATGCCTCGTCCACTCCCCATGGACCTGACTGCCCTGCACTGCCACTATCCCTGCCCGAGTGTTGACTCCCGACACACTGGGACCTGTGACAACCCGGGGGTATCTCCAGGGCAAGACCCAGATCCCTGGGTCCGCTTTGCGGGGAGCCTGACTCCGCTTCTTCAGCTTGGAAGGCAAGCAGAAGTGCCATACTCCTGACGAGACGAGGCCTGACACATGTGGGGGATCTGGGGGAAAGTCAAGACCTATGTCAGCATGGCGGAGGCAAGCTCAGGTTACCGCCTCAGCACCAGACGAGGCCTGAGGACACAGGGATGACTTCGGAGGAATCCCCAGAGGCACCTGACCACTGGCACGGAGACTGGCCTCTCCTGAGGCTAAAGGGGTGGTTGCCTGAGGTCCCCGACATAACTCAAGAGGTTCCCGCTGTAACACGAGAGAACCCAGTAGCTGCTCACCTACATGCGTGTTGAGGCCCTTGTCCAATGTGGCATCTCGCTGGAAAACACACCTGCTTTCCTCGAACTCGAAAGTCTCCTTCACACCCTTGCTATGAGCCAGGAAGTGCCCCACCCCAACGTTCCCCACAGAGGAGGATCCCCGAGGGTCTGGCAGAGACTCATGAGGAGCCCCGTATTCATCTGCACAGCTCCAGATGAGGGTCCCTTTCCCTGCTTCGTCGGGAAAGGGTTGTGGGCGCTCCTTGGCATCCAAAGAGGAGTCGCTGGCAGCAAGAATGTGGAGAGAGCCTCAGGTTTGGAACACCGTTCCTCTAAGACCCCAAATGCCTAGTTCATTCCAGATGAAACTGACTGCCCTGCACTGCCTCGATTGTCACCCCGAGGCTTGACTCCCGACTCACTGGCACCTGTAACAGCCCTGAGGTACTTCCAAGGCAAGCCTCAGATACCTGTGTCCGCTCGACGGGGGGCATGACGCTGCAGCGGCAGCTGGGGTGGCAAGAAGACATTCCCCGCTTCAGGTTAGAGGAGGCCTGACCCCGTGTCGGGGCTCTAGGGATATTTTAATACCTATATCAGCATAGGCGAGGCCAGCTCAGGCTCCTGCCTCAGCACCAGATGAAGCCTGAGGATCCAGCAACGAATGGGGAGAAATCCCCAGAGGCGTCTGGCAACTGGCACGGAGACGGGCCTCTCCTGAGGCCACAGGTGTGGGTCCATGAGGTCCCCGTCGTAACTCGAGAGTACCAGCCGCAACTCAAAAAACCAGAAGCTTCTCCATTGCTGGCGTGGTGAGGCCCTTATCCGCTGCGGCCTCTCAGGGAAATCAACTCTTCCCACGGGGACCTCGAAAGGCTGCTTCAAATCCTAGCTGTGACCCAGGAAGTGCCCCGCACCATCCGTTCCCAATCAAGAGGAAACCCGAGGGTACCGCCCCGAATCAGGAGGAGCCCTGATTCGCCTGCGCAGCTCCAGATGAGGATCCCTTTCCCTGCTCGGTCGAAAATGGTTCTTGGAGCTCCTTTCCATCCGAAGAGTAGGCGCTGACAGCAGGAGAGTTGGCAGGAGCCTGAGTTCGGGCGACCCATCTCCAGTATCCCCAAATGCCTCGTCCACTCCCGATGGACCTCACTGCCCTGCATTGCCTCGATTGCCAGCGTGAGGGTTGACTCCAGTCCCACTGGCACCTGTGACAACCCGGGGGTATCTGCAGGGCAAGGCCCAGATCCCTGGATCCAGTTGATGGGGAGCCTGACTCCGCTGCTGCAGCTGGGAAGATAAGCAGATGTGCCAGCCTCCTGACGTGTCGAGGCCTGACATATGTGCTGGCTAAATGGGAAACTCAAAACCTATGTAAGCAAGGCCGAGGCAAGCTCAGGTTACCGCCTCAACACCAGACGAGGCCTGAGGACACGGGGATGCCTGCAGAGGAATCCCCAGAGACACCTGACCACTGGCACGGAGACTGGCCTCTCCTGAGGCTACAGGGGTGGTTCCCTGAGGTCCCCGACATAACTCAACAGGTCCCCGCTGTAACAAGATAAAATCCAGTAGAGTGGTGAGGACCATGTTCAATGTAGCATCTCGGTGGAAAACACACCTTCTTTCCTGGAACTTGAAAGTCTCCTTCAAACCCTTGTTTTGAGCCAGGAAGTGCCCCACCCCACCCTTCCCCACAGGAGAGGTCCCTGAGCTTCCGCGAGCGACTCACGAGGAGCTGCGTTTTCATCTGTGCAGCTCCAGATGAGGGTCCCTTACCCTGCTCCATTGGGAAAGGATTCTGGTTGCTCCCTGGCATCCCAAGAGGAGTCGCTGGCGGCAGGAGAGTGGAGGGAGCCTCAGGGTTCGGAACACCGTTCCTCAAGAACCCCGATACCTAGTTCATTCCAGATGAACCTGAATGCCCAGCAGTGCCTCGATTGTCACCCCAAGGCTTGACTCCCGACTCACTGGCACCTGTAACAGCCCTTAGGTACTTCCAGGGCAAGCCTCAGATACCTATGTCCGCTCGACGGGGCACCTGACGCTGCAAATGCAGCTGGGGTGTCAAGGAAAATTTCCCAGCTCTAGGCTAGACAAGGCCTGACCCGCTGTGAGGGCTCCAGGGATATTTTAATACCTATGTCAGCATACGCAAGCAAGCTCAGGCTCCTGTCTCAGCACCAGACTAGGCCTGAGGATCCGGCGATGACTTGGGAGGAATCTCCTGACTCCAGTGCTCCCTACTCCAGTGCTGCCCCTGGGAAGGCAAGCAGACATGCCAGCCTCCTGAGGAGATGTGGCCTAACATATGTGGGGCTCCAGGGGAAACTCAAGACCTATGTCAGCATGGCTGAGGCAAGCTCAGGTTACCGCCGCAGCACCAGACGAGGCCTGAGGACCCGGGGATGACTGTGGAGGTATCCCCAGAGGCACCTGAACACTGGTCTGCAGACTGGCCTCTCCTGAGGCTACAGGGATGGTTTCCTGATGTCCCTGACATAACTCGAGAGGTCCCCGCTGCAAGACGATAAAACCCAGTAGCTCCTCACTTACATGCATGGTGAGGCCCTTGTCCAATATGGCATCTCGTTGGAAAACACACCTTCTTTCCTGGAACTCGAAAGTCGCCTTCACCCCCTTGCTTTGACACAGGACGTGCTCCACCCCACCCTTTCCCACAGTAGAGGGTCTCCGAGTGTCCGGCGACGACTCATGAGGAGCCCCCTTTTGATCTGCGCAGCTCCAGATAAGCGTCCCTTTCCCTGCTCCATTGGGATAGGGTTCCGGGCATTCCCTGGCATTCCAAGAGTAGTCGCTGGCAGCAGGAGTGTGGAGGGAGCCTCAGGGTTCGGAACACTGTTCCTCAAGTATCCCAAATAGCTAGTTCTCTCCAGATGAACCTGATTGCCATGCACTCCCTCGATTGTCACCTCCAGGCTTGACTCCCGACACACTGGAACCTGTAACAGCCCTAAGGTACTTCCAGGGCAAGCCTCAGATCCCTGTGTCCGCTCAACAGCGGGCATGACGCTGTAGCTGAATCTGGGGTGGAAAGCAGACGTTCCCCGCTGCAGTTATTCAAGGCCTGACCCCCTGTCGAGGCTATAGGGATAGTTTAATACCTCTGTCAGCATAGGTGATGGCAGATCAGGCTCCTGCCTCAGCACCAGACGAAGCCTGAGGATCTGGCAACGACTGGGGAGAAATCCCCAGAGGCGTCTGGCAACTGGCACGAAGACGGGCCTCTCCTGAGGCCACAGGTGCGGGTCCATGAGGTTACCGTCTTAACTCGAGAGTACCCGCCGCAACTCGAGAAAAACCAGAAGCTTCTCCCCTGCAGGTGTTTTGAGGCGCTTATCTGCTGCATCATTTCAGGGGAAATCAACACTTCCTAAGCGTACCTCAAAAGGCTCCTTCAAACCCTTGCTGTGACCCAGGAAATGCCCCTCCAAATCTGTCCCCAATCGAGAGGAAACCCGAGGGTCCACCGCTTCTCATGAGGAGCCCTGTTTCCCCTGTGCAGCTCCAGATGAGGGTCCCTTTCCCTGTTCCATCAGGAAAGGGTTCTCGGCGCTCCCTTCAGACCCAAGAGTAGATGCTGAGAGCAGGAAAGTTTTGAGGAGACTCAGGGTTCGGGCAACACTTACCAGAACCCCCAAATGCCTCTTCCACTCCCGATGGACCTGACTGCCCTGCACTGCCTCGATTGCCTGAACGAGGGTTGACTTCCGATCCACTGGCAACTCTGACAACCCGGGGATATCTCCAGGTCAAGACCCAGATTCCTGTGTCCGCTTGATGGGAAGCCTGACTTTGCTGCTGCAGCTTGGAAGGCAAGCAGACGTGCCAGCCTCCTGACGAGATGAGGCCTGACATATGTGGGGCTAAAGCGGAAAATCAAGACCTATGTCAGCATGGCCGAGGCAAGCTCAGGTTACCGCCTCAGCACCAGAAGAGGCTGAGGACCTGGGGATGCCTGCGGAGGAATCACCAGAGACACCTGACCACTGGCACGGAGACTGGCCTCTCCTGAGGCTACAGGGGTGGTTCCCTGAGGTCCCCGACATAACTCGATAGGTCCCCGCTGCAACACGAGAAAACCCTGTAGCTCCTCACCTACATGCGTGATGAGGCCCTTGTCCAATGTGGCATCTCGGTGGAAAACACAAATACTTTCCTGGAACTCGAAAGTCACCTTCACACCCTTGCTTTGCGCCAGGAAGTGCCCCACCCCACCTTTCATCCCAGGAGACGAATACCAAGGATCCAGCGGCGACTCATGAGGAGCTCGCTTTTCATCTGCGCAGCTCCAGTTGAGGGTCCCTTTCCCTGCTCCATTGGGATAGGGTTCCGGGCGCTCCCTGGCATTCCAAGAGGAGTCACTGGCAGCAGGAGAGTGGAGGGAGCCTCAGGGTTCGGAACACCGTTCCTCAAGGACCCCAAATTCCTAGTTCACTCCAGATGAACCTGCCTGCCCTTCACTGCCTCGATTGTCACCCCAAGCCTTGACTTCCGACCCACTGACACCTGTAACAGCCCTGAGGTACTTCCAGGGCAAGCCTCAGATACCTATGTCCGCTAGACGGCGTGCCTGACGCTGCAACTGCAGCTGGGATGTCAAGGAAAAGTTCCCAGCTCTAGGCTAGACAATGCCTGACCCCCTGTGGGGGCTCCAGGGATATTTTAATACATATGTCAGCATAGGCATGGAAAGCTCAGGCTCCTGCCTCAGCACCAGACGAGGCTCAGGATCTGGCGATGACTGGGGAGGAATCCCCAGAGGCGCCTGGCAACTGGCACTGAGACGGGCCTCTCCTGATGCCACAGAGGTGGGTCCCAGAGGTCCCCATAGTAACTCGAGAGTACCCGATGCAACTCGAGAAAAAACAGAGCTTCTACCCTTCAGGCGAGGTGAGGCCCTTTTCAGATGTGGTATCTCAGGGAAAATCAACACTTCCGAAGGGAACCAAGAAAGGCTCCTTCAAACCCAGGCTGTGAACCAGGAAGTGCACAGCCCCATCCGTCCCCAATCGAGAGGAAATCAAAAGGTCCCGCCACGACTCATGAAGAGCCCTGCTTCCCTGCACAGCTCCAAATGAGTGTCCCTTTCCCTGCTTCGTCGGGAAAAGGTTCTCGGCGCTCCTTTCCATCCCAAGATTAGGCGCTGACAGCAGGAGTGTTGGGAGGAGACTCACGGTTCGGGCGACCCTTCCCCAGAACCCCCAAATGCCTCGTCCACTCCCGATGGACCTGACTGTCCTGCATTGCCTTGATTACATGCCCGAGGGTTAAATTCCGACCCACTGGCACCTGTGACAACCCGGGGATATATTCATGGCAAGACCCAGATACCTGTGTCTGCTTGACGTGGAGCCTGACTCTGCTGCTGCAGCTGGGAAGGCAGCAGACGTTCCAGTCTCCTGACGAGACGAGGCCTGACATATGTGTGGGCTCCAGGGGAAACTAAAACCTATGTCAGCATGGCCGAGGAAAGCTCAGGTTACCGTCTCAGCATCAGACGAGGCCTGAGGACACGGGGATGCCTGTGAAGGAATCCGCACAGGCACCTGACCACTGGCACGGAGACTGGCCTCTCCTGAGGCTACATGGGCGGTTCCCTGAGGTCCCCGACATAACTCGTGTGGTCCCCGCTGCCGCACGAGAAAACCCAGCAGCTCCTCAACTACATGCGTGGTGAGGCCCTTGTCCAATGTTGCATCTCATTGGAAAACACACCTTCTTTCCTGGAACTTGAACGCCTCCTTCACATCCTTCCTTTGAGCCAGAAAGTGCCCCAACCCACACTTCCCCACAGGAGAGGATCCCTGAGGGTCTGGCGGCGACTCATGAGGAGCCCAGATTTCATCTTCGCAGCTCCAGATGAGGGTCCCTTTCCCTAATCCATCAGGAAAGGGTTCAGGGTGCTCCCTGACATCCCAAAAGGAGTCGTTGGCAGCAGGAGAGTGGAGGGAGCCTCAGGGTTGGAAAACCGTTCCTCAAGGACCCCAAATTCCTAGTTCACTCCAGATAAGCCTGACTGCCCTGCACTGCCACGATTATCACCCCAAGGATTCACTCCCGAGCACTGCCACCTGTAACAGCCCTGAAGTACTTCCAGGGCAAGCCTCAAAACCGTGTGTCTGCTTCACGGCGCACCTGACCCTGCAGCTGCATTTGGGGTGGCAAGCAGACATTCCCTGATTCAGGCTAGACGAGACCACACACCCTGGGGGGGCTCCAGGGATATTTTAATACCTATGTCAGCATAGGCGAGGCAAGCTCAGGCTCCTGCCTCAGCACCAGACGAGGCCAGAGGACCCAGTGACGACTGGGGAGGAATCCACAGAGGCACTTCGCAACTGGCACGGAGACGGGCCTCTCCTGAGGCCATAGGAACGGGTCCCTGAGGTCCCCGTCGTAACCCCAGAGTAGCCGCCGCAACTCGAGGAAAACCAGAAGCTTCTCCCCTGCAGGCGAGGTGAGGCTCTTATCCGCTACAGCATCTCAAGGAAAATCAGCTCTTCCCTCAGGTACCTGGAAAGACTCCTTCAAACCCTAGCTGTGACCCAGGAAGTGCCCCGTCCCATCCGTCCCCAATCGAGAGGAAACCGGAGGGTCCTGCTGCGACTCATGAGGAGCCCTGTTTCCCCTGCACAGCTCCAGATGAGGGTCCCTTTCCCGGCTACGTCGGGAAAAGGTTCTCGCCGCTTCTTTTCATACCAAGAGTAGGCGCTGATAGCAGGAGAGTTGGGAGTAGCCTCAGGGTTCTGGCGCCCGTTCCCCAGAACCCCCAAGTGCCTCGTCCTCTCCCGATGGACTTGATTGCCCTACACTGCCTCGATTGCCGGCCCGAGTTTTGACACCCGACCCACTGGCACCTTTGACAACCCGGGGATATCTCCAGGGCAAGACCCAGATCCCTGTGTTCGCTTGACGGGGAGCCTGACTCCGCTGATGCAGCTGGGAAGGCAAGCAGATATGCCAGTCTCCTGACGAGATGAGGCCTGACATACGTGAGGGCTACAGGGGAAGCTCAAGACCTATGTCAGCATGGCTGAGGCAAGCTCAGGTTACCATCTCAGCATCAGACAAGGCCTGAGAACCCGGGGATGCCTGCGGAGGAATCCTCAGAGGAACCTGACCACTGGCACGGAGACTGGCCTCTAATGAGGCTACAGGGGCGGTTCCCTGAGTTCCCTGACATGACTCAAGTGGTACCCGCTGTAACACGAGAAAACCCAGTAGCTCCTCACCTACATGCGTGGTGAGGCACTTGTCCAATGTGGCATCTCAGTGGAAAACACACCTTCTTTCCTGGAACTCGAAAGTCTCCTTCACACCCTTGCTTGGAGCCAGGAAGTGTCCCACCCCACCCTTCCCCACAGGAGAGGATCTCCAAGGGTCCAGAGGCAACTCATGAGGAGCCCCGTTTTAATCTGCCCAGCTCCAGATGAGGGTCCTTTCCCTGCTCCGTAGGCAAAGGGTTCTGGGTGCTCCCTGTCATCCCAAGAGGAGTCGCTGGCAGCAGGAGAGTGAAGGGAGCCTCAGGGTTTGGAACACCGTTCCTCAAGGACCCCAAATGCCTAGTTCACTCCAGATGAAGCTGACTGTCCTGTGCTGCCTCGTTTGTCACCCTGAGGCATGACTCCTGAACCACTGGCACCTGTAAAAGCCCTGAGGTACTTCCAGGGTAGGCTTCAGTTCCCTGTGTCTGCTCGATAGGATGCCTGACGCTGCTGCTGCAGCTGGTGTGGCAATCAGACATTCCCCGCTCCAGGCTAGACGAGGCCTGACCCCCTGTGGGGGCTTCAGGGAAATTTTAATACCTTTGTCAGCATAGGAGAGGCAAGATCAGGCTCCTGGCTCAGCAGCATACTAGGCCTGAGGATGCAGGGACCACTGGGGAGGAATCCCCAGAGGCGCCTAGCAACTGGCAGGGAGATGGGCCTCTCCTGAGGCCACAGGGGCCCGCCCCTGAGGTCCCCGTCGTAACTCGAGTGTACCCGCCGCAACTCGAGAAAAACCAATAGCTTCTCCCCTGCAGGCCAGGTGAGGCCCATATCCGCTGCGTCATCTCAGGGGAAATCAATTCTTCACACGGTACCTCGAATGGTTCCTTCAAACCCTTGCTTTGACCTAGGAAGTGCCCCGCCCAATCCGTCCCCAAACGGGAGGAAACCGGAGGGTCCCGCCAGGACTCATGGGGAGCCCTGTTTCCCCTGTGCATCTCCAGATGAGTGACCCTTTCCCTATTCTTTCGGGAAAAGGTTCTCAGCGCTCCTTTACATTTCAAGAGTAGACATTGAGAATAGGACAGTAGGAAGAGCCTCAGGGCTAGGGCGACCCTTCCCCAGAACCCCAAAATGACTCCTCCACTCTCGATGGACCTGACTGCACTGCACTGCCTCGATTGCCTTCCCGAGGGATGACTGCCAACACACTGGCATCTGTGACAACCCGGAGGTATCTCCAGGGCAAGAGGCAGATCACTGGGTCCTCTTGACAGGGAGCCTGACTTCACTGCTGCAGCTGGGAAGGCAAGCAGACATGCCAGCCTCCTGTTGAGACGAGGTCTGCCATATGTGGGGGCTCCAGGGGAATCTCAAGGCCAATGTCAGCATGGACGAAGCAAGCTCAGGTTACCGCCTCAGCACCAGACGAGGTCTGAGGACCCAGGGATGCCTACGGAGGAATCCCCAGATGCACCTGACCACTGGCACGGAGACTGGCCTCTCCTGAGGCTACAGGGGCGTTTCCCTGATGTACCCGACGTAACTTGATCAGTCCCCACTGCAAAACGAGAAAACCCAGTAGCTCCTCACCTACATGCGTGGCGAGGCCCTTGTCCAATATGGCATCTGGGTGGAACGCACACCTTCTTTCCTGGAACTCGAAAGTCTTCTTCACACCCTTGCTTTGAGCCAGGAAGTGCCCCACCCAACACTTCCCCAAAGGAGAGGATCCCCGAGGGTCTGGCGGTGACTCACGAGGAGCCCCGTTTCCATCTGCCCAGCTCCAGATGAGGGTCAATT
>SJYF01007501.1:15872-35002 GCA_006410515.1 Procapra przewalskii | reverse complement strand
ACTTTTGGACTCTGAGGGAGAGGGAGAGGGTGGGTTGGTTTGGGAGAATGGCATAAAAACATATATACTATCATGTAAAAAAATAAAATAAAATAAAAAGAAAACTTAAAAAATAAATAAATAAATAAAAGTTAAAATGTGCATATTCATCTTCATGTGAAGCCCCATAGCTACTAAGGTCAAAAGAAAAAATTCCTTACCCACTCACTGTTCTTATATACATCGGAGACATGTAATCTGCCTGCAAACATATGACAGACACACAATGCCTTCATACTAGACAGAGAAACCTGTGTATCGCAGGAGCATTCATTGTCCCTAAACTTACTTCCACTTTTGTAATACAGAAGTCCATTAAAATCCAAAGAGATGCAACAGTAGGTGTTAGAGTCTGTGGTCTGCACTTCTTTTTAGCATTTTTCTTTGTTCAAGAGACTCCTCCTTTGGCAGTGACTCTATATGTAGGTAATAAGTCATGTGGCAAAGCAGTGATGAATTTTTAGAGAAAGGTTTCAATGTTACTTATTTTATGTCTCACTAAATACTAAAGAGTAGGGTCAATAACAATTATTTTCATTGCTGTCAGTGCATGCTATCCTAATAGATTGTAAAACTAATAATAAATATTTTAAAGTATGTTTTATGTGCAACATGATAATGAAAATAAAATTTTGTATCCAAGGAATTTTTTCAGCATAGTGAATGGTTATTCATGTACTTTCAGCCTGCTGTCTCTAGCTTCGGTGTCTTTTTCACATCGCTTTGGTGATGTAACAAGATGTCAATTCATCTAAATATCTTTCTCGATACAAAGAATACAGTGCTCAGAGAAATTAAAGGGCTTAAGGCCGTAGCTTAGTTACGAACAGCATCTGGAAATAGAAGTTTCTCAACTATCTATCTAGGGCATTTTTTATTATTATCAGATAGAGAGCAAGACCTCTTTAAAGAATGCCCACTGACTTAGTCATTTTCTGAGTGTATGCTCTGTTGCTACGTTCTGTCTCACTCATTGCGACCTCATGACCTGCAGCCCACCAGGCTTCCTTCTCCGTGGGATAAGAATCTTGCCTGGAAAATCCCATGGACAGGGAGCCTGGAGGGCTGCAGTCTATGAGAACGCAACGAGTCAAACAGAGTTTAGCGACAGAGCATGCATGGAGGCACACACTCAGAAAATGACTTGGTCAAGGGGCACTCTTTAAAGAGGTATTGCTATCAACCATAATAATAAAAATATCTGAGATGGGCAGTTGCAAAACTTCTGTGCAAATCTAGATGTAATCGCTGAGGTATGTTACTGCCTATGTTGTTCAGTCACTAAGTCATGTCTGACTCTCTGTGACCCCATGGACTGCAGCAATCTAGGCTTCCTTGTCCCTCACTGTCTCCTGGAGTTTGTTCAAATCTATGTCATTTGAGTTGGTGATGCTATCTAACCATCTCATCTTCTGCTGCCTCTTCTTTTGCCTTCAATCTTTCCCAGCATTAGGATCTTTTCTAATGAGTTGGTTCTTTGCAACAGGTGGCCAAAGTTTTGGAGCTTTAGCTTCAGCATCCGGAGAAGGCGGTGGCACCCACTCCAGTACTCTTGCCTGGAAAATCCCATGGACGGAGGAGCCTGGTGGGCTGCAGTCCATGGGGTCGCGAAGAGTCAGANNNTGAGCGACTTCCCTTTCACTTTTCACTTTCATGCATTGGAGAAGGAAATGGCAACCCACTCCAGTGTTCTTGCCTGGAGAAATCCCAGGGACAGGGGAGCCTGGTGGGCTGCCGTCTATGGGGTCGCACAGAGTCGGACACGACTGAAGCGACTTAGCAGCAGCAGCAGCAGCTTCAGCATCAACCAGTCCTTCCAATGAATAATCAGGGCAGAATTCCTTTAGGGATTGACTGGTTGCTGTCATGACCTCTTCAGTTCCTCTGAGCACTACCTTCTTTGATTCAAGAGGGATATTTGGATGAACTGATATCTATCACATCTTCAAAACTGTGCAAAAAACTCTGGTGTTAGAGACATTAGGCTGAAAATGTTAAAGGAAAAAAGAAAAAGACCATTGCAGAAATAAATTGTGTTCTTCCCTGCAGATACTTGTGAACACCCCGAAGTGGTTCCCTTACGTGTATCATTTTCTTGATCATTTCCTCAACAGTTTAGACAAGGAGACAGAAGAATGCAAAGAGGAAACTGCTCCTCCACTGAGTTCATATTGTGGGGAATTACGGATAAGCCTGAAGTTAAGATGATCTTATTTATCATGTTTGTTATTGTCTATGTCATTAACCTTCTGGCAAATCTGGGAATGCTCGCCCTGATCAGGCTGGATCCCCAGCTGCACACACCCATGTACTTCTTCCTCAGCCACCTCTCCTTCTGTGACCTCTGCTATTCCACAGCCATCGGCCCCAAGATGCTGGTGGACCTTTTAGCCAAAAGGAGATCAATCTCCTTCTACGGCTGTGCTCTGCAATTTTTGGTCTTCTCTAACTTTATAGACTGCGAGTGTCTCCTGCTGGCAGTGATGGCCTATGACCGGTACAAAGCCATCAGCAGCCCCTTGCGCTATGCGGTCAGCATGTCCAGCAGCGTGTGCTCCCTGCTCGTGGCGGGGGTTTACCTGTTGGGAATGACAGATACTTTGATACACACGATATTAGCATTCCGCTTATGCTTCTGTGGGTCAAATGTGGTTAACCACTTTTTTTGTGACTTACCTCCACTTCTCTCCCTCTCATGCTCTGATACACGGGTCAATGAATTGGCATTATTCATTTTTTTTGGCTGTGTTGAACTGACCTCCGTTTCAGGAGTCCTTGTCTCTTACTGTTATATCATCCTCGCAGTCTTGCAGATCCACTCTGCTGAAGGCAGGTTCAAAGCGTTCTCCACCTGCGCCTCCCACCTGACTGCTGTGGCAATTTTCCAGGGAACTGTATTTTTCATGTATTTCAGGCCAAGTTCATCCTACTCTCTAGATGAAGACAAAATGTCCTCGTTGTTTTACACCCTCGTGATTCCCATGTTAAACCCTCTGATTTACAGCCTAAGGAACAAGGATGTGAAACAGGCCCTGGAAAAACTGAAACTTTAAATGTGATTTTAAAGGTTTATATTTCACATACTCTCATAGTCACAAGTACACACATATTGCTGTTTCTGTCTTTATAAATGTTTACTGCATGATGCAAGAGAAACAAAGTTGTCTTAAACAGTTCAAATGAGAAATTGTTGTTATAAAGACTAAGTTTTAGAAATATTTTAGTTCTGAAATATTGCATACTTTGATTCATGTATCAAGAATTTACATATGTTGCTTTCCCTCTGTTGAAAACTTTCCAGAATTTTCTAATTTTGTCAAATTTTGCTGCTCCTATTCTTTCATTTGAATAATATTTTGGCTACCTTAAAAATTATTGTATTTCCTGAGAAATCTTTGAGTCTATGTTCTATGGTATACACTGTACTTTCTATACAAAAGAATAGAAGCTAACGCTAATAAGAAGCATTAATTGATTAAACAGCTATATAACTTTTAAGAAATCTCAGAATCATTATGAAATAAAAAGTGAGGATTTTAAATCCAAAATAAAATCTAAAATGAGTGTATATTTTGATAGATATATTCAGGCTTAGATCTAATAATTATTCTACTTGGGAGATAAAATGATAGTGGGCAGAGGATCTGGCAATTAGATGAGTCTTGAGAGGGACAAGACTGTGTCTTTTAGAATTCAAGAAGCTTTGTTTACCACATATGGAAGAACCATAAATGCATTATGCTGACTAAAATAGGCAGACAGATAAAGATAAATACTTTATAGCTTCACATATATATTGAATCTTAAAAGTTCAGTCTTATAGAATTAGAGAGTAGACTGGTGATTTTTTTCCAGAGTCTCAAAAGTGGGCAAAATGAGTAGTAATGGCCAAACTTACTATTATTCAGTGAATAAGTTCTGGGGATCTAACGTATATGATGACTCTAGGTAACAATTCTATGTTATAAACTTGAAATTTTCCAGGAGAGTAGATCTTAATGGCCCTTATCATACACACACTCTAAATGTTAACGCTATGAATTAATGAACTGTCTGCTAACCATACGGTGGTGACCATTTCACAACACATACATATATCAGATCTTCATTTTGAATAACTTATATGTGCTATTTGTCAATTATAACTGAATAAAGCTTGGATAAAAGGAAGGAAAGAAGGCTATAAGGACCAATGGACAGGACAGTAGTATCATCATAAAGACCAATGGACAGGACAGTAGTGTCGTTATAAGGACTGATGGACAGGACATTAGTTTCATGCATCACCATGCTGTCTTTGCTGTTGTTCAGTCGTGTCCGACTCTGCAACCCCATGGTCTGCAGCACACCGGGCCTCCCTGTCCCTCGTCATCTCCCAGAGTTTGCACAATTTCACATTCATTGCATCGGATGCCATCCAGCCATCTCATCCTCTGATTCCCTCTTTTCCTTCTGCTCTCAATCTTTCCCAGCATCAGGGATTTGTCCAATGAATGATCTCTTTGCGTCAGATGATCAAAATATTGGAGCTTCAGCTTCAGTATCAGTCCTTCTAGTGAATATTCAGGGTTGATCTCACTTAAGATTGACAGGTTTGGTCTCCTTGCTGTCCAAGGGACCTTCAGGAGTCTTCTCCAGCACCACAGTTCCAGGGCTTCAATTCTTCGTCACTCTGCTTTCTTTACGGTCCAGCTCCCACAACCACATGCGACCACTGGGAAGACCATATCCTTGACCATATGGACCTTTGTTGGCAGAGTAATGTCTCTGCTTCTCAACACACTGCCTGGGTTTGTCAATGCTTTCCTGCCAAGAAGCAATTGCCTTCTGCTATCATGGCTGCAGTCGCCCTCCACAGTGATTTGGAGCCCAAGAGAGGAACTCTGTCCCTGCTCCCACATTTTCCCCTCTGTTCACCATGCAGTAATGGGGCCGGATGCCATCAACTTAGTTTTTTTTTTTTTAATCAACTATCAATTTCATCGCTTCCTCCATGATAATTTCCTTCCCTTGCTTCCTCTTATCATGCCTGTTTTAACGTCTCTGTCTCTTTGTGATGAACAGTCATCTACTTAAGAGTAATTTTATTTCATCCTATTTGTGAGCATTCTTTGTTGAAGGACTGAGCATTCCATACTGTTATCCAAAACACTCCATGTTGTCTGGGTCACAAAAGGAAAATAAACAAACACCTAATAAAATGCATATATATAGCAGTATATACATTGTATACACAACAGATTTAGGGGAAGGTTCGGTACACTGCGTGGATATTAACATAATGGCACTATGAAGACATGCATATTAATTATACCAGGTGGTACAATGGCCAAGAATCTACCTGCCAATGCAAGAGATGCAAGTTCAATCCCTGGGTTGGGAGATCCCCTGGAGGAGGAAACGGCAACCTACTCCAGTATTCCTCCCTGGAAAATTCCGTGGAGCGAGGATTCTGGCAGACTACAGTTCATGGGGTCATAAAGCATAGGACATTACTGAGCACACACACATACAGCTACAAAGAGCTACAGGCTCTTGATATTTGACTATTTCATCTGTTTCTGTTTTTGTTTCTTGTAGGCTAGAGCTAAATCTATTTGTTGAGAAAGTGTAGATGTGGTCATATATTTGAAAAACCTTACAAGACTGAAAGACATTCTTAATTACCTATTAAAATTATAAATCTAAAAGCCACTGAAGTTTTAGGTTTTCAAACTGCTCTATAAAATTTCCTTATATAAAATAGTCTAGATATAAGTAAAGTCTAAGAAATGCCTCTGATACTCAGGGAGGCCTTTGTTAGAGATTATGGCATTTTAGGCAAAGATCTCATGGTAGAGTAAACACCTACAGAAAATTCTTGTTTTAGAGAAAAGCCTCAAAAGTCTATCTCTAACATATTTTATCAATTCATGCTAACTCTTTTGGAATTGCTGCTTATGAGCAGAAATATGGCAGAAAAACACTGACATACATTAAATTCCAAACAGAATAGACTGTCAATACATTGCCATGAATAACCAACTTTCATCTATATGATGGAAATTTATTATAGCATCTCAAGACTAATTTCATCTAAAATTGGCCCATTTTATTAGATCTACTTGTGTGGAATAAAAAAGAAAAAAAAAATAAGCCCATTAAGTGGAAGGCCAACAGTGGAAATGACTGACTGATTCTGCCTCTCCCAGAATTGCATGGTTGCTGCTGCTGCTAAGTTGCTCAGTCGTGTCCGACTCTGTGCGACCCCATAGATGGCAGCCCACCAGGCTCCCCTGTCCCTGGGATTCTCCAGGCAAGAGTACTGGAGTGGGTTGCCATTGCCGTCTCCTTGCATGGCTGAATAACCAATTATGGGGAAATTATTTTTGGAATCAATAACTAAAATTTAAAAAAATGTAAGAAGGTATAATAACTCTTCTATCTTGAGATTTTACAAAATAAGAAATCTGCACTAAAGACATTGATGTGTTCTAGCCTGTCTGCTTCAGTCTCATCACTTCACTCCCCTTTCTACATCTCTTCCATCTCGCATACCCACCAATGACTAACAAAAAGTGTCATCGTACAACTGCAGTGTTATCAATGACAGTGTGTAGTAGGCTGATTTGTGTTTGCGTACTCAGTCCCTCAGTTGTGTCCAACGCTTGTGGCACCATGAACTGTACCCTGCCAGGCCCATCTGTTCACGGAACTTTTCTGGTAAGAATACTGGAGCGGGTTGCCGTTTCCTCCTCCAGGGGATCTTCCCCACCTAGGAGTTGAACCTGTGTCTCTTGTGTCTCCTGCATTGACAGGCGTATTCTTTACCACTGAGCACCTGGGAACCCCATTTAGTAGACTAAAATGGCAACCCACTCCAGTATTCTTGCCTGGAGAATCCCATGGACAGAGGAGCCTGGTAGGCTACAGTCCACGGGGTCACAAAGAGTCGGGCATAACTGAGCGACTTCACTTTCACTATAGTCAAGTTCCCGTAGTTTGATCCCTTCATCTTTGCAACTGAAATGTGTGTGTGTGATTAGTTGCTGTCATGTCTGACTCTGCAGCCCCATGGAACCGCCAGGCTCCTCTGTTCATGGAATTCTCTAGGCAAGAATACTGCAGTGAGTTGCCATTTCCTTCTCCAGGACATCTTCCAGACCCAGGGATCAAACCCACATCTCCTATGTCTCCTGAATCGCAGGCAGATTCTTTAAGTGTTGAGCCATCAAAGAAGCCTCTGCCACTGAAATACTTAAGTACAAATATGATGCAACAATGATAGATTTGAGCATATGTCCAATGCAGAAAATAGAGAGATACATGTGGGTCACTGGCTGTATAACTATATTTGTAAAAATAGAGCAGTATGAGTGTACAACAACTCAAAAAGCACAAAGTTCTGTGATGAATACAGAGGCAGCACCATTTAATGTCTCTAGATATCTCTCTCTAGAAATATGCTATGATCCAGGTAGCAGTGCAACTCTAAAGCAAAACTTCTGTTCAATGCCTCTGAGCCCCCTGTATAAAACAAGATTTCAACTAGATTATTACCTGTAATGTCCCCTCCAGCTGATACACTCTTTGTTTATAAAATATGACTCTACTGATGTTTCAATACATAATGGCAACCCACTCCAGTACTCTTGCCTGGAAAATCCCACAGATGGAAGAACCTGGTAGGCTATAGTCCATGAGGTCGCAAAGAGTTGGACACAACTGAGCAACTTCACCTATTGAAAAGTACTAGAAATTTGAAAAATTTAAAAAAAAAAAGAAATTGTTTAATTTCAAAGGAAAAAAATTATACTATGAATCTAGGATGTATTAACCTGCAATAATGATGACATGAAGCTTTGGGGATAGAATGAGTTTCAGGAAGCCTTAAGCTTTTAATCATGGCTCTTTGGTGTGGCTTGTTATTCAAATTCAGAATCACATAGACTCCTCACAGAAGTGGATATCCAAATTTATTAGCCCTCCAGTAAGTAAAACAAATTAAAAGTTAACATCAAATAAACACAGTATTATGATCCATCTAAAGATTTTCTTCGTTGTTCAGTCACTAAGTCATGTCCAATTATCTGCCACCCCATGAACTGCAGCACCAGGTTTCCCTGTCTTTCATGATCTCCCAGAGTTTGCTCAAGCTCATGTCCACTGAGACAGTGATGCCATCCAACCATCTCATCCTCTGTCGCCCCCTTCTCCTCCTGCCCTCAACCTTTCCCACCATCAGGGTCTTTTCCAATGAGTCAGCCCTTCACATCAGGTGGTCAAAGTATTGGAGCTTCGGTTTCAACACCAGTCCTTCCAATGAATATCCAGTGTTGATTTCCTTAGGATTGACTGGTTTGATCAAATTGATCAAATCAATCAACCTAAAAAATTGTAAGATGCAAATATTTGAATTAGAAACTCTTGGCGAGGATGTGGAACAACTATGACTTTGACACATTAACAGCAGAATAAATCTTATTGCTACACTTTGTAAAACTGAAGTCGTTCAGTCGTGCCCGACTCTTTGCAACCCCATGGATAGCAGCCTGCACCAAGCTCCTCTGTCCATGGGATTTTCAAGACAAGAGTACTGGAGTGGGTTGCCATTTCCTTCTCCAGGGAATCTTCCCAACACAGGGATCGAACCCAGGTCTCTCACATTGTAGACAGATGCTTTACCATCTGAGCCACCAGGGAAGTCTTGTAAAACTCTAAGGGGGGGTCTAATATAGCTGGACATACACGTGTCATATAACTCAAAAAATGCAATTCTTTGAATGTTACTCAAAAGAAATGAGTGATTATGCCAACCAAAAGATGTACACAAAATATTCTCCATTGCTTTATTTATAATAATAAAGAACTAAAATTTTCTTCAACTTTTCTTCTTAAACTCAATTTTTCCTCAACACATTAAAGACTGAACAAACTTTTCAGTGGTGTTAAATAATGTACATTTTAGAGGTCACAGTGCATAAACTTCATCACAACCCTCAGGTTTTCTCTGAATCATGAAAGCAACCATGAATAGCGTATAAATAAGTGGTATGTTCAGGTCCAATGGAAACTTATAGGTCAAGTATACTGACACCGGCTCTTGATTAAATAAATTACTATATGGTAGGTTTATACCTAGGAAGTCTACACAACAATGAGGCTGAATGAACTGCCTTGAGACACAAAAGTGTAGAGAAATTTCATAAAAATAATATTGACTGGAAGAAGTCAGAAATGAAAATATAAACCCTATGATTATACTATAGCTCAAAATAGTGAAACTGAATTATTGTGGTGGGGGTGGTTGCGTTGCCGAGTCTTGCCTGACTCTTTTGCAGTCCCACAGACCCACAGGCTCCTCTGCTCGTGGGATTTCTTAGACAAGAATACTGGAGTTTGCTGCCATTTCCTGTTTCCAGGTGATCTTCCTGACCCAGGGGTAGAACCTGTGTCTCCTGCATTGCAGGCAGCTTCTTTACCACTGAGCCATCAGGGAAGCGCAGAGTGCTGCGTTGGACATCGACTTGTGACAGATGTGGGATGACAGCTTCTGAGACACTAGGCATGTGTTACCTTTGGTGTTCTGGGATTAGCATCTTTTCATTATTGAAAACTTTCTTGTAGTATACTTCTATAGAGGAATGTTTTCTTTATGTGTATCATACTCTAAAAAGAAAATTTCCATAAACAAAGTACCCTCACTGCAGGTTGTTAACTTTTAATTTTTTTTTAGCTAACAGTTTCTTGTGCAAATAAGTGTTGGTATATTTGTGAAAATGATGTAGTGCATGGTTTCATGGATTATCTCAGTGCATAATTAACCTTATGCTACTAGAGTGTTGCCCTGTTTGTGGAAGAGCACAGTCTGTATCCGTTCACAGGTTCTCCTAGTCTTACTCCCACCAACAGTGGGACCTAATGAACTTTGGTACCCGATCATGCAGTGAACTCTGCATCTCAGTACCCCAAGTGTGAGGAACATACAACTGTGTCCTGAAAAGGTGACCTTCTGGGTAGACATCTACCTACACACAATTGTACTGTCACCAGGGGCACTAGAGAAACCCTAAGTATCGATTGCTTTTCTCTTACTTGTTTGTACCAGAGGAATATATTTTCTTCTTAAGACATGTTTGCCAATTATTTAAGGTCTCCATTTTTAATGAGACATAGATCCCTTTGGGAAATACTTTAGTTTATCCAACTTACAATTGTAATTTAGCTATCCAAACTCAGTTTTAAGTGGCTAGGTGGGACCAGCTTGAAGCCACAATAGTCTACATGGTTTTGAGGAGCTGTTACAAAGCTAAAGTCAGGTTCGGGGGGAATAAAATGCAACTCAAGGGATTTTTGAATCCCAGAAGATCAGGAAGTACCTGAGGGAAAATTAATTTGGACAGAAATAGAATTAGGTAATGAAGGACATTTCTACATACAGCAAATATGTGCCAGAGAGGTTAATAATGACACTGAAATTCTTTTGCGACATAAACGCATCAGTTTCTTGATTTTAACCAGTGGAAAATTATTGGCAATTAGCTATGTGGTTTGAGTTTTGTCTCAACAATATCTCTACAGGAATACATTAGATATTTGATTTTTTTTCATAAGTCATAGTTCTTCTATTTTTAATCTTTTTGTTTTGTATTGGGGTGCAGCCATTTAACAATGTTGTGGTGGTTTCAGGTGAAGAGTGAAGGGATTCAGCTATATTTGAGTATTGGTTTGATCACACCAAGAATGGCAATACATTAAAAATGAATCAACAATTGTACCTATGAATCTTTTTTCCCAAATTAAAAGTGTACTAATGATACAAAATTTAACTTGATGAGTTTCTTAGGTTTACAGAAAACACACACACAAAAAGCATGAAACAAACAAATAGAAATGTAACCCAAAAAAATAAAAATATAATCTTTGTTCCTGTTAAATACCAAATGAAAGTTCAGATAAAACAGAAAAGTAGGCATGATCAGTATTTTTAATTTACCTTATTGTCATGTCCCTAACAAGTAAAGATGCTGAGCAAACTGTTAAACATGACCTTGCTATTTATACAGCTTCTTGGTGAGATTATCTATCCAATCCTTTGTATAAATTTTATTAATTTGATTTGTATTATTTATGAAAGATTTTCATAAAGTTTGGATACAAGTTCTTTGTCAGATATATAGATACATGATTTTCAAACATTTTCCTCACTTTCCTGTATTGTTATTATTGTTCAATTGCCAAATCATGTTGGACTCATTGTGACCCCATGAGCTGTAGCATGCCAGGCTCTCCTGTCCTCCAGTATCTCTCTGAGTTTGCTTAAACTCATGTCCAGTGAGTCAGTGATGCCATCCAACAATCTCATACACCGTCACCCCCTTCTCCTCCTGCCCTCAACCTTTCCCAGCGTCAAGGTCTTTTCCAGTGAGTTGGCTCTTCATAGCAGGTGGCCAAAATATTGGAGCTTCAGCATCAGCATCCGTCTTTGCAATGAATATTCAGGGTTGATTTCTTTCAGGGTTGACTTCTTTCAGGGTTGACTGATCTGAGCCCTTTGCTCCTAAGGGACTCTCAAGAGTCTTCTCCAGCACCACAATTTGGAAGCATCTATTCTCCAGCCCTCAGCCTTCTTTATGGTCCTACTCTCGCAACTTTACATGACTACTGGGAAAACCATAGCTTTAGCTGTTTGGGTCTTTGTCAGCAAAGTGGTACCTCTGCTTTCTAATACACTCTCTAGGTTTGTCACAGCTTTCCTTCCAAGGAGCAAGCATCTTTTAATTTCAATGTCCATAGTGATTTTGGAACCCAAGAAAATAAAATCTATCACTGCTTCCACTTTTTCCCCATCTATTTGCCACGAAGTGATGAGACCAGATGTTGTAATCTGTTTTTTCAATGTTGAGTTTTAAGACATCGTTTTCACTCTCTTCTTTCACCTTCATCAAGAGACTCTTTAGTCCCTCTTCATTTCTGCCATTAGAGTGGTATCATCTGCATATCTGAGGTTGTTGATATTTCTTAAGACAATCTTGATTCCAGCTTGGGCTTCATCCTCTCTGGAAATTTGCATGATGTTCTCTGCATATACAAGCTAAATAAACATGGTGACAATATACAACCTTGACAAAAGTCCAATTCTGACTGTTGTTTCTTGACTGCATACAGGTTTATCAGGAGGCAGGTAATGTGGTCTGGTATTTGCATCTCCTTAAGAATTTTCCACATTTCTTTGTGATCCACACAGTCAAAGGCTTTTGCACAGTCCATGAAACAGAAGTAAATGTTGTTGTGTTTTTTTTTCCTGGAATAATTGATGCTGGCAATTTGATTTCTGGTTCCTCTGCCCTTTCTAAAGCCAGCTTGTACATCTGGAAGTTCTTAGCTCATGTCTGTTGAAACCTAGCTTGAAGGCTTCTGAGCATTTCCTTGCAAGCATGTGTAATGAGCACAATTACATGGTAGTCTGAGCATTCTTTGCCCTTTCCCTTCTTTCAGATTGGAATGAAATCTGACCTTTTCCAGTCTTGTGAGTTTTCCAAGTTTGTTGAATGCAGCACTTTAACAGCATCTTTTTAAGATTCGAAATAACTCAGCTAGAATTCCATCACTTCCACTAGCTTTGTTCATAGTACTGCTTTTCAAGGCCCACTTGCCTTCACACTCTAGGATGTCTCGCTTTAAGTTTGTGCCCACACCATCGTGGTTATCCAGGTCATTAAGACCTTTTTTTGTACAATTGAGTTATATCTGTAGAAAAATTTTCAAAGCAGGTATACTGCTATTTTTCACATTGTTTTCCCAGGTGGCTCAGTGGTAAAGAATCTGCCAGCCAGTGCAGGAGATGCAGGAGACACAGGTTCCATCCTTGGGTTGGGAAGATAGACTGGAGGAGTATCAGTATTCTTGCTGGGAAAATTCCATGGACAGAGGATCCTGGCTGATTATGTCCAGGGGGTTGCAAAGAGTTGGACATGATTGAGCAGCTGAGCACAGCACATTATTTTCTACCCTTATAGTCATAAATATTTAATGGCAAATATTTAGAAAGTACTACCTTTTCAAATCCTTGTGCCATTAAGTTTAGAAAATACAAAATAATCATTGCTCTAATTTATGTGGTCTTAAATTTAGCAGAGATTCTTACAAGAACAAATTAACATAACTTAGAAAAAAGTGCATAGTTTAGAGAATGTGAGGGAGACATAAAATCAATGAAATATCCTTTGGTATGTGGTTGGAAAATAGGAGTAAGATAGTGTTTGGTGATGATGGCTGCCTTGACAAGAATAATATAGCATCATTATCCACGACAGATAAAGAGTGGAAACAACCCAACATTTATCCAACTGAACAAGGGTCAATAAGTGTGTAATATCCATAAAAGGAACTGTTATTGTGCCCTTCAATGAAACAGAATTCTGATTCTGACACATGAACAGCATGGATGAGCCTTGTTAATATTTCACTGAAGAAAAGAAGCTTGAGAGATGAAAAATGCGACACATATTGCATAATTCTGTTTATACGTAAGGCTAAGAATAAGAAACCGCTCAGAGTCAGAATATAGATTAGCAGTTGCCAAGGCTGGGGTCAGTGGGGACAGGGAATGAAAGCTAATAGGTGTGGGCTTCTTACTGAACTGATGAAAATGTTCTGGAGGTAGATGGTAGTGATGACTGAAAAGCCTTGAAAACACAATAAAACAAAAAAAAATTAAAAACCCTATCTACATTAAAAGGGTGAATTTTATGGTAAATGTGATATGAGTATTATATTTCAATATAAAAGAAAATACAATAGGAATGTAGCAATACTCCTAAATGAGGCATGAAAGAGAATGTTTCAAAAACAACGAATAATGGGAAGAAGTTAGAAGTGATGGAGGGAGGGACCTTTTTTGAGTTTCCTTAGGTTTCCTGTTTTACTAGAGAAGGAGAAAATGGTTTCAGGGTGACTGTTGAGCAGTCCTAAAATTTGCAGCTTTCTTTCTAACACAGAGCAATTTGGTAACAATAGTGAAGCACAAAAAGTCAGCTGCTAAGTTGTTTTGAATTCTCAAGGGAATACAGAGAAACAGAAATATAATTAATGGAGTGTTCATATAACATCAAAGCCTAAGGGCGGTAGCGCTGGGATTGAAGCCCTAATGTACCTGGTAAAATAAAAAGCCATCTGCCTGTTGGTCTTCCCTGGTGGCTCAGATGGGAAAGCGCCTGCTTCAGTACAAGAGCCCTAGGTTTGTTCCCTGGATGGGGAAGATCCCTGGGAGAAAGGAATAGCAACCCACTCCAGTATTCTTGCCTGGAGAATCCCATGGACAGAGGAGCCACAGAGGGTCACACGGGGTCACAAAGAGCTGGACACGACTGAGTGACTAACACACACTGGTTGTTGTTCAGCTACTCAAGCCCTGCTCATCTCAGGTAGGTTTCTAGATCCTAACTTAAGGAATATAGGAGAAAATACTTAACTTTTTGAGAAAAAGTTTAGTAAATGGAATATTTTATGCCTCCTCTTCTCTAAAATCTGCACTTAGGGGCTAGTAATAATATTTTCTTCTCAGAACTGAATGAGTCTGAACTTGTTAATATCCACACATAATTACTTTTAATTTATTTCATTTTGTTCTTGGTTCATGGGAACACCTTCACTTCTTTTATCATTTTGTATTAAAAAACAATTTAAGGTATATATTGTTTTATTGAAAAAATAG
The DNA here is from genome assembly GCA_006410515.1 of Procapra przewalskii. NCBI lineage: Eukaryota > Metazoa > Chordata > Mammalia > Artiodactyla > Bovidae > Procapra > Procapra przewalskii. The sequence continues at coordinate 20,268 of SJYF01007501.1, read as the reverse complement.
TGTAGGTACCACAGTAAAAATAAAAACATGTACAAATTCATCTCCATGTGAACCATATGCCCCAGGGGTTGCAAAGAGTTGGATATGGCTGAGCAACTGAACTGAACTAAAGGAAAAATTCTATCACTTATATTCTATTCTCAGATACATTAAATATATATATACACATTCACACACATAAATACATACATATAACATAGACAGAAGTCTATGTATTTTAGAAGTATTTATTGTCACTCTTTTCATTTATATTTTATTAAATTAAAGGAGATTTTTTAAATCACTTTATTGCTAAAAAATACCAGAACAATCACAACAGTAACATGAAAGATCACTGATCACCATAACAAGCATAGTAATAATGAAAAAGTTTGAAATATTGTGAGCATTACCAACATGTGACCCAAAGACACAAAGTGAGCAAATGCTGTCGGAAAAATGGCGCCAGCAGACTTCTCAGTGAAGGAGCTGCGGTCCTTCAGTCCGAGAAACAGACAGCAGGTAAACATCACAGTGACGCGAAGCCCAACAAAGCAAGCTCTGCCTGCACCGTGGGGAGTTGCCTAACATTTGCTGGTACACTTACGAAAGCTCGTATGGGGTAATAGGATCTGAGATTTCAGGGGAAAGAACATGAGGTACCTGGCAATGAATAGACATATGGCTGCTAGTGCCTTCCTGGTCCAGGCTCAGTGACAGCTCTGCACTCAGGAAACCTGAATCCCAAACAAGCAGGGACAGCTGGTCACCCGCATCAACCTCTGTTCTTACAGCACCATCCCCGTGCTAAACCTTTCCCCTCTTTCCTTCAGCACTGCCTTCACCTTGGCAGGCCCGCAGGCAGGGCCTTCTCCCAACCACAGGAAGGATGTTCTTTTACAGGGGAAAGGCAACTTGGCGACTTAGCCTCAAGGTCAGGCCTAATTAATTCTCTCCCAGGCCTCCCACAGCCCCAGGAAGCGCACCTTCTTCTGGGAAGTCCCTACAAATCCTTGTTGATGAGCCAGAAAAAGCATTTGGCTTTTTCTTCAGATTTCTTTTTTATGGCATGCTATTGTTCCTACACTTTTTTGTTTTCTCACTCATGGACTCCATTTACCTCCAAATTACCTCAGCCAACTGCTATGATGAATCTTTTTTTAAACTACTGATTTGATACTTTGGTGCTGAAATAACTAAGCCATCTCTGAAAAGTCCAGTGTTTACAAACTGAGAGGGTAACAGGCAGGAAGGCCAGGAGTCTCCAAACGGAGGAAATAGCCTGCAAGTGTCAGACATTTGATCTCTCTTAAGGCAGGAGGAAACAAACTAGCCATACTTTTTCCTTCTCTATACAAATCTAAAAGGAGGTTTCTCTTAAAATTCTGTGTTGTCATAATGATACCTGGTTTCACCTGAAGTTAACCATTGCCTTTTTCTTATGGAAATGCTTATCTTAAGCTATGCTAATGTACTGTGCATTTACCCCAAATTCTGTCTTCAAGTCAGTTTGCCTTTTGGGCCCAGAACCTACTTGACAAACCAGTATGTTATACTCAGATATTGTTCCTCCAGGCTGTGTAAATGAAACTGTTTGTATGGTGATCTGCCCTTCTTCAAGATTCAAGTTAATCATTTTATGGCCCAAGATAAACCATTTGGAGCCAAGGTTATCCCAAAATACATCCTATGGGTGAGGGGCCTGATGCCATTCTTTTTTTTTTTTTTCCCCTACATTACAATACTGTATTTGTTTTGCCATACATTGACGTGAATTGGCCACAGGTGTACCGAATCTCCCAATGCCGAAGCCCCCTCCCACCTCCCACCCCATATCATCTCCCTGGATCATCCCGTGCGCCAGCCCCAAGGATCCTGTATCCTGTATTGAACATAGACTGGAGCTTCGTTTCCTACATGATAGTCTACATGTTTCAATGCCATTCTCCCAAACCATCCCACCCTCTCCCTCTCCCTCAGAGTCCAAAAGTCCATTCTATACCTCTTGTGTCTCTTCTGTCATTCTAAGTTTTGAGACATTCCTTTCTTTCATTAACAGACTGCTGCTGACTATATAACATCCACCTAAAGACTAGCAGGGGGGTACTCTTTCTGCCCCCTTCTGATGCCTATGTCAGAAGCTTTCTCTATCTCCTTTATACTTAAATAAAACTTTGTCACACAAAAGCTCTGAGCGATCAAGCCTCGTCTCTGGCCCCGGATTGAATTCTTCTCCTCTGGGGGCCAAGAATCTCTGCATCGTAATTCAACAACAACCTTTCAAAACTGAGATAGAAATATGTTCCTATCATAAATTGAATCCAGAAAGGAGATTTAAAATCTAAAGTGATGCAAATGTATGTGGTACATTCTGTTGCTTTTACTTCCTTTTAACATTTTTCTTCCACTGGTCAATAGATTCATCCCTTGACTACAACTATTACAAAAAGAGATAATGAGCATTGTGGGAAAGCAATTGTAAATTTCTAGCAAAAAGGTAAATAATACTTATTTCATGTATCTCTAAATACTAAACAACATAAGCTAAAATCTGTACCATAATTATTTTTTTAATGCTAGTCAGTGTTATACTCATTGTTTCTGGAACTAAGTCAAAGACTCTTTAATTGATCATGTGTTTTTGAGAAACATAAATTTTGTAATTATCTTTTCTAATCATTTTTTGCATTCAAGTGAATATTTTCAAACATAGAAAATGCTTAGTCTCATGTCTTATACCTGGCTTCTCTATCACTGGTGTCTCTTACAAATTATTTTGAAGAGATAAAGAGAGTGAAATTTATCAATATCTACCCACTGAGATAAGGAAAGTAATGCTCAGAGAAGAGCTTGTAGAAAGTAGCATACTTCATGAATATCTAAATTTACATCACTATTTCTCAAAGCTCAATTCAGATCATTTTTATTACTGCTTAGTATACAGATACCCCTTTTTAAGCATACATACACCTGACATGAATTATTTTCTAAATACAAAAACATAGAAAAAAATCATGCTCTATCTTATACTTTGCAGATGTGCAGAAGTGTTACACATCCAGGTGTCATTTTCTTGATCACTTGCTAAAACTTTAGACAAGAACAAAGAAGAATGAGTAGAGAGAATTGCTCCTCCGTGACTGAGTTCATTTTCTTAGGAATTACTGATAACACTGAGAACAAAGTGATCCTATTTGCAATGTTTCTCCTTGTTTACCTCATCGATCTTCTGGCAAATCTGGGAATGCTCACCCTGATTAGGACAGATCCCCAGCTGCACACACCCATGTACTTTTTCCTCAGCCACCTCTCCTTCTGTGACCTCAGCATTTCCACAGCAGTTGGCCCCAAGATGCTGGTGGATCTATTGGCAAAGAACAAATCAATTCCCTTCTATGGCTGTGCCCTGCAGTTACTGGTGCTCTATACCTTTATAGATTCTGAGTGTCTCCTGCTGGCAGTGATGGCCTATGACCGGTACAAGGCCGTCAGCAGCCCCTTGCTCTATGCGGTCAGCATGTCCAGCAGGCTGTGCTCCCTGCTCATGGCGGGGGTTTACCTGGTGGCAGTGGCAGACACGCTGATACACACCACGTTAGCATTCCGCTTATGCTTCTGTGGGTCAAATGTGATTAACCACTTCTTCTGTGATTTGCCTCCACTTTTCCTCCTTTCCTGCTCTGATACACAGGTCAACGAGTTGGTGGTGTTTATTGTCTTCGGTTTCATTGAGCTGAGTACAATTTCAGGAGTCCTTGTCTCTTATTGTTATATCATCCTTTCAGTCTTGAAAATCCACTCTGCGGAGGGGAGGTTCAAAGCTTTCTCCACCTGCGCCTCCCACCTGACTGCTGTGGCCATTTTCCAGGGGACTCTGCTCTTCATGTATTTCAGGCCGAGTTCATCCTACTCTCTAGATGAAGACAAAATGACCTCATTGTTTTACACTCTCGTGATTCCCATGTTAAACCCTCTGATTTATAGTTTGCGGAACAAGGATGTAAAACAGGCCCTAGAAAAATTGAAAAATAAACTGTATTTTTAAATATTTTATTATATGTCTGTACATATAACTATACACATATAGCAATGGCTTAATTAAAATTATATGGCATGATACATGAGAAACATAATTTTTTCAGATTCCTAAATGAACAATTATTTGTATTAAACCCCGCTCTTAAGATACATTGAAGTTCTCCTCAAATGTTATACTTAGTATGTGGCCAGAGTTTCTATAAGGCACTTGCTATTTTGAAAAAGCTTTTGACATTTCTAGTTGTGCTAATTCTAGAGTAATTTTTCATTCAAACATTATTTCAATTTCACTAAGACATTATGCATGTATTGAGCAATCTTTCACCACTTAGGTTCTTTATACTTTATATAGTACATTTTTTAGATTTTAATAAACTTA
>SJYF01007495.1:138514-164762 GCA_006410515.1 Procapra przewalskii | reverse complement strand
CTTGGACTGCAAGGAGATCCAACCAGTCCATTCTGAAGGAGATCAACCCTGGGATTTCTTTGGAAGGAATGATGCTGAAGCTGAAACTCTAGTACTTTGGCCACTTCATGAGAAAAGTTGACTCATTGGAAAGGATTCTGATGCTGGGAGGGATTGTGGGCAGGAGGAGAAGGGGACGACCGAGGATGAGATGGCTGGATGGCATCATGGACTTGATGGACGTGAGTCTGAGTGAACTCCGAGAGATGGTGATGAACAGGGAGGCCTGGCATGCTGTGATTCATGGGGTCGCAGAGTCAGACATGACTGAGCGACTGAAGAGAACTGAACTGATTAGTGTCCTCTTTGATTTCTTTCACCAGTGTTTTATAGTTTTCTATATATAGGTCTTTAGTTTCTTTAGGTAGATATATTCCCAAGTATTTTATTCTTTCGTTGCAATGGTGAATGGAATTGTTTCCTTAATTTCTCTTTCTATTTTCTCATTATTAGTGTATAGGAATGCAAGGGATTTCTGTATGTTGATTTATATCCTGCAACTTTACTATATTCATTGATTAGCTCTAGTAATTTTCTGGTGGAGTCTTTAGGGTTTTCTATGTAGAGGATCATGTCATCTGCAAACAGGGAGAGTTTTACTTCTTTTCCAATTTGGATTCCTTTTATTTTCTTTTCTGCTCTGATTGCTGTGGCCAAAACTTCCAGAACTTTGTGGAATAGTAGTGGTGAAAGTGGGCACGCATGTCTTGTTCCTGACTTTAAGGGAAATGCTTTCAATTTTTCACCATTGAGGATAGTGTTTGCTGTGGGTTTGTTATATATAGCTTTTATTATGTTGAGGTATGTTCCTTCTATTCCTGCTATCTGGAGAGTTTTTATCATAGATGTTGAATTTTGTCAAAGGCTTTCACTTCATCTATTGAGATAATCACATGGCTTTTATTTTTCAATTTGTTAATGTGGTGTGTTATGTTGATTGATTTGTGGATACTGACGAACCCTTGCATCCTTGGGATAAAGCACACTTGGTCATGGTGTATGATCTTTTGCTAGAATTTTGTTAAGGACTTTTGCATCTATGTTCATCAGTGTTATTGGCCTGTAGTTTTCTTTATTTGTGGCATCTTTGTCAGGTTTTGGTATTAGGGTGATGGTGGCCTCATAGAGTGAGTTTGGAAGTTTACCTTTCTCTGCAATTTTCGGAAGAGTTTGAGTAGGATAGGTGTTAGCTCTTCTCTAAATTTTTGGTAGAATTCAGCTATGAAGCCGTCTGGACCTGGGCTTTTGTTTGCTGGAAGATTTCTGATTACAGTTTCAGTTTCTGTGCTTGTGATGGGTCTGTTAAGATTTTCTATTTCTTCCTGGTTCAGTTTTTGGGAAGTTGTACTTTTCTAAGAAATTGTCCATTTCTTCCACGTTGTCCATTTTATTGGCATATAATTGCTGATAGTAGTCTCTTATGATCCTTTGTATTTCTGTGTTGTCTCTATTTTCATTTCTAATTTTATTGATTTGATTTTTCTCCCTTTGTTTCTTGATGAGTCTGGCTAATGGTTTGTCAATTTTATTAATCCTTTCAAAGAACCAGCTTTTTGCTTTGTTGATTTTTGTTATGGTCTCTTGTTTTTATTTTGCATTTATTTCTGCCCTAATTTTTAAGATTTCTTTCCTTCTACTAACCCTGGGGTTCTCTACTTCTTCCTTTTCTAGTTGCTTTAGGTGTAGAGTTAGGTTATTTATTTGACTTTTTTTCTTGTTTCTTGAGGTATGCCTGTATTGCTATGAACATTCCCCTGAGCACTGCTTTTATAATGTCCAACAGATTCTGGGTTGTTGTGTTTTCATTTTCATTTGTTTCTATGCATATTTTGATTTCTTTTTTGATTTCTTATGTGATTTGTTGGTTATTCAGAAGTGTGTTGTTCAGCCTCCATATGTTGGAATTTTTAATAGTTTTTTTCCTGTAATTTAGATCTAATCTTACTGCATTGTGGTCAGAAAAGATGCTGGGAATGATTTCATTTTTTAAAAAAAAATTACCAAGGCTAGATTTATGGCCCAGGATGTGATCTATCCTGGAGAAGGTTCCGTGTGCACTTAAGAAAAAGGTGAAATTCATTATTTTGGGGTGAAAAGGCCTATAGATATCAATTAGGTCTAACTGATCTATTGTATCATTTAAAGTTTGTGTTTCCTTGTTAATTTTCTGTTTAGTTGATCTATCCATAGGTGTGAGTGGTATATTAAAGTCTCCCACTATTATTGTGCTATTGTTAATTTCCCCTTTCATACTTGTTAGCATTTGTCTTACATATTGTGGTGCTCCTATGTTGGGTGCATATATATTTATAATGTTATATCTTCTTCTTGGATTGATCCTTTGCTCATTATGTAGTGGCCTTCTTTGTCTCTTTTCACTGCCTTTGTTTTTAAGTCTATTTTATCTGATATGAATATTGCTTCTCCTGCTTTCTTTTGGTCTTTGTTTGCATGCAATATCTTTTTCCAGCCCTTCATTTTCAGTCTTTATGTGTCCCGTTTTGTGGTGGGTCTCTTGTAGACAACACATATAAGGGTCTTATTTTTGTATCCATTCAGCCTGTCTTTGTCTTTTGGTTGGGGCATTCAATCCATTTACGCTTAAGGTAGTTATTTATGAGTATGATCCCATTGCCATTTATTTTATTGTTTTGAGTTCAAGTTAATACATCCTTTTTGTGTTTCCTATCTAGAGAAGATCCTTTAGCATTGGTTGGGGAGCTGGTTTGGTGGTGCTGAATTCTCTCACCTTTTGCTTGTCTGTAAGCTTTTTGATTTCTCCTTCATATTTGAATGAGATCCTTGCTGGTTACAGTAGTCTGGGCTGAAGGTTATTTTCTTTCATCCCTTTAAGTATGTCCTGCCATTCCCTCCTGGCTTGAAGAGTTTCTATTGAAAGATCAGCTGTTATCCTTATGGGAATCCCCTTGTGTGTTATTTGTTGTTTTTCCCTTGCTGCTTTTCAAATTTGTTCTTTGTGTTTGATGTTTGTTAATTTGATTAATATGTTTCTTTGGGTGTTTCACCTTGGGTTTATCCTGTTTGGGACTCTCTGGAATTCTTTGACTGAGTGATTATTTCCTTCCTGATTTTAGGGAAGTTTTTCAACTATTATCTCCTCAAATATTTTCTCATGGTCTTTCTTTTTGTCTTCTTCTTCTGGGACTCCTATGATTTGAATGTTGCGGAGTTTAACATTGTCCTGGAGGTCTCTGAGATTGTCATCATTTCTTTTAATTCATTTTTCTTTTTTCCTCTCTTATTCATTAATTTCTACCATTCTATCTTCTACTTCACTACTCCTATCTTCTGCCTCATATCTTTCTACTATTTGTTCCCTCCAGAGTGGTTTTGATCTCATTTATTGCATTATTCATTATATACTGACTCTTTTTTATTTCTTCTAGGCCTTTGTTAAACCTTTCTTGCATCTTCTCAGTCCTTGTCACCAGGCTATTTATCTGTGAATCCATTTTGATTTCAAGATTTTGGATCATTTTCACTATCATTATTTGGAATTCTTTATCAGGTGGATTCCCTATCTCTTCCTCTTTTGTTTGGCTGGTGGGCATTTATCCTGTTCCTTTACCTTCTGGGTATTCCTCCGTCTCTTCATCCTGTTTATATTGCTGTGTTTGGGGTGGCCTTTCTGTATTCTGGAAGTTTGTGGAGTTCTCTTTATTGTGGAGTTTCCTCCACAATAAAGGGGGGGTTGTATGAGTGGCTTGTCAAGGTTTCCTGGTTACAAAAGCTTGTGTCAGTGTTCTGAAGGGTGGAGCTGGAGTGTAATGAAGTGTCCAGTAATGAGTTATGAGATGTCAGTGGGTTTGGAGTGACTTTGGGCAGCCTGTATATTGAAGCTCAGGGCTGTGTTCCTGTGTTGCTGGAGAATTTGCTTGATATGTCTTGCTCTGGAACTTGTTGGCCCTTGGGCATTGTTTGGTTTCAGTGTAGGTATGGAGGCATTTGATAAGCTCCTGTCGATTAATGTTCCTTGGAGTCAGAAGTTCTCTGGTGTTCTCAGGATTTGGACTTAAGCCTCCTGCTTCTGATTTTCAGTCTTATTTTTACAGTAGCCTCAAGACTTCTCCAACTATACAGCACCATTGATAAAATATCTCCTTTTGAAGCCAATGGCTGCTTATCTGGGTGCCTGATGTCCTCTGCTGCTATTCAGAAGTTGTTTATTTTTTTGAATTTACTCAGCGTTTAAATGTTCTTTTGATGAATTTCTGGGAGAGAAAGTGGTCTCCCCATCCTATTCCTCTGCCATCTTAGGACCACCTCCTTGCCTCATTTCTTGTATTAAATAAATTTCTAAAGAGCATGTAACTGAATGAGATTTTGTTTCCTTCAAACCTCAACTCACATATCTTTTTCTAGTAAGCTTTCTGCCACTTCCCCCTCCACATGCCTCATGTTCCCAGAGCATCTGGCTTTATCTCCATTTGCTTCTCTAGACTATAAATCTTTATTTTATTGAGCTAAAATTGACATATAACATTAGTTTCAGGTGTACAACATAAGGATTCAATATTTGTATATATTTCAAAATGATCACCACAGTAAGTTTAGTGAACATCTGTCATCATCCATAGTTATAATTGTTTCTTGTGTTGAAAACATTTAAGATTTTTTTCTCTTAGCAATTTTTAAATATTCAATATAGCATGACTAACTACCATCATGATACTGCATATCACATCCCTATGACTTATTTATCTTCTACATAGAGGTTTGTACCCTCTTTCATCAATTTTGTCTGTCCTCTAGTTCCTGGTCTTGGACCACCAATCTATTCTCTGTATCAATGAGTTTAATGCTTTTGTTTTTTCCCTCAACATGTAAATAAGATCATGTATTGTCTTTCTTTGTCTGACTTACTTTAATTTCACTTAGCATAATACCCTCTAGATCCATCCATGTTGTTGCAAATTACAAGATCTTATTATTTTTTGTCACTGAATAATATATGCAGGTCAGGAAGCAACAGTTAGAACTGGACAAGAAACAGCAGACTGGTTCCAAATAGGAAAAGGAGTAAGTCAAGGCTGTATATTGTCACCCTGCTTATTTAACTTATGTGCAGAGTACATCATGAGAAACGCTGGGCTGGTTGAAGCACAAGCTGGAATCAAGATTGCCAGGAGAAATATCAATAACCTCAGATATGCAGATGACACCACCCTTATGGCAGGAAGTGAAGAGGAGCTAAAAAGCCTCTTGATGAAAGTGAAAGAGGAGAGTGAAAAAGTTGGCATAAAGCTCAACATTCAGAAAATGAAGATCATGGCATCTGGTCTCATCATTTCATGGCAAATAGATAGGGAAACAGTGGAAACAGTGTCAGATTTTACTTTTTGAGCTCCAAAATCACTGCAGATGGTGATTGCAGCCAGGAAATTAAACGATGCTTACTCCTTTGAAGAAAAGTTATGACCAAACTAGAGAGCAAATTGAAAAGCAGAGACATTACTTTGCCAACAAAGATCTGTCTAGTCAAGGCTATGGTTTTTCTAGTGGTCATGTATGGATGCGAGAGTTGGACTGTGAAGAAAGCTGAGCACTGAAGAATTGATGCTTTTGAGCTGTGGTGTTGGGAGAAGACTCCTGAGAGTCCTTTGGACTGCAAGGAGATCCAACCAGTCCATTCTAAGAGATCAGCCCTGGGTGTTCTTTGGAAGGAAGACGCTAAAGCTGAAACTCCAGTACTTTGGCCACCTCATGCGAAGAGTTGATTCATTGGAAAGGACTCTGATGCTGGGAGGGATTGGGGGCAGGAAGAAAAGGGGGCGACAGAGGATGAGATGGCTGGATGGCATCACCGACTCAATGGACATGAGCTTCAGTGAACTCTGAGTGTCTGTGATGGACAGGGAGGCCTGGCATGCTGCGATTCATGGAGTAGCAAAGAATCGGACACACCTGAGCGACTGAACTGAACTGCATGTTCCTCTGTGTGTATGTGTGCATGAAAATTTGTGTGTATTTTCTTTATCCATTCACCTATTGATAGACACAGTTCAGTTGCTTCAATATCTTGGCTATCAAAAATAATTGTGAACTGAACATTAGTGTGCATATATCTTGTCTAATTAGTGTTTTGGTTTTCTTTGAATGAATTCCCAACAGTGGCATTGCTTGATCATACAATAGTTCTATTTTTTAATTTTTTGAGAAACTTCTACGTAGTTTTTGATAGTGGCTGCACCAATTTATATTCCCACCACCAGTGCACAAGTGTTCTCTTTTCTCTACATCCTCACCAACTCTTGTTATTTCTTGACTATTTTATAGTAGCTTTCCTAATAGGGGTGAGGAGAGGTGACATGTCATTATGGTTTTGATTTGCGTTTCCCTGGTAATTAGTGATGCTGAACATCTTTTTATGTACCTATTGACCTATTGTATGTCTTCTTCGGAAAAAAGTCTATTCAGGTCCTCTGCCGCCCCCNNNNCCCCCCCCCCGCACCCCCCCACACACACACAGTGTAAAGGTTTTCTTTTTATTATGTGTAATATAGGCAGAGTGATTTAAGTCAATAAAATTTTAAGGAATTTCCACACAACCTGATTCTTTCCACTGCCAATCACCTTCATTCCTCCAAAGTCATAATCTTCAAGATAGCCCTTTCAAAAACAAACTCTGCTCAACCCATAGCTGACATGTGTATCTGCCCACAATTGTTTTAGTTGGGCCTCTTTGATCTTCAATGGAATGCACTTCAAAATTTTCCACCTGTAAATTTGGAAATCCAATTTCCTCAAGCAGTTTACTATAAGATCATGTTTAAGGCCAGAAAATGAACCTGCCTAGTTCATAATGGCATCCTCTAAAAATGTATTAAGTTCATATCCTATTCATTCTTAAGTTATTACACCCTGGAACTTGACAGAAACATTGTGATATGCCAGTACTGAAGATGAAAAAAAAAGTTTGTTACGTTTTTCTTGTTTAATTGGCAGCTCTTTCTTGTAGTTCATTCCCACAGATCTAACAGTAGTTGTATGAGTAAAGGAAACTACGTAATTACTGAGGCATTTCCAACAATGTAGGTTTTATAGAAAAGCCCCAACGGGGTAGACCACAACATTTTAACCCTTTTTAAATCAGATGGTTTCACTGTCTGTAGTTATATGAGTTCTTTATGTATTGGGGGTATTCAGTTCAGTGCAGTCATTCAGTCGTGTCCAAATCTTTGCTACCCCCATAAATTGTAGAATGCCAGGCCTCCCTGTCCATCACCATTTCCCGGAGTTCACTCAAACTCACATCCATGGAGTCCGTGATGCCATCCAGCCATCTCATCCTCTGTCGTCCCCTTTTCCTCCTGCCCCCAATCCCTCCCAGCATCAGAGACTTTTCTAATGAGTCAACTCTTCACAAGACATGGCCAGAGTACTGGAGTTTCAGCTTTAGAATCATTCCTTCCAAAGAACACCCAGGGCTGATCTCCTTCAGAATGGACTGGTTGGATCGCCTTGCAGTCCAAGGGACTCTCAAGAGTCTTCTCCAACACCACAGTTCAAAAGCATCAATTCTTTGGCACTCAGCTTTCTTCACAGTCCAAATCTCACATCCATACATGGCCACTGGAAAAACCATATCTTTGACTAGACAGACCTTTGTTGGCAAAGTAATGTCTCTGCTTTTTAATTTGCTATCTAGATTGGTCATACCTTTTCTTCCAAGGAGTAAGCATCTTTTAATTTCATGGCTGCAATCACCATCTGCAGTGATTTTGGAGCCCCAAAAAATAAAGTTTGGCACTGTTTTCACTGTTTCCCCATCTATTTGCCATGAAGTGATGGGACCAGAGCCATGATCTTCATTTTCTGAATGTTGAGATTTAAGCCAACTTTTTCACTCTCCACTTTCACTTTCATCAAGAGGCTTTTTAGTTCCTCTTCACTTTCTGCCATAGGGTGGTGTCATCTGCATATCTGAGGTTACTGATATTTCTCCCAGCAATTTTGATTGCAACTTGTGCTTCCTCCAGCCCAGCATTTCTTATGATGTATTCTGCTGCTACTGCTAAGTTGCTTCAGTCATGTCCGACTCTGTGCAACCCCATAGATGGCAGCCCACCAGGCTCCCCCGTCAGTGGGACTCTCCAGGCAAGAACACTGGAGTAGGTTGCCATTTCCTTCTCCAATGCATGAAAGTGAAAAGTGAATGTGAAGTCACTCAATCGTATCCAACTCTTAGCAGCCCCATGGACTGCAGCCCACCAGGCTCCCCCATCCCTGGGATTTTCCAGGCAAGAGTACTGGAGTGGGGTGCCATCACCTTCTCCCATATAAGTTAAATAAGCAGGGTGACAATATATAGCCTTGATGTACTCCTTTTCCTATTTGGAACCAGTCTGTTCCATATCCAGTTCTAACTGTTGCTTCCTGACCTGCATATTGCTTTCTCAAGAGGCAGATCAGATGGTCTAGTATTCACATCTCTTTCAGAATTTTCAACAGTTTCTTGTGATCCACACAGTCAAAGGCTTTGGCATAGTCAATAAAGCACACATAGATGTTTATCTGGAACTCTCTTGCTTTTTCCATGATCCAGCAGATGTTGGCAATTTGATCTCTGGTTCCTCTGCCTTTTCTAAAACCAGCTTGACTATCTGGAAGTTCATGGTTCAAGTAGTGCTGAAGCCTGGCTTGGAGAATTTTGAGCAGTATTTTACTAGCGTGAGAGATGAGTGCAACCGTGTGGTAGTTTGAGTGTTCTTTGGCATTGCCTTTCTTTGGGACTGGAATGAAAACTGACCTTTTCCAGTCCTGTGGCCACTGCTGAGTTTTCCAAATGTGCTGGCATATTGAGTGTAGCACTTTCACAGCATCATCTTCAGGATTTGAAATAGCTCCACTGGAATTCCATCACCTCCACTAGCTTTGTTCGTAGTGATGCTTTCTAAGGCCCACTTGACTTCACATTCTTGGATGTTTGGCTCTAGGTGAGTGATCATACCACTGTGATTATCTTGGTCATAAAGATCTTTTTTGTACAGTTCTTATGTGTATTCTTGCCACCTCTTTTTAATATCTTCTGCTTCTGTTAGGTACATAACATTTCTGTCCTTTATCGAGCCCATCTTTGCATGAAATGTTCCCTTGGTATCTCTAATTTTCTTGAAGAGATCTCTAGTCTTTCCCATTCTTTTGTTTTCCTCTATTTTTTTTGCATTAATCATTGAGGAAGGCTTTCTCATCTCTTCTTGCTATTCTTTGGAACTCTGCATTTAGATGCTTATATCTTTCCTTTTCTCCTTTGCTTTTCACTTCTCTTCTTTTCACAGCTATTTATAAGGCCTCCCCAGACAGCCATATTGCTTTTTTGCATTTCTTTTCTATGGGAATGGTCTTGATTCTGCCTCCTGAACAATGCCATGAACTTCTATCATCAGGCACTCTATCTATCAGATCTAGTCCCTTAAATCTATTTTTCACTTCCACTGTATAATCATAAGGGATTTGATTTAAGTCATACCTGAGTGGTCTAATGGTTTTATTTACTTTCTTCAATTTAAGTCTGAATTTGCCAATAAAGAGCTCATGATCTGAGCCATAGTCAGCTCCTGGTCTTATTTTTGTTGACTGTATAGAGTTTCTCCATCTTTGGCTGCAAAGAATATAATCAATCTGATTTTGGTATTGACCATCTGGTGATGTCCATGTGTAGTCTTGTATTGTTGGAAGAGGGTGTTTGCTATGACCAGTGCGTTCTCTTGGAAGAACTCTATTAGCCTTTGCCCTGCTTCATTCCATATTCCAAGTCCAAATTTGCCAGTTACTCCAGGTGTTTCTTGACTTCCTACTTTAGCATTCCAGTCCCCTATAATGAAAAGGACATCTTTTGGGGGGTTAGTTCTAAAAGGTATTGTAGGTCTTCATAGAACCGTTCAACTTCAGCTTCTTCAGTATTACTGGCTGGGGGATAGATTTAGATTACTGTAATAATGAATGGTTTGCCTTGGGAATGAACAGAGATCATTTTGTCATTTTTGAGATTGCATCCAAGTACTGCATTTAGGACTCTCTTGTTGACCATGATGGCTACTCCATTTCTTCTAAGCAATTCTTGCCCACAGTAGTAGATATAGTGGTCATCTGAGTTAAATTCACCCATTCCAGTTTATTTTAGTTTGCTGATTCCTAGAATGTCAGCGTTCACTCTTGTCATCTCTTTTTTGACCATTTCCAAGTGCCTTGATTCATGGACCTAACCTTCCAGGTTCCTATGCAGTATTGCTCTTTACAGCATCAGACCTTGCTTCTATCACCAGTCACCTCCACAGCTGGGTATTGTTTTTGCTTTAGTTCCATCTCTTCATTCTTTCTGGAGTTATTTCTCCACTGATCTCCAGTAGCATATTGGGCACCTATTGACCCGAGGAGTTCCTCTTTCAATATCCTATCATTTTGTCTTTTCTTATTGTTCATGGGGTTCTCAAGGCAAGAATACTGAAGTGGTTTGCCATTCCCTTCTCCATTGGACCACATTCTGTCAGACCTCTCCACCATGGCCCGCCTGTCTTGGGTGGCCACACAAGGCATGGCTTAGTTCCATAGAGTTAGACCAGTCTGTGTTCCTAGTGTGATTAGATTGACTAGTTGTCTGTGATTATGGTTTCAGTGTGTCTGCCCTCTGATGCCCTCTTGCAACACCTACCTTCTTACTTGGGTTTTTCTTACCTTGGACGTGGGGTATCTCTTCGCAGCTGCTCCAGCAAAGCGCAGCCACTGCTACTTACCTTGGACAAGGGGTATCTCTTCACCGCCACTCCTCCTAACCTTGAAGATGAAGTAGGTCCTCTAGGCCCTCCTGCACCCACGCAGCCACCGCTCCTTGGATGTGGGGTTGCTCCTCTGGGCCGCAGTTCCTGGCCTTGGTTGTGGGGTGGCTCCTTCCAGCCGCTGCCTCTCGGGAATGGAGTCCTCCTGGCTTCTGCCCCTGACCTCGTACATGGGATAGCTCCTCTCGGCCATGCTGCGTGCGCCGTCGCAGCCAGCCACGCTTTTACCCATCTGCAACCCTTACCAAATATATTATTTGCAGATATTTTCTCCCATTTCATAGGCTATCTGTTCATTTTGTTGATGAAGAGTATAAATTCTTTATGAAAGAAAATTAACATCTCTTGTATCTTTAGCCTTAAACTTTCTTGTGCTGTAGTTGGTCTTGCCTACTGAAAATGTATGTCTTGACTAACCACATTGGCATCACCTCTAAGTTTTTCAGGAATACAGGATCTCAGGGCTCACCCTAGATCTACTGAATAAAAATATTTTAACATTATTTCCCACTGAGTGTGTGCACATAAACTTTAATACAGTCCTAGGGGGTATAGTGTATCATAGCACAAAATTTTTCAAATGTAGCTAATGGGTCCTCAATATCAGAATCATTGCATTTGGGTTAGGGTGTTGGTTTGGTGGTGGTGGTAGTGATTAATGATAGTTTATGAGTTTATAAAAATTCACATTCTTTGGCCTCATCTCAGAATCTGCTAAAAATAATAGTATTCATGTCTCTGTATTTTTGACAAGTTCTTCAAGTGATTCTCATCCTTATAGGAGTTTGAGAAGAGTCTGGGTAAAGTGTCCAAGCTCTGGAGTCAAATTCTCTGCTTCCTCCTTTATAATATGGAATAATGATAATGCCCATCTATTTGACTATAGAGCTGTTAGAAAGATTGCATGAGATCATATATGCACAGTGTTTATCATGTTCTTCAGTGCTAGTAATCATATGATGATATTAGCTGCTAATAGCTGGAACAATATATTTGGTGTTCAATAAATGCATATCTGCCTATAAAGTTGCTGGCAATACAAATATTATTTTCACTTTAAAAAATAAACTTATTTACACCTTTGCCTAAAGTATATTGTGTTGTTTTTTTTCTTCTTGTTCTTCTTTTTCTTCCCTAAGAGTTCCCTTTCGTGTGTGTCTTTTGTAATATCCTTCATGGTGTTTAGTATAAAGAAGTTTGTTGATAACTGGGTTGCATGATACATTTGCTGACTTTACTAATAAGAGATACGAAGGAATGGCAGGGCAAAGACAGAAAATACTGTGACCCTGAGAGGAGTGTGAGGAAGACAATACATAGATAAGAAAGAAGCATGGTTTTGTAGCCAGTTTGAAGCAGTAGCCACAAATCAATAGACTCTTAGAGTCAAAGTGAAGTGGACACAGCATCGTCACAGTGACCTAGTCATGGAAACTAACATTCTGGACTGAACTTAACATCTTCTGAACTTGAGTGTGCCTCCAAATATATTTTTCCTAAATGATTTTCAAAGGTCATGTATTTTAGATCCTCAAAGTTTCATATCATTCAATAGTTAATTGGTATAAAAGTTAGTTTCCACATGGAAAGAAGTTGTGCGTCACAGAGAAAGAAAAATGCAAGGTGTGTTTTGATAGAAATTGTAATTTTACTAGAGCGGAAGGTTAGAAGTTCAGAGTAGATTGATTTAAAATATGTTGGTTTGCAGTACACCCTTCTCTAAAACCTTTGAATGGGTTAATTTTGCATTTGTAAGAAAATCTGAGCTCTGTTCTGTCCCAGCAAGGCCTTCTGGATGGGCTCCTGCTTATATTTCCGACTTCCTGTCTTCGCACCGGTTCCCTAGTTGACTGCTCTAGCCAGTCATCTGTTACTAGTGGCTGGTGTTTTCTCTTGTTATGATGTGGCCCTTTCATTCCATTTTCCCCTTGACTTGTGAAGTGATGATCTTCAGATAGGGTTTGCTCTAAGTGTTCCATGCTGGAGTCCATTTAATAGGGTGTTTATGCTCCTAGGTTTCTGTAACAGAGCTGAGATAAGAATAACTTTTAGCATATTGTATAATAAAACCATTTAAATTCTTTTTCTCATAAGAAGAAATAAAGCTGATAAAGTTTTCCAAGGATCTCTTCCCTCGAAAATTGTCATATTTTCTACCATTTGACCCATTATTAAATTGATACCTGATTTATTGCTTATTATACAAATTAAGGTAGTTTACATGTGGGCTATCTTTCAGACTTCTGGAATCTGATTCTCTCTTCCTCTGTGATACATTTGTAAAACACATGATGAAAAAGGTGTAATGGAATTATGACAAAATAGTCCAAATATTTATTATTTGACTAATATCCCATAAATTTAATGAGGATGTGATAGGGGGACTAACTGGGAACTAAAGTGCATTCTGGTGTTTATCTCTCTATTCAACTCAATAAACATTGTAAAATAATATTTGAAACCAAACTATTTTGCCAATTCAACAAAAACTTTGAGAGTCTGATAAAAGTTTTCTGTGCGTGTGCAGAAGGAAGGAAGGTGGTTCAGAATGAACATTTCTGCCTAGAACGAAGATCATATCCAGTTTTGGAGGCATTTCAGTACGTCAATTTCCTTATGGTGAGGCTGGTAGCACCAATTTTGTGTGTGTGTGTGTGTGTGTGTGTGTGTTTTTGATTGTGTCAGGCTCCTGTAAGGTATTAGTTTCTGGACTAGGGATCGACACTATTCCTCCTACAGTCGAAGCATGGGTCTTAAACATTGAACTGCCAGAGAAGTCCCAGTAACACCCCTTTTTGTTTTATCCCATTGCACTCAGCTAAAAAGATGAATAAATTCCAAAAGAGTTCCCTGGTAGTGTACAGACACCAGGGCTATAGAGCGACACCATTTGCCCTGTAAATATATTACAACTGAGGCAGTGGTACCCCACTCCAGTACTCCTGCCTGAAAAATCCCACGGATGGAGGAGCCTGGAAGGCTGCAGTCCATGGGGTCGCTAAGAGTCGGACACGACTGAGCGACTTCACTTTCACTTTTCACTTTCATATATTGGAGAAGGAAATGGCAACCCACTCCAGTGTTCTTGCCTTGAGAATCCCAGGGACAGGGGAGCCTGGTGGGCTGCCGTCTATGGGGTCACACAGAGTCGGACATGACTGAAGTGACTTAGCAGCAGTAGCAGAGGTTACTTAGGAAGAAATCCAGAAATGCAATTATTAGTCATTCACATAGAAAGGAAGGAACCATGTACTGAAGGATTTGATATATTCTCTCAAGCCAGTTTTGGATCAGCTAAATTATTGCTTTTAGCCACAGAAGGTAACATTTTCCTTTTAAAACCATTGGTATAAGGTATTTCAGTACAGTAATTGAACTGTGTTTTTATTTAAAAGAACACAAAAAGAAATACCAACCAAGGTTGTTAAAATGTGTTGAAACATCTGTCACGAATAGATAAAGCCATTTCCCCCACTTTGTTTCTATTATCTGTTCTATTAAGAGGCAATAGAACTGGAGAGCTGAATCTGTTTTTTCAGACAAAGTGAATGCTTTGAATATAGAAACTACGTTCCTAAAATTTAGCATGCTTTAGTGGATTTTTCCTTTTTTAAACTATTTTTGAAAGGCATTGTGGTGAATCATGCTGATTCTTTGTCACAGTTTGTTGGCTTAAAATCTCATGTGAATATAAAAACTAAGCAAAAGGGATGAGAAGACAAGGAGACACACAAAAGCAGTTCTGCTGGAGTACACAGACTTAGAACGCTGGCTCAGGACCTGTGACAAAGGACCATTTCAAAGGATAATTACACTGAAATAATTTCAAAGTTTTCATATAGGAAGAGATTTTTAGCTCAGGGAGGAAACTTAGCTCTAGACTAATTCTTCTCTTAAATTTACAAAAGAGCAAATTTAGGTTAGGAAATGTTATGGACATTAGTATTTCTGCAGTTAGGGTCATGTACCTATTCAGGGTATAAATATGAGCTAGAATCCTGAATTCATCTTTTTAAATTAATTTTTATTGGAATATAGTTGATTCACACTGTTGTGTTAGTTTCTGGTGCACAGCAAAGTGAATCAGTTACATATAAACATATATTCATTCTTTTTTAGATTCTTTTCCCATATAGGCCATTGAGTAGAGTTCCTGTGTTATACAGTAGGTCCTTATTAGTTACCTATTTTATATACAGGAGAATCCCAGGGACGGGGGATCCTGGTGGACTGCCGTCTATGGGGTTGCACAGAGTCGGACATGACTGAAGCGACTTAGCAGCAGCAGCAGTAGCAGTATATATATATTAATCCCAATATCCCAATTTAATCTTCCCTGCTGCCTTTCCCCCTTGGTTACTATAAATTTGTTTTATTTACAAAGCAAACATAGAACCCTAAATTCTTAACTCCACATGTTTAGCACAGCACACTACATTTTGTGAATATTCTCTTCTGCCTAAGTTCTCTCCTCCATTTTTATGCCTGTTGTAAAGTACATGAAGGGAATCCCCAGAAATATATTCCCCAATATGAAGGCAACAACACCCCACTCCAGTACTGCCTGGAAAATCCCATGGATGGAGGAGTCTTATAGGCTACAGTCCATGGGGTCGCTAAGAATTGGACACAACTGAGCGACTTCACTTTTCACTTTCATGCATTGGAGAAGGACATGGCAACCCACTCCAGTGTTCTTGCCTGGAGAATCCCAGGGACAGGGGAGCCTGGTGGGCTGCCGTCTATGGGGTCGCACAGAGTTGGACACACCTGAAGTGACTTAGCAGCAGCAGCATGGCTGACTTTATTAGTTACCTATTATGTGTTACATGGTATCCAAAAACTTAGCTAAAGCAATAAATATATATTATTTCAAAGTTCTGGGGGTTAAGAGTCTGGTGCAACGTAGCTGAGCCTTCCAGGGCAGAGGATACCCCAGGCTGTAATGTAGGTGTCAGCCAGGGTATAGACATCTCAAGGGTTGGGGGAGGTTGTGCTTCTAAGCTCACTCGTGTAGTTTCTAGCAGGACTGAGTTCCTCAGAGGCTGTTGCTTAGAGGCTAACTCCATTCCTTGAGATATTTCAGTTCCTCACCTTGCCGCTGGCTACTCACAGCCTAGTAGCTTGCATCATCAAATTGAGGAGGCTAAAAAAGCCATTGAAAGAGTGCAAGCAAGGGACAAATCATCCTTAAAACCCAGTTCTGCTGTGTTCTTTGTTAAATACAAGTCGCTAGATTCAGCTCTCACACACCAGAGTGGGAATACCAGAAGTTAGGTCACTGTGGCCCATTTTGGATGCTGCCTGCCACATCCACCAAATTCCACTGCTCTCTGCTCTTACAGATCGGTATAACTCCCTTTGGAGAACTTCAGTTATAGCAAAATTACATGAATGGAAAGGTGGATTGAGGGAGAGGCACTAGTTTGTGGTCTCATGCTCATTGTCTTCATTTGTATAGCTTTTCATACTGACTGTCTCCTCCCTGGACTAGGAGTTTCATGAAGACAAATGATTTGTCCTGCTCCTTTCTCCTTCCCCAGCATATGAACTGTTATATCTCCAGAACTTCTCAGAGTTAATGGTACACATCGGAATATAATATTTTATGAATAAATGATTGGATTGTCCCAGAAAACACTAGCCTTGAATACAGATCTCTGTTGGAGATAGAAATCTGTATTAAGTCAAAAGCCAAGTAAAAGGAAGTTCCATAACATGTTAGAATTCTTTGGTGCCTTTTTCCTTACACATCAGACATTCCATGTAGACATACCAAACATCATTGTGAGCATGAAATTTAGGCTTAAAGAGCAAGCAGACTGTTAGGAGCAAGGATAGAACTGCTATTTCATCACTTACCTACTTACAAGTCAGTGCAGAGATTTTGAAGACATTATGTGTTTGAGCCTTGGTGTTTCATGTGGCCTGCAGTTAAATGTACAAAATGTTTCCTGATGTGAAAAACTTATTATCTAATTGGTGGAATACGATGAGTGTCCGAGAAGGCAGTTGATGTTTTGTATATATTTCAAGTGTCAAAAGACTAAAAAGAGCAAAAAGAGGTGAAAGATACAAGGGAATTTTCTGTTGAACTGGCCAAGGAAGGCTTTACAGTGGTTCTGGGGGTTCATTCGTATCTTCAAGGATAATGAGGATTTAGATGGCTAATGTAGGCAGGGGAGCCAAGCACTTTTTGAAGAAAATGCTGTGGACAGCAAAGGAACTAACATAGATAGAAAGCTTGATAAATTTTAGGGGAATAATGAGAAAAAACAATTCTTAAAGGAGATTCACTGGCATTAAAGTTCTTGGTTTTATTTTGAAGGGCAGAAACTTAATGGTGATGAAATTTTGTATTTTCTGTTTTGAAGTTCTTTGGCTTGTCCCTGCGATGCAGGGGATAATAAGGCCAACCCTGGATAAATTTTGGAAAAAGCCCCTAGTTTCTGACTTAGTGACGGTATCAGTAGTTCAGTTGTTCAGACTCTTTGTGACTCCATGGACTATAGCCTTCCAGTCTCCCCTTTCCATGGAATTCTCCAGGCAAGAATATTGAAGTGGTTTGCCATTCCCTTCTCCAGGGGATCTTCTCGGCCTGGGGATTGAACCTGGGTCTCCTGCATTGTGGGCAGGTTCTTTTCTATCTGAGCCACTAGGGAAGCCCAGTTTCTGACTTAAGGCCACATTAAATAATTCTCTGTGTCACCCTACTAAAGATTTTTGAATTCAGAATTATGTTTTGCTCCCTCTTTTCTTCAGATTTCAGTGATTTAAGAATGCAAATTACTACAAATTCAGACTGAGGAATGAATGACTAATACTCCTAAAACTCTTCTGAGTTATTAAAAAAAAAAATTCCAGGGCGGAGACTATGTCATTTATTATTCTGGGAAAATGAAAATGTACCTCGTATTCTGCAGGTTTGGAGAGGAAGCCAATGTGTATATATCTACCTCTTTTAGATTTTTATTTTGTTTCCTTAAAGGAAGCTTATTACAATTTCTGTCCTGTTCACATATCATACTGGCTCCAATCAGTTCAAACCAACTGTTTTTCCTTCATTGTGACTTTTGTAGGCCCCTATTCTGATCCAGAGCCAGGACTGGATGGGTTTGTTTGTTAATAAATTGGGGAACAGTGTGTTGGAGGGTATATTAGTCTGCCAGGACTGCCACCAAAAAAAAAAAAAAAAAGTACCACAGGCTGGGTGACTTAAACAACAGAGATTTTTTTTTTCTTACAGTTCTGGAGACTGAAAATCCAAGATCACATTACTCGCAGGACTGGTTTCTCCTGAGGCTTTTCTCCTTGGCTTGCAGACAGGACCCTTCTCACTCTGTCCTCAAGTGGCCTTTTTCCTGTGTATTTGTGTTCTCAGGGTCTCTGCATCTTCTTGTGAGGACACCATCATGTCATATCAGGGTCCTACCCTCATGGCCTCATTTAACTATTATGACCTCTCTAAAGGCCCCAACTCCAACTATCATCACACTGGGGGTTAGAGTTTCAACATATGAATTTGGGAGAGACAGAGTGCAGTCCAGAAGAGATAAACTTTCACTAAGTAACTTCACAAGGAAGAATCTAAAGTTTATAGTGTGTAGGAGCCTAAAGAGCAGAGGGCAGCAGAGGATGAGCTGGTTGGATAGTATTACAACTCATTGGATATGAATTTGAGCAAACTGTGGGTGATATGGAGGACAGAGGAGCCTGGTGTGCTGCAGTCCGGGTTGCAAAGAGCTGGACATGACTCGATGACTGAACAACAGCAGGAAAGCCTAAAGAGTACTGACTCAAGACCCAACATTTTTCAGTTTAATAAACTGAAAAATGCACACCAAGTACTAGCTGCTGCTGCTGCTGCTAAGTCGCTTCAGTTGTGTCTGACTCTGTACAACCCCATAGATGGCAGCCCACCAGGCTCCTCCATCCCTGGGATTTTCCAGGCAAGAACACTGGAGTGGGTTGCCATGTCCTTCTCCAATGCATGAAAGTGAAAAGCGAAAGCGAAGTCACCCAGTCACATCTGACTCTTAGCGACCTCATGGACTGCAGCCTACCAGGCTCCTCCGTCCAAGGGGTTTTCCAGGTACGAGTACTGGAGTGGGGTGCCATCGCCTTCTCCACACCAAGTACTAGGCTATGCTTTAAATAAAGACAGTAAAGACAGTCTCACACCCTTTGCTTCCTCAATCTAACAGATGAGATGGAGGTGTAAATACAGGATTACAAGGTGCTATAGTTAATTTTATGTGTTGATTTGGCTGGGTCACAGTGCCTGGATGGTTGGTCAAACATGACTCTGGATGTTTCTGGAAAGGTGTGTTTTTGTGAGTGAGATTAAATTTATGGACTTTGAATAGCGCAGATTGCTGTCTATGATGTGGGTTGTTGTTTAGTCACTTAATCATGTCTGACTCTTTGCAAATCCAACTCCATGGACTGTAGCCCACCAGGCAAGAATACCGAAAAGAGTCACCATTTCCTTCCCCAGGGCATCTTCCTACCTCAGGGATCAAGCCCACATCTCCTGTATCGGCAGACACATTCTTTACCACTGAGCCCCTTGGGGAAGCCCCCCAAATGTAGATGGGTCTCATCTGTTTAGCGGATGGTCAACAGAAGAATGAGCTCCTGAGCAAGAAAGAATTCAGCCAGTGGACAGCCTTCAGACCCAAACTACAGCACCGGCTTCTCTCCCAGTCTCCTGCCTGCTGGCCCACCTTCTCAGTTGTAGACTTGCAGGCTGCATGAGTTGTGTAAACCAGTTCTTCAAAGTGAATCTCTCTCTCCACACACAGATACACACTTTCTATTGGCTCTCTTTATCTGAAAGTCCCTAACTGATATACCAGATAATCTTTGTAAGCAGAGTGTTCTTTATTCCTTCAGTCACCTGCCCTCCCTTCCATCAGTTCAGTTCTGTCGCTCAGTCGTGTCCAACTCTTCGTGACCCCATGAATCACAGCACGCCAGGCCTCCCTGTCCACCACCAACTACTGGAGTTCACTCAGACTCTCGTCCATCAAGTCAGTGATGCCATCCCTCTATGGACTTCACCTACTCAGAGCGTGTCTACTGTGGGATGCTGGCACACAGGTAAAGAGCTAGAAATGTCCGTTTAATTGAACTGTTTTCAAGCCACTAGCCAGAGGGAGGCCATGTGGCCTGGTTTTCATACTATGTGGTCTGATTTTATGGTCAGGAATTTACAACTTTACACAAAGTAGAGTACAGAGATGATCAAACTACTCCTCTTTCTGCTCCAGTTGTTCTGGATGGAAGGCAGAGGATTCTCTGTGTGAGGGGATGAAGAGAATTGTGCATGTGGACACGGTCAGCACCACTGGGAGGGGGCGTGAATGTTGTATAGGGCAGGTCTGGGCCAGGGGTGCACACTAGGCTCTGGGTAATATTATTTCTGAAAGTATTAGGAGACTGTGTGTCTCCAGAGCACGTTATTTGGTAACTCACTGATTTATAGTCTTTTCTCATTAGCCTCCTAACCTTGCCTGAGGGGATCAGTGATAAGCATTATTAACACCTTAGTGGCATCTGGGAACACTAAAATGCAAGGAAGAGGGTGACCCGCCATATATCACACTGCAGGCCTGGGAAGGGATGCTGCTGCAGAGAACTGTCTTCTCCTGTGTTTATTCTTTGAAGACACTGCTGGGGTCTGAAAGGTTTTTCTTTTGTTCTGTGGGAAATCTCATTGTTGTCATTTGTGGTATGTAACTAGAGGGCAGAAAAGCTTCTTAATGAGTGTATAAATGGATGTTCTATTTTTCATTCCTGTAATGGCAAGTCAACCAGTGGAGAACTCTTGACTTGAAATAAAATTAAAAAGGGAGTTTGACAGCTCCTATTATTGTCTTATTTATTGTTCCACTTGGGTCATCACATGCAGTACCATAGGTTCCAGGGAAGCTGAAGAAATTTCAAGCCTCAGCTACAGGTATTTATTGGAGACAAAATGCAAAAACAAAAAACACACACTTGATTCCTTTAAATGAAGTGTATCATGAAGTATATAATTGCTCTTCAAAATGTTCTCTTTTGCCTCACCAAAAGCATGAGAAACATACTCCCTTTTAGTATTTTAGCTTTTTAATCACCTAATCAGGAGGGTTACCTTCAAAAAAAAACCCTTGAAAATGTTCCTTTTATTTTTCTCTTTTATCCCTCAACTCCAGCTCTTGAGACCATCCTACCAAACCATTATTGAGCTTATGAGGAAACTGATTCAGGGAGATGGAGTGACTTTGTTGTTTATCATTTTATTTTATTTTTTGTGTATGTGTATTTATGACTAAGATAAGGCTGTTTCCAGCACAATGAAAAGATTCCAAATGCAAAAGCATAATCGTGTTTGCCATGCTTTCTACAGCTTTCACTAAAACTTTGCCTGCTACAAATCTGCTAAAGTAAATAAAAAGTAAATTGGTAGAGACTAGTTTTGGACTCGACTACTGTTCTGACTGAACTGATGGTGCAGTTGAATCAAAGCCAATGGTCGGAATGGGCATTAGGGAATGCAAAGGCTGGAGTGTGTTTTTCCTTTAATAGTGTTCTTTCATTATTGAGGGAGTAAAAATGGCTCCATAGCTTCCATCTGTCTTTTCAAACTAGTGTCTATGGAGTAAGAACATGGATTTTGGGGTCAAAGAAACCTAAGTTTTAGTTTTCTCTCTTCTATTTCATTTCTGTGTAACTTTGAGCAAGTGGAATAGCTTTTGGTAGAATGGTAACTGCCTTACGGAGTATTGCAGAGATTAAATTGTGCAATAGCTATGAAGTTCTTCTGAGGACAGCTTCTATTATCTTGTGATTATTATTGTTAATGGTTGTTATTGATATTATGAGTTTTCTCCTTTGATCTCTTTTCATGTAACTTTTCATCCTGTCTTTTTTGGCAAAACCTGAAATGCAGCCTAGAAAAGGGAAGTGTTATAGTCAATGAAAGCGCTAGGGGTTAAGATGTATCCCAGTGGTCATAATTGGTGTACACAAAATAAAAGGATTGCTGCTTACTTTCCTTCAGATAAATGAAAACAATCGTACCAAAAATAATGGAAGCTACCAAGTATTAAGTGCTTATTCTGTGCAATATTCACTATTAAGTGTTTTGTACACATTAGCTCTCATAGGTCTCATTTTAAACACTGTAAGTTGTTTTTATTCATCTGGTTTTTTGGACAAGGGCATTGAGGCTCAGAGAATTAGGTAATTTTCTTTCATTTTTAAAATTATTTTTTAACTAAAGGATAATTGCTTTACAGAATTTTATAGTTTTCTGTCAAACCTCAACATGAATCACCCACAGGTATACATACTACACTCACTCCCTCTTGAATCCCCCTCCCATGTTCCTCCCCTGCCCACCCCTCTGGGTTAGTACAGAACCCTATTTGAGTTCCCTGAGACCTACAGCAAATTCCCGCTGGCTATCTATTTTACATATAGTAATATAAATTTCTGTGTTACCCTCTCCATACATCTCATCCTCTCCTCCCCTTTCTTGTCCATAAGTCTGTTCTCTATGTCTGTTTCTCCATTCAGTTCAGTTCAGTCACTCCGTTGTGTCCGACTCTTTGTGACCCCATGAATCGCAGCATGCCAGGCCTCCCTGTCCATCACCAACTCCCAGAATCCACCCAAACCCATGTCCACTGAGTCAGTTATGCAATCCAGCCATCTCATCCTCTCTTTTTCCTCCCGCCCTAAAATCGTTCCCAGCATCATGGTCTTTTCAAATGAGTCAGCTCTTCGCATCAGGTGGCCAAAGTAATGGAGTTTCAGCTTCAACAACAGTCCTTCCAATGAACGCCCAGGACTGAGCTCCTTTAGGATGGACAGGTTGGATCTCCTTGCAGTCCAAGGGACTCTCAAGAGTCTTCTCCAATACCGCAGTTCAAAAGCAACAATTCTTTGGCACTCATCTTTCTTTGTAGGTCCAGCTCTTACATCCCTACATGACCACTGGAAAAACCATAGCCTTGACTAGACGGACATTTGTTGGCAAAGTAATGTCTCTGCTTTTTAATATGCTATCTAGATTGGTCATAACTTTCCTTCCAAGGAGTAAGCGTCTTTTAATTTCATGGCTGCAATCACCATCTGCAGTGATTTTGGAGCCCAGAAAAATAAAGTCATCTACTGTTTCCACTATTCCCCATCTATTTCCCATGAACTGATGGGATCAGATGCCATGATCTTCGTTTTCTGAATGTTGAGCTTTAAGACAACTTTTTCACTCTCCTCTTTCACTTTCATCAAGAGGCTTTTTAGTTCCTCTTCACTTTCTGCCATAAGGGTGGTGTCATCTGCATATCTGAGGTGATTTATATTTCTTCCAGCAATCTTGATTCCAGCTTGTGCTTCTTCCAGCCTAGGATTTCTCATGATGTACTCTGCATAGAAGTTAAATAAGCATGATGACAACAAACAGCCTTGATGTACCCCTTTTCTTATTTGGAACCAGTCTGTTGTTTCATGTCCAGTTTGAGCTGTTGCTTCCTGACCTGCATACAGGTTTCTCAAGAGGCAAGTCAGGTGGTCTGGTATTCCTGTCTCTTTCAGAATTTTCCACAGTTTATTGTGATCCACACAGTCAAAGGCTTTGGCATAGTCAATAAAGCACACATAGATGTTTTTCTGGCACTCTCTTGCTTTTTCGATGATCTAGCAGATGTTGGCAATTTGATCTCTGGTTCCTCTGCCTTTTCTAAAACCAGCTTGAACATCTGGAAGTTCAAGGTTCATGTATTGCTGAAGCAAAGCTTGGAGAATTTTAAGCATTACTTTACTAGCAGGTGAGATGAGAGCAATTGTGCAGTAGCTTGAGCATTCCTTGGCATTGCCTTTCTTTGGGAACGGAATGAAAACTGACCTTTTTCAGTCATGTGGCCACTGCTGAGTTTTCCAAATTTGCTGGCATATTGAGTGCAGCACTCTCATAGTATTATCTTTCAGGATTTGAAATTGCTCCACTGGAATTCCATCACCTCCACTACCTTTGTTTGTAGTGATGCTTCCTAAGGCCCACTTGACTTCACATTCCAGGAAGTCTAATTCTAGGTGATTGATCACACCATCATGATTATCTCATTTGTGAAGAACTTTTCTGTACAGTGCTTCTGTGTATTCTTGCCACCTCTGCTTAATAACCTCGTGCTGGGGTCCAGCCCCGGTGGATCTAGGGTAATCTGAAGGGGAGACAGAATAGGCATTCTAGGAAAAAACTTATTTAATTACAGATATATAGAGAGATTAGAAACGAATAGTGTGGTAGGAAAATTAGTGGTGAAAAGAGGCTGAATAACTTCTTTTACGTGGAATACCAATCACCACCTACGTAGGCCACAGGCGTCTTTTCATTTTCCCAAAGGAGAGGAGGCACTGAGGCCTCCCTGGTCCAAACTTAGAAGCCCAGGCAAAATTAGCAGGCTTGGTGAGTACCCACGTACCAGATGGGAATTCGGCCAGAGGGGAAAGAACAACACGGGGAAATCAGTCTTTCTAGAAACTGATCTGATTTCTTTATTTTTCAGGTTTGCTTATATACTTTTTGTTATACATAGGGATGAATACAGAGTCACGCGGGGGTCAGCAGACCTGACCCTTGTCACAATCAGGTGCTTCATATAAAATTATGCAGAGGTCTTATGGGTTTTAAATCATCTTTTGGCCATTAGGCCTGCTGACATTTTATGGCCCTTTCTGATAACAGTCAGTCAACCAGAAAACTTATTTTTTCCAGGGGTGATTTTTTTTTTAAACCAATCGCCTCCCTCCAAATAAAGTTGCATTCTTATAGGATGAGGGTGTAGTGGATTACAATCAAGAAAGAAATTTACTTAGCCTGAGGTTTAACATGATTAATCTTAAAGGTTAATACTCATTTCTCTTATATGCTAGTTATATTCATTATAAGGGCAAAGAATATGGAAATTTAGCAGTAAATATTGGCTCAACAAAGAAAACCTTTCACCAGTATTTCTCTTAAGATCTATTTAGTCTTAAGATAGTGATAAAGTTACATTTTTACATAGCAAGGACACAGTGATTTATAACAAAGTACAGTGACCTATAAAAAAAGAGAAAATTTGTTAACTCAAAAAGTCTAGTATTGCTAACATCAAGAACTACTATATTTCCTTTTCTATATTCCAAATACATTGATTAATATATTCCCAGGTGCCTAAGGATATGGAGGCCTGGTGGCAATCATTGACTCAACAATGAGAAAAGCCCTATGCTAATTAAGACTTTCAAAATACTCTAAACTCTCTGTGTTGTTTATGGTTGAGAGATTGTTGTCAGCAGAGAGGTTTGACTGACACCCTTGTCACACCCAGGGCAGGGAATTAGCAGTAATTATTGGCACAACAAATGAAAAAACCCATCACCAATATAATTTTTAATCAACCCACTATACTATACTAATAATCTTCTAACTTCTCAAAAAAGAGTCTGTATTTAGAAAGTTTAAAAGCATCTCGTACCTCTCACGTTTGGGAGGCTGTAAACAATCACATGCGGCTGGACGAACCTGATCAGGCAGGCTAGAGAACCTTCAGAGGAGTTTGCAAGTTGAAACACTCTTGTCATGCCTAGGAATTTTTATTAACTGGAGCTGCAAGTTAACTCCTTCTCCGAGAGAAATGTTGATGGGGGAGAGCCCCCTGTAAAGTCAGAGGTGTAGGTGAGAGCATAAAACAGACTCAGGTTTTGGGGGTAATGCTTGGGAACAGGGGGTTTCCTGAGGCTCAACCCCGCCTTTTTTGTATGCCGAGCCTCCTTTTTCATGACCTTTGCCAAGGGCGGAGTTCCTCACGCTGGCTCCCCACACCTCTGCTTCTGTTAGGTCCCTACCATGTCTGTGCTTTATTGAGCCCATCTTTGCATGAAATGTTCCCTTGGAATTTCTCATTTTCTTGAAGAGATCTCTAGTCTTTCCCATTCTATGTTTTTTCCCTTTATTTCTTTGCATTGATTGCTGAGGAAGGCTTTCTTATCTCTCTTTGCTATTCTTTGGAACTCTGCATTCAAGTGGGTATATCCTTCCTTTTCTTTTTTTTTCTTTTACCTAAATTTTATTATTTATTTTTTAATACTTTATTCTACATTACAATACTGTGTTGGTTGTGTCATACATTGACATGAATCAGGCACAAGTGTACACGATCTCCCATTACCGAAGCCCCCTCCCACCTCCCACCCCATACCATCCCCCTGGATCATCTCGTGCGCCAGCCCCAAGCATCATGTACAAAACATAGACTGACGCTTCATTTCTTATATGACAGTATACATGTTTCAATGCCATTCTCCCAAATCATCCCATCCTCTCCCTCTCCCTCAGAGGCCAAAAGTCCGTTCTATACCTCTGAGTCTCTTTTGTTGTC
>SJYF01007495.1:121251-137155 GCA_006410515.1 Procapra przewalskii | reverse complement strand
CCAGAAACTATAAAACTCCTTGAGGAGAACATAGGCAAAACACTCTCCGACATAAATCACAGCAGGATCCTCTATGATCCACCTCCCAGTATACTGGAAATAAAAGCAAAAATATCCTTCCTTTTCTCCATTGCTTTTCACTTCCCTTCTTTTCACAGCTATTTGTAAGGCCTCCCCAGACAGCCATTTTGCTTTTTTACATTTCTTTTCCATAGGTATGGTCTTGATTTCTGTCTCCTGTACAATGTCACGAACCTCCATCCATAGTTCATCAGGCACTCTATCAGATCTAGTCCCTTAAATATAAATTATTTCTCCCTTCCACTGTATAGTCATAAGGGATTTGATTTAGGTCATATCTAATGGTCTAGTGATTTTCTCCACTTTCTTCAATTTCAGTATGATTTGGCAATAAGGAGTTCATGATCAAGTCACAGTCTGCTCCTGGTCTTCTTTCTGCTGATTGTGTAGAGCTTCTCCATTTTTGGCTGCAAAGAATATAATCAATCTGATTTTGGTTTTGACCATCTGTTGATGTCCATGTGTAGAGTCTTCTCTTGTGTTGTTGGAAGAAGGCGTTTGCTATGACCAGTGTGTTCTCTTGGCAGAACTCTATTAGCCTTTGCCCTGCTTCATTCTGTAATCCAAGGACAAATTTGCATGTTACTCCAGGTGTTTCTTGACTTCCTACTTTTGCATTCCAGTCCCCTATAATGAAAAGGACATCTTTTTTGGGTGTTAGTTCTAGAAGGTCTTGTTGGTCTTCATAGAACTGTTCAGCTTCAGCTTATTCAGCTTTACTGGTTGGGGCATAGACTTGGATTACCATGATATTGAATGGTTTGCCTTGGAAATGAACAGAGATCATTCTGTCATTTTTGAGATGCATCCAAGTACTGCATTTCAGACTCTTTTGTTGACTATGATGGCTACTCCATTTCTTTTGAGGAATTCCTGCTTACAGTAGTAGATATAATGGTCATCTGAGTTAAATTAACCCATTCCAGTCCATCTTAGTTTGCTGTTTCCTAGAATGTTGATGTTCACTCTTGTGATCTCCTGTTTGACCAGTTCCAGTTTGCCTTGATTCATGGACCTAACCTTCCAGGTTTCTGTGTAATATTGCTCTTTACAGCATTGAACCTTATTTCCATCACCAGTCCCATTCACAACTGGGTGTTGTTTTTGCTTTAGCTCCATCCCTTCATTTTTTCTGGAATGAAGAAAGAAATTTCTCCAGTGATTTCCAGTAGCATATTGGTCACCTACTGACCTGGGAAGTTCATCATTCAGTGTCCTATCTTTTTGTTTTTTTCATACTGTCCATGGCGGCTGTGACGGCCCATGAGCATGGCAGCTGCACGGAGCACAAGTGCAGCTGAGAGGAGGTACCCCTCATCCAAGGTAAGGAGCAGCAGCTGTGCTTTGCTGGAGCAGCCATGAAGGGAGACCCCATGTCCACGGTTAAGAGAAACCCAAGTAATATAGTAGGCACTGAGAGAGGGCATCAGAGGGCAGACAGACTGAAATTACAATCACAAACCACTACCCAATCTGATCACATGGACCACAGCCTTGTCTAACTCAGTGAAACTGGGCAATGCCATGTGAGGCCACCCAAGACAGATGGGTCATGGTGGAGAGGTCTGACAGAATGTGGTCCACTGGAGAAGGGAATCGCAAACCACTTCAGTATTCTTGCCTTGAGAACCCCATGAACAGTATGAATAGTTTCTCCATTGCTTCTCTGTAAATAAATTCTTCAGTACCATCTTTCTAGATTCTGTATATATGTGTTAATATATGATATTTATCTTTCTCTTTCTGAAAAAGAGAAAAGTGAGAGTAAAATGAGAAAGACTCACTTTGCTCTGTAAAATAGGCTCTAGGTTCATCCACCTCATTAGAACTCACTCAAATGTGATTCTTTTTTTGGCTGAGTAATATTTAGTTGTTATATGTACCACAATTTCTTTATCCATCCATCTGTTGATGGACATCTAGGTTGCCTCCATGTTATAGCTAGTGTAAATGGTGCTGCAGTGAACACTGGGATACATGTGTCCTTTTCAGTTTTGGTTCTTCAGGGTATATGCCTAGGAGTGGGATTGCTTGGTCAGATGGTGGTTTTATCCCTAGTTTTTTAAGGAATTTCCATACCATCTTTCATAGTGGCTGTATCAATTTATATTCTCACCAACAGTGCAAGAGGGTTCCCCTTTCTTCACAGTCTCTCCAGAATTTATTGTTTGTAGACTTTTTGATGATGGCCATTCTGACCAGTGTGAGGTGATATCTCATTGTAGATTTGATTTGCATTTCTCTAATAATGAGTGATATTGATAATCTTTTCATGTGTTTGTTAGCCATCTGTATGTCTTCTTTGGAGAGATGCGGGTGTTTTTCCCACTTTTTGATTGGGTTGCTTGGTTTTTTCTGGTATTGAGTTGTACGAGCTGTTTATATGTTTTAGAAAATAATCCTATGTCAGTTGTTTCATTTGCTATAATTTCCTCCCATTCTGAGGGTTGTCTTTTCACCTTGCTTATAGTTTCCTTTGCTGTGCAAAAGCTGTTAAATTTAATTAGGTCCCACTTGTTTACTTTTGTTTTTATTTCCATTACTCTTGGAGGTGGGTCATAGAGGATCATGATTTGATTATGTCATTGAGTGTTCTGCCTATGTTTTCCTCTGAGAGTTTTATAGTTTCTGGCCTTACATTTAGGTATTTAATCCATTCTGAGTTTATGTTTGTGTATGGTAGTAGGAAGTGTCCTAATTTAATTCTTTTACATGTAGCTATCCAGTTTTCCCAGCACCACTTATTGAAGAGGCTGTCCTTGCCCCATTGTATATTCTTGCTTCCTTTGTCAAAAATAAGGTACCCATAGGTGCATGGGTTTATTTCTGGTAATTTTCTTAATGTGAATTAACTAGCTAATTTCAGAGTTTGTATTCAAACACAGACATAATTGATCTTCATTCTTCAACTATCCTTAATCATCATCATGTAGAACATAGAACAGAAAAATGAGATTGAAAATTTATAAAGCTTGAATCATGACATGCTCAACTGCAATGAAAATCACAGCTTTTTGTGAGTCTTGGACATGCAGCCTCTTTTACTGATAGCTATTAAATGTAACATACATATAGCCAATGAAATTTTGTGTGCAGAACTTATAAAACACTATAATAAACAGAAAAGAAAATTGCACAATATTAGTTAGAATTACATTTGGCTTTAAGTGACACAAAGTCTGAAAATAGTAGAAATTTATTTTTTCCCACATAAACAGTAACAAGGTAATTAGTCAAGTTTATTAGTAATTCAAAAGCTGATTGGTATTTACATCATATAATAACAATAAAACTGTTTTAAAATACATGAGAATGACAAATAACAAAAGTAAGCTAGTGGGTCCAGAGAAGCCCAGGACTGTGTGGAGGCAGATGACACAGTGACCTCAGTTTTACATATTATATTTTCTTTCCTTAGCTAGTCGGTAGGTGAGACTCCATTTTATTTTCCTTATACATATATGTGACAGAACTATTTCATAATACTAAAAAGGATTGGGGGTAACCAGGAAAATCATTAGGAGGATGAGAAAAATAGGAAAAGGAGGAAAAGAATGACCCAACTATCTAACTACCAGCATATCTACTCAGAAGAAACCCCACAGTTATTGAAAAGGTGAGCTCAGGGAGAGGATAAACCTTTGTTTCTCTTTTCCTGTTTGAGAATGATAGACTCTTGCTTCTGCCATATTGGAGATTTTTAACGTGCTGTGTTCCACAAGGCAATATCCAATAGTTGATAATTTGGTTACTGTAAGTGATAGCTGCTCTCCCTTCTTGGGGAGGGGTTGGTTTTAAATGGGTAGGGTTGTTGCTTGGTTGTTATATTGAGAGGAATGCGATACTGTCATTTAGTAAGTAATGACCAGGAAAACTATGTACTACAGTTCAGCATTGCAAAAAATGGCAGAAAGGGTGGGGGAAAGGGAGTTGGGGATAGGGGTAGAGATTCTGGTAGAACTACCCTTCATCTGATGCAAGAGGGGCATGTATGTAGGCATCCGTGTGTATGAACCAGAAGGTTTTTATCACCTTGGAATTTTATTTTCTACCAGAATAACAGGAATATAAAGGAATAAAGGAAAAACTCCATAAACTCAAGGAATTATTACACTCCCTTCTACACTAAAGATGTGTAACACTAAATTTGTACACAAAGTCTGTGAGTTAACTTTCACTTTGTTTACTCTGACTTCTTGGTCTAGCCCATAAGCTTGTATTTTCTAGACAGCTAGTTCTCACTCTTCCTTATTCAAAAGAAAAGTTAAAAGCAGGAAAAAAAATCCCTCAAGACTATCCATATAAATAATCAATTTATTGAAACCATGTAGGTTTAACTTTATTAACCCCTCCATGAGTGCTTTAATTTTTCTACCTTGTATTTTAATCTTTCTACCATTTCTTTTTTTTTTTTTGGTAACAAATGATCTTGTAACACAAACATTTAGAACAAGTGTTTAAAAAACACTCTGAAATAAACAAGAGATATTTGAATTGGAATCTTTATCTCCTAAGTGTTGCCTGCAACTGAGATCTCTATGGTCAAAGCGTCTATTATTGATGCTGGAGAACTTAAATCTGCAGAAAGAGCAATTTACATTCATTGTGGCTGCTACCAGAGTGGCTGATTCTTAAATTATTTATGCAAAGAAGCAAATTGTTCTGTTCTCTTTCTGAAATTATGCCAATTGCATGCTTAACAAGGCTAAACTTCTCACTGAAAATTCAACTTCTTTTTCAAGCTCATATTTTTTAATCTTGTCACTAACTGTTCACACTGAAGAAGATGAATCATGAGCACAGAGCACAAAGCTTTACCCAGACTCTTGAGAGAGTAATAACTAGAAGCTGTGATAGCAGATTCCATAAGCAAAAATCTAACAGGTTTATGCTTGGCTGGTAGGCCTATTAACGTTTCTTGAAGTTATACTGCTGAATAAACAAGTTTGGGGCATTATTATTATTTTTTTTTCTCAGCAGAATCCATTCAGTCAAAAAAACCTGGAGGTTAGATGACTGTGGTCCAAAATCTGTTTGCTATAAAGCTAATGAACTTTATGTGCCAAAGAAAACTCAGACATATCAGAGTTGGGGTTTGGTTTACTAAAGAAATAGAAAGGAACTTAGCCCAAGTGGTTTATAAGAGACGTAAAACTTTAGAAAATTGGAATTATTTTGGACATTTACCACCAAGTCCAAAACAAACCAATACACCAAAAATTTTCTATGTGCTAAGCATTATGCCCAGGGCTTTTTACAAATATAGTCTCATTTATTATTAGCAATCCTCTTTGTGGTAGGTATGATTGTCCAGACTCAGGAGAGATGGCTCAGTCATAGCTAACAATTAATTGATCATGGAGCAGTAAGTGGATCTCTGAAGTTTTATTTTGGTACAGTGAACCTCTGATACATAGGTTGAGAAACGCTCATTTCCGTGGGTTTCTGCAGTATAAGAAAGAAGTATAATATCTTTAAAACATTTTCTTAGTATCATTAACAGGATATCAATTGGTCCCAACAGGTACTTTATTTGGTGGCTCAAGCTGGAAGTGTGGTTAGTGCTTTACCATAAATTGCATGATCTCTCAGCAACATAATTTTGTCTAAGTTCCCATCAGGAAACAATTCTCTCAAGAGAAAATAACCAGAGTTAGTTTCCCTGGATGTGACCGAGCAGGCCTTGCCTCATTTTTTCTTCTTGTTCTCTTCCTCTGTCAGCACCAAGCTGTTTTTATTTTAGTGGTTTTCAAGTCCATTTAAAGAAAGTGAAGTTGCTCAGTTGTGTCTGACTCCTTGCAACCCCATGGACGGTAGCCTCTTCCATCCATGGGATATTCCAGGCAAGAATACTGGAGTGGGGTGCCGTTTCTTTCTGCAGGAGATCTTCCTGATCCAGGGATTGAACCCAGGGCTCTTGCCCTGCAGGCAGATTCTTTACCATCTGAGCCACTTGGGAAGCCCAGGCTATACCTAAAGTAAACTACCTTCTTCCGTCCTTCTGTTTCCTTTGTTCCCTCTAAATATTCTAGGCCACATTTGCTAAATTTATTCTTTATTTAAATTGAATTTTTCTTGTTTTAAAAACATGTAAAAAATATACCTTAGGTTTGTGATTGATATTGTATTAAATTAATATAAAATTGGGGGGAGAATTGGCTTTTGTTTTTACTGTAGACCTTCTCATCTAAGAACATATTTCCATTTGTTCAATGTTGTATCTCATTCTGCAGTAAGATTTTCTAGTTTTTTTTCACTCTTGCAAATTGAACATTTAATGCTATTTTCATTTTTTTCACTAGCTATTGCATTAGGAATATATTTTATTAATGTATATATCATCATCTTTATTATCTTAATATTGTACTTTTGCTGGAGACTCAGGAATATAGAACAAGGAAAGATTTGCTAAGGGGACTAATCTAAGCTTTGAGATATCATATATGAAAGAGGAAGGATCTCCTTTCAATAAGGAGATTTTGGTCAAGAGTGTTACATGTTTTCAAAAAGTGAAGGAAATTGAGGATTTAGAATATAGGAAGAAACTTGGACAACCAGAGCAAAGTTTCCATAATGTATCAAATTGCATGTGTTAAACAGTTGATTGTGTTAAACAGTTGATTGTTTTAAACAATTTCTGCAGGAATTCTTAAAGTGAAATATGAAGATACAGGATGGCGGCTGGAGAGTGAGCAGTATCAAATACAGGGTTTTCTTTTGGGGACATGTTCTTAAGCAGAGGGGAATAAACCTACGGAGAGATCAGGCTGAAGATCAAGATGAGAGGGAATAATTGGGAAAGCAAATGCTTGAAGGGCAAATTGTTGGCAAAATTTCTGTCATTTTTCTTCTTGAGTATAAAACAATTGATGTTAGGTATAGAATGTGATACTACCATCTTACTTAGTCCATCCTGTATATGATCTGACCTCAGTATTAAACTTGATTCTTGCAGGTGGAGAATGCATCAGTCATATGTATATTAGAGTCTTATATTAGTTCATTGATTATCTCTCAACCTATTCAAATTGATTTCAATAGTGTTTTTCAAGAAAAAAAATAATTCAGGTAATTATTTCTCGGATTTAGAATGCCAAATTATACATTGATCATATTTGAATTTTTTAATAAGTTGTTTTTAGTCACATGGGAGATTTCACTTCAATTTCAGATCATCATCTTCACTAAAACGAGGTTTCCTGGTTGCCAGGAAGTGCTCTAGTGCATTTCCATGTACTATCTTTTTGAAGTTTCAAAGCAATACACTGATAAAGATAACATGACTCTCCTTGTCTGACGAAAGCTAAGTCAGGTGGCCAAATTTTCATAACTAGTAAGTAGCAGAGTGGGTATCTGGACTGCTGAAGTTTCAGTTCCAGTTTCAGCCAATCTGCATTTAACCAATATAATTATTGCCTCATTTCAACTTCTAAAATGTAATAAAATGTAAACCTAAAGCATAAAGATAGCAAAAGAAAGAATTTGCATGGTAAAATGGGGCAAACATATTTAGAATTCCAGAGAAGGATAGAATATTGTTCACTAAATACAGACATAGTGCATGAATAGCTCCCCAGTTCATGTTTTTCTTGTGGAAGGTCTTTTAATTTGGAATGATCACTTCATAGAGTATATAATGTATTTTGGCCAATGGAAAACTGAGGTTTACATATCTAAAACTCTACACAACATTGTAGCACAACAGTGTGTGGGCATCAAATAGAATGGTCTTGTATTCCAATTTTTCTTCCCATGGGGTTCTGGTTCCATGATGTCCCCATCCTGTGAGGGAATTGTCTGAATGCAGGAGTGGTCTTGCAACTTTCTCCAGCCAATGAAATATGGGTGTAAATGACCTGTGTAAATTTCAGGCAGAAGCTTTAAGGGCCTGTGGTAGTTTTCCATGTTTTGCTTTTCTCTGTCAAAAATCATCAATATTCCAGAGAGAGTCCTGAGTTCTGGAAAGAGGCAACAAGCAGCTGAACCTTAAAATTCCCGATAGGTACATAGGTTCAGTAAAAATTCACCTTTGCTATCATAATTCACTGAGATTTTAGACCACGCATTTTCTGAATTATTCTAGCTTATTCTGATAATAGAGTTATAACTGATTGATGTAATTGTTTAAAGTTAAAATTACTTTTTATATCATTACTGAGAGTATTTCAGAGATGAGTGTAAATTAACTGACCCAGTTTCTGGGTGTACTTAAATTTCTCTTTAAACCCACAACCAATATTGTCAAGATGATGAAATGTCCCGAAGGGGCATGTTTATATTGTTTTTCATTTCTAGTGTCATACAGTCTTAGTTTACCACAGACTTTAGATTGATCTGCTTCATTTCTACATTTGTTTCTGGTATGAGATAAAAATTCATAGTTCATAAAGTGTGATATAAAATGTAAGTACATTCACACATCTTGTTTTCCTCTCTAACCTAAGTTGTCTCACTTTATTTCTCTAAGCAAAATTTTTCAGTGAATAAATAAACTAGAACCAGTGTGCTTAGGCATGAACTTTCTATCATCTCTGGGCAATTAATAATACTTTGATCACTGACTCTCTCCACATTGTTAAGTGGAATCATGATATCTCCACTATAGTAAAGTCTGTTGCTATTAACTTTTGAACAAGTACCAAGAATTCTCCATTTGAAAAAGACTTTGATAGCAAGTTACTGCCAATTCCAAATGCCTTCTCCTTATTTATACTTCTGACTTAATGTTCAAATTTTAAACTGTCTTTATTTTCTCTGACTTAAAATGTGTGGATGAATACATATTGACTAACAGTTCACATACCCCACCCTGACATCCTGAAGAATCGCCTACCTTTGTGTTGCCTAACAGAGACTCCCAAGAGACTTTTGCATAGGCTGAAGAGATGAAATTTCCTACTTCAAAACCACCAACTTGGGTGAAATCTACCTGAACATTTTAGGACCATCAGTTTTTGTTTTTTTTTTTTCTGGCGAGGCTTCATTTGACCCCTGTGGCAACAGTAGAGAGTAACAGACAACAAAATCCCTGTTTTGCTTACTCCCTGAGTAGGGAGTGAGCATGTACCTTAGATGGGGTTGGGGTTGGGGAGTGTCCAAGGGTCAGTCAGAAAGGGTGGCTTAGTATGGCTTGTCCACCCCTCTAGTGGTGTTGAGTGCAGGGAACATGCTCAGTACCCTGTTTTTGCCCTTGGTTGTTTAGAAGTGGCAGTAGGCGTGTTTTGGGGTTTTGTGGGGTTTTTTGGTTTCTTTTTAGGACCATCAGTTTAAGGCTGTTTAAGATATGTGTTTTGATTTATACTTTAGGTCTGGTAAGATGGTGATGGAAACTTCTGGTTGATAAATGGAGTGGCAGAAACAGACTTTCAATCTGAGTATCTTATTCTTACTAACACCCCACACTCTATGCTATTTCTTATCCTTATTTTTACACATTGTAAGTAAATAACGTACTCTATAAGCAATTTCTTTTCATTTTGATAATCATAAAATATTAGAGCTAGAAGCGTTAGTGCTTATCTGGTTGAATCCTCTCTAAAATGAGACACTGAAGGACTTGTCAAGTATCTCATAGCTAATTAAGGGCCTGATTCTTACCAGTGCTCTTTCTCCTCTAACATGAATCCGTGTTCCTGTGTCTGCTAAAATGATTAGGAATAATGAATTATTGTTTGCATTTGGATAGGTGCTAGAGAGCATTTTGAAGTGAAATATACAGGGAAACAGGAAATTTGTTATTACTTTTGATTTTCATTGAGAAAAGCAAAGGTCTATATCACAGCATCTCATGTGTATGCAAATACAGCATGAGAGGGACAGAGGGACAGGTCCAGAGGCACAGATCTTGTCTCTTGTTTACAAAACCACAGTGACTTTTTGAGAGAAAACATAAACTGACCTGAAAATCTCTATACTTAAACCTGCCTTTCCCAAAATGTTAGGATATAATAAATTATAAAGAAGCAACTTGGCTTAGATGTCTTATATAACCAGAAAGAGTAAATGACTAGGAACCTTAAATCTAACTCCAGATCCTTCAGTTCAGTTCAGTTGCTCAGTCGCATCCGACTCTTTGCGACCCCATGAATCGCAGCACGCCAGGCCTCCCTGTCCATCACCAACACCCGGAGTTCACTCAGACTCACGTCTATCGAGTCAGTGATGCCAACCAGCCATCTCATCCTCTGTCGTCCCCTTCTCCTCCTGCCCCCAATCCCTCCCAGCATCAGAG
This sequence comes from Procapra przewalskii, assembly GCA_006410515.1. Classification (NCBI taxonomy): domain Eukaryota; kingdom Metazoa; phylum Chordata; class Mammalia; order Artiodactyla; family Bovidae; genus Procapra; species Procapra przewalskii. The sequence continues at coordinate 126,843 of SJYF01007495.1, read as the reverse complement.
TCTTTTTCTAATGAGTCAACTCTTCGCATGAGGTGGCCAAAGTACTGATCCTTAGCACGTATATTTTTAAGACCAGCATACAAAACAGTAGCAATTCTTGAATTTGGGATGGGTCTAGACTTATTGTACAGTGCTATTTTCCTCATGTGAACACATGACTAAATGGCCCCTCCTAGACAGTTCTTGTAAACTGATGTATTTCCTAACTGTGAGAGTTGGACTGTGAAGAAGGCTGAGCGCCAAAGAATTGATACTTTTGAACTGTATTGTTGAAGACTCTTGAGTCCCTTGGGCTGTAAGGAGATCCAACCAGTCCATTCTGAAGGAGATCAGCCCTGGGATTTCTTTGGAGGGAATGATGCCAAGGCTGAAACTCCAGTACTTTGGCCACCTCATGCAAAGAGTTGACTCATTGGAAAAGACTCTGATGCTCGGAGGGATTGGGGGCAGGAGAGGGGGACGACAGAGGATGAGATGGCTGGATGGCATTACTGACTCAATGGACACGACTCTGCATGCACTCCGGGAGTTGGTGATGGACAGGGAGGCCCAGCGTGCTGCGATTCATGGGGTCGCAAAGAGTCGGACACAACTGAGCGACAGAACTGAATTGTACTGAGCTGAACACTGGAGTAAAAATATACACTTGATGTACTTTCCAGGGCCCTTGGTAGGTCAGGATGAGCTAATGTCCAAGATGGTTAAGAAAAAGGTAAAAATACATGTAAACTTTAAATTGATGTATTGTAAATATGAAGGAGTTTATTGCTTCCATAAGATCCCACAGTGGCTCTACCAGGAGTAGAAAGTGAAACTGGCGGGTTATTTGTAGATTATCTCAGTAAAGGCAATTTTTATATACTGCATAGCCCTTGACAAGAAAGCTCAGACCTATCTCTGACATATGCTATGAGTTTTTCATTATGTATTTTACATATATTTCTTATAAAAGATTTCAATGTGGCAAGACAAAAACCTAAAGCCTCACTAAATTTAATAAAGAAACACTTCTTATTCATGTGAAGCCTCATTATTATCTACTGCAAACTGAAGAGACTTAAAATAAAAATTGGTGCCCTTTCAAGGTAGAAGTTGGGGATAACATTTGTGGCCATTTTTTATAAGATTATGCTGATGAATATTGTGGTTGGATGTGAACATGTTTGCAGGTTCAAATGCTGCTTTAATAATTTATTTTTGATTGTTTTTGCTTTGATTATTAATAACCTCACTCATTTGTGAATGTTTGTCTTTTATAGCCCAGTGTATAGTGAAGTACAGGGAAGCCTGGTGTGCTTCAGGTCACGGGTGCAAACAGTTGGACACAGTTTAGTGACTGAACAACAAGCATCAATACCATCTACTATATTAAATTAGGAAAATGTTTGGATAAGATCTTATAAACTCTTATGATTCTTTTTTGAAATATGTTAATGAGACCAAAGCAATTTGATAGCAAGCCTTATGATATGAAAAACATGAATTCTTCCAGTTGCTATGTTGGTATAAAAACATATTATTTTTTCTGTTTCTATAAGAGGCTCATCTGTATGGGTAGAAACTTCTATATATCTTGGTTATAGCATTTAAAACAAGCATTTAAAAATTGAAATAGGTATTTTCTGCATAGAACATCACACATATTAATGTTTTCAACTATGCAAAATATGACTTTCTAAACCATGTTAGTTTTCATAAATAAAGTAGATGAATATATAATGTATATGATAGGCATATGTAAATTGTGGGTACTATTTTTATTAGGACATTCCAAGTTATTTTTTTATAATTAGAGCTAATAATTATATATGAATTATATGTATTTCATCTTGCTACACCCATATACACACAGTATTATAATAAAAACATTCTTCAGCTTTTAGCAATTTGTTATTGACTGCTGTTTATTTTCTTTATTCCTCAATCTATATATCTACTTGTTCAAACAGTAATTCATTTGTTCATTCAGTATGTATTTATTAAAGATGGATATTTGCTCTGCTGCTGCTGCTGCTAAGTCGCTTCAGCCATGTCCGACTCTGCGTGACCCCATAGACGGCAGCCCATGAGGCTTCCCTGACCCTGGGATTCTCCAGGCAAGAACACTGGAGTGGGTTGCTTTGCTCTAAATTTCTGTTTTTCTTATTTTTATTTTACTGAATTTTTTAGTTAAAAAATTTTGCTCTCATGTCTGATTATGTCTATTCATATCTGTATAATTTTCCAAATTATGCATATGAGTCATCATTTAGATGACATTGAATCTTCATATTTTCATTTTCTGCTGGATCCTGGAAAGAAGGGTTTTTTACTAGCGGTGGGTTGGTAGAATCACATTCAATTAAAAATTTAGTTATTAGTCTGAAGAGAAAAATGAAAACTCAAGATACATAGCATGCCTCCACTGTGTTCTAGGGCAACTTCCTATTGGATCTTACTACCAAACTCATTTCACAGTTTAATCTAGTATTTTTTGTTGGTTAGTCGCTCAGTTGTATCCAACTCTTTGCGACCCCGTGGACTGTAGCCCACAAGGCTCCTCTGTCTGTGGGATTTTCCAGGCAAGAATACTGGAGTGGGTTGCCATTTCCTACTCCAGGGGATCTTTCGGACCTAGGGATCAAACCTTTGTCTCCTGCATTAGCGGGCAGATTCTTTACCACTGCACCACCAGAGAAGCCCTAATCTAGTATTAAAGTCTGTCATTAAAAAAATAAACTTTAAAATCACATTCATATATGCAGTAGTCCACAAAAGACATTAATATGTCTATTAATTTTCTGTTCCAATTATTCTTACAACTTTCCATCTGAATGAAAGTGAAAGTCACTCAGTTGTGTGTGACTCTTTGTGACCCCATGGACTGTACAGTCCAAGGAATTCTCTAGTTATGTTTTATAATGCCCTGAAAGCTTTTTAATGACAATTTGTTATCAAGATTATTCACCATAGGCCACTCCCACTGCCCCTCCCCTTTGCAGATTTGTTATATATCACTTTATTTTGTAATTAATGCTTGTAGAGTGGATTCTTCTTTCAATAGGTAGTGAATTCCAGACACATTTCTATTTTGAAAACAGTAGACAGGCTTATTGAGATGACTGTAAAAATATCCACGAAAAATTCAGCTTTTAAACATTACCAAGATGTATGAAATTTTCTAGGAGACAAGGTGAGAAAGGACTGAGAGAATCATAGAATTTAAAAGTTATGATTAATTGAAATTCTAGTAAGAGTCACAAGGGCTGGGTGTCATTTATCACACTGATTTGAAATGAGGGATGTTAGACTTCAAGGTTAGGCAAGGTGAGGTGGGAATTTCAAGGGAGCAATGCCTTTCTTTATTCTCTTCTGAATGGCGGTTGACAACCCATAATAGTCAAAAGAAAAGAAAGTCCATCTTTAAAGAGGCTCTACTCTATGATACGGAAGCCTGTCTTTGGTTTATCTTCTAAATTCAGTTACTCTTTTTATTTCATTAAAATGCCCTTGGCCCTCAATAGAAAGAAGACAACAAGGCATTAGAAAAAGCATTACTTAAGTATCTTAAAGTCATAGTGTTTGGATAAAAGGACATGTGCAAATATTTTAAATTAAATTGCCATATTATTTATCAAATTGAAAAGAAGATTGATGTAGTTGTTGGTTTCTTGGTGCCTCAAAGCATGATACCTCTCTCAGCTTTTATTTGGGAGCACCTGAGAAACAGGTAAAAGAATTGTGTCTGGAAATCATATTTGGAAAAATGTGGCTTGGCCTATACCAGGAAGTCCTGCTGTTACTTCATGTGCAGATTTATCCTACCTACAAAGGCATGGGCATTGATAGAAAGCACCTGCCATCCCATCTGGGCACCTGCCTGTGTAAAATGTAGGACAGGGCAAAGCAGCGCTTCCTGCAGACAGCTGCCTCTCAGGACGAGAAGGGAAAGATGGGGAGCACACTGCCCCCGCCCCCCGCCTTCCAAACCTGCCAAGCAGATGAGCTTTCTTCCTCCTCCCCGCAGAAAAGTGAGTCAAGTATAAGTCTACAGGCCAGGAAATTTTTTCCAGCAAAGCCCCTCCACGTGGAAACCTCAGGGTGAAGAATGCATGTATGCCTTTAATATTTTAAAATCTTGGAGGTCTGAAATGCATTCAGATCCATAAGCCATTAAATCATGTGTTGTATTCTGTTAGGTAAAAGTCACAAGAAAGATTAATTTCCATCACAATAGATCTAGAATTAACTTCTTTCAGTTAATATAAAAGGTATATCAACGTTTCAAAACAATAGGATTTTTGAGCTGATTTCTTTTTGTGTTAATTTTTGGGGAGAGAATAAAATATTTGCTTTAATAATTCTTAACATGGAGGGAAAATCCAAATATTTCAGGTACTATAATTCTACCCAAGTCTCTCTCTAAGTCTTACTATTAGACTTTATTTCCAAACAATTGGATTGATCTTTCAAGTGTGTGTTTCTTGTGAGGATATCTATACAAATAAATGTGGTCCTTGCTTTGTTTATCATTAAATATCAGAAAAAGTCTCTGCTTTGAAGGAAGTTATATTTTGGTAGGAAGAGCATAAAATAAACATAAATACATGTATCAAGTAATGATAAATGCTGTGAGTAAAATCATGTAGTGGTAAGTGTTGTAAGAACCAGAAGAGAGAAGGAGGTGGTGTTTTTGAAGGTAGTCAGACTGACAAGTCTTCTTCAAGATAGAGCCTGAGGGCCAAGTCTGAGGAAAACCTTGTGTATATCTTTGTTAGGGGAAGCGCCCTGACTGAACTCGCCCACCCTGGCCAGGCAACATAGTAACTATTTGCATGAGTTGTTTTATGACAGGAGGTCCTGGTAAGGAATGCAGAACTAATAAGCCACCACCGACCAGAAGAGTTCAGGAAAGGTCAAAAGCAGACGCCACATGTCCGATACCTCCCAGAATCCTTCTCTCTGGCATCCATCTTGTTTGAACAAGATGTGCACCACCAGGAAGGACTCTGAGTCAGATGATTGGCCAAAGACAACCCGGAAACTAACCCCATCACCATAAAATCCAAGACTGCAAGCCATGTGGCAGAGCTGTGCTCCTGGGCTCCCTTCCCCTACTGCTCTCCACCCGGGTGCCATTTCCCAATAAAGCCTCTTGCTTTGTCAGCAGATGTATCTCCTCGGACAATACATTTCTGAGCGTTAGACAAGAGCCCAGTTTCAGGCCCTGGAAGGGGTCCCCCTTCCTGAAAGATCTTTGTGGAAGAGTGTCCTAGGTTCAGTTCAGTTCAGTCGCTCAGTCGTGCCTGACTTTGCAACCCCATATATCACAGCAGGCCAGGCCTCCCTGTTCATCACCATCACCCAGAGTTCACTCAGACTCACGTCCATCGAGTCCGTGATGTCATCCAGCCATCTCATTCTCTGTCGTCCCCTTCTCCTCCTGCCCCCAATCCCTCCCAGCATCAGAGTCTTTTCCAGTGAGTCAACTCTTCGCATGAGGTGGCCAAAGTACTAGAGCTTCAGCATCATTCCTTCCAAAGAAATCCCAGGGTTGATCTCTTTCAGAATGGACTGGTTGGATCTCCTTGCAGTCCAAGGGACTCTCAAGAG
>SJYF01007495.1:76805-89013 GCA_006410515.1 Procapra przewalskii | reverse complement strand
ACTGATCAATGCAAAGAAATAGAGGAAAACAACAGAATGGGAAAGACTAGAAATCTCTTCAAGAAAATTAGAGATAACAAGGGAACATTTCATGCAAAGATGGTCTCAATAAAGGGCAGAAATGGTATGGACCTAACAGAAGCAGAAGATATTAAGAAGAGGTGGCAAGAATACACAGAAGAACTGTACAAAAAAGATCTTCATGACCCAGATAATCACAATGGTGTGATCATTCACATAGAGCCAGACATCCTGGAATGTGAAGTCAAGTGGGCCTTAGACAGCATCACTATGAACAAAGCTAGTGGAGGTGATGGAATTCCAGTGGAGCTGTTTCAAATCATGAAAGATGATGCTGTGAAAGTATAGCACTCAATATGCCAGCAAATTTGGAAAACTCAGGAGTGGCCACAGGACTGGAAAAGGTCAGTTTTCATTCCAATCCCAAAGAAAGGCAATGTCAAAGAATGCTCAAACTACTGCACAATTGCACTCATCTTCACGCTAGTAAACTAATGCTCAAAATTATCCAAGCCAGGCTTCAGCAATATGTGAACTGTGAATTTCCAGATGTTCAAGCTGGTTTTAGAAAAGGCAGAGGAACCAGAGATCAAATTGCCAACATTCACTGAATCATGGAAAAAGCAAGAGAGTTCCAGAAAAACATCTATTTGTGCTTTATTGACTATGCCAAAGCTTTTGATTGTATGGATCACAATAAACTGGAAAATTCGGAAAGAGATGTGAATACCAGACCACCTGACCTGCCTCTTGAGAAACCTATATGCCTGTCAGGAAACAACAGTTAGAACTGGACATGGAACAGCAGACTGGTTTCAAATAGGAAAAGGAGTGTGTCAAGGCTGTATATTGTCACCCTGCTTATTTAACTTCTATTCAGAGTACATCATGAGAAAGGCTGGGCTGGAAGAAGCACAAGCTGGAATCAAGATTGCCAGGAGAAATATCAATAACCTCAGATATGCAGATGATACCACCCTTATGGCAGAAAATGAAGAGGTACTAAGCCTCTTGATGAAAGAGAAAGAGGAGAGTGAAAAAGTCGGCTTAAAACTCAACATTCAGAAAACAAAGATCGTGGCATCCGGTCCCATCACTTCATGGGAAATGGATGGGGAAACACTGTCAGACTTTATTTTTTGGGGCTCCAGAATCACTGCAGGTGATAATTTCAGCCATGAAATTAAAAGATGCTTACTCCTTGGAAGGAAAGTTATGACCAACCTAGATAGCATGTTAAAAAACAGAGATATTACTTTGCCAACAAAGGTCTGGCTAGTCAAGGCTATGGTTTTTCCAGTGGTCATGTATGGATGTGAGAGTTGGACTATAAAGAGAGCTGAGTGCCAAAGAATTGATGCTTTTGAACTGTGGTGTTGGAGAAGACTCTAGCAAGTCCCTTGGTCTGCAAGGAGATCCATCCATTCCATCCTAAAGGAGACCAGTCCTGGGTGTTCAGTGGAAGGACTGATGCTCAGGCTGAAACTCCAAAACTTTGGCCACCTCATGCGAAGAGTTGACTCATTGAAAAGACCCTGATGCTGGGAGGGATTGGTGGCAAAAGGAGAAGGGGACGACAGAGGATGAGATGGCTGGATGGCATCAACAACTCGATGGTCGTGAATTCTGGTGAACTCCGGGAATTGATGATAGACAGGGAGGCCTGGCGTGCTGCGATTCATGGGGTCGCAAAGAGTCGGAGACAACTGTGCAACTGAACTGAACTGAAAGGATTTTTAAGTACCCAATAACTTTAAAATATTAAAATAATTAATAATTCCATTAATGCACCTGTTGCTATAGCAAATACTCCTGCGTTAATTCTTTGGGAGCAGTACACAGAGATTTTTTTTTCTCTTGCTTTCAAGGTTTAAAGGGAACTTAACGCACTTAACAAATGTTAGTTTTTGTCTTGACTAATTGTCTCAAAATATATTTATACAGCATTTAACATCTATCTCACTGTCATTGGACTTGTGGCTCAACGTATATGAAGAACAACTTTTTATATGAGAACATTGTAACTTGCTAACCTCATTGATTCTCACCGAGAGTAGATTCATCCCTATTCTTTTGTGGATCTTCAGCTTAAACAATTTACATTACCCACCTGGGTTCATCCCTGGTTGGAAAGATCCCCTGAAGGAGGGCATGACAACCCACTCCAGTATTCTTGCCTGGAGAATCCCCATGGACAGAGGCAGGCTACAGTTCATGCAGTCATATAGAGTCGGACATAACTGAGCAACTAAGCAGAGCACATGTGTATAAGAGCAGAGTGGTCTGTGTGTATTGAATAAAGTAGAAGCTAAAGGGTGGGGGTGGGATGAGGTCTGAAGAGGATAAAAAGAGAACAGTTACAGAATCTTCCTGTGATTGCTGACCAGGTACCCTCTTCTTCTGGTCTGCCCCTTTGGTTGTGACTGACAGTGTTTTGATTATGTTACAAATGTTTTTAATCTTTGTCTTGTGAAGAAGGAGATAAAAGTTTCCTATTTGACCTTCAGTGATCAGTCTTGCTTGCATATATTCATCATGTCTTCATGCCTTGGTAAGTCAGAGTGGATTAGCTTAGGAAAGAAGATAAGGAGAATGCATTTGGGGTCAAATACAACGGCAATTTAGGAATACTTGCCTGATCAGCATTTTAACCTGGAGTGTCAGTGTAGGAGGTTTCATATTATTCAAAGTCAAATTTTGTAACTCATGCAGTTATTTTCACAAACGCTATAACATGGACTGTTTCCTCATTTTGTTTCCTTATTTAAGATAACTTTTTAGCCATTTGCATACCCATAAAAGGGGTTCTCTGGTGGCCCAGATAGTAAAGAATCTGCCTGCGATGTGGGAAACCTTGGTTTGATCCCTGAGTTGGAAAGATCCCCTGGAGGACGGCATGGCAACCCACTCCAATATTCTTGCCTGGAGAATCCATATGGACAGAGGAGCCTGATGCGCTACAGACCATGGGGTCTCAAAGAGTCAGACATGACTGAGTGACTAAGCACAGCACATGCACATCAAAAACACAGGTTTTCAAAATGTGTATATTTTACAGAATATAAAAACATGGACAGTCACACGGACAGTGTCAAGAACTCTTGTACTGACATTTACTACTTAATTATTAGGTAGGTCTTTTTTCATATTTGAGCATTTATGAAATGAGTAAGCTGATCTTAAAGTTTTTTTAAAGATTCCAATACATGTCTACCTTTCCTACAATAACTTTAGCACAACTTTTGCTAATTCTTAAAAAATAAAAAAGACAATATAATTTCCATTGTCCCCGGATTTTATATTTAACTACAGACCTTAGTGATTAACTGGAGTATTTGTAAAGGTCCTTCTGATTATAAGATTATCTCTTCTTGTGAAATAAACTCAAAAATGGTTAAAGCTCCTCCCCAAAATGTTTAATTTTTTTCTCATCTTATTATGAAGAACACATTTCTGATTAACTTTTGAAATTCTCTTTAGCTCATTAATTCCTATTAAACTCCTACCACTGACTTTTAGATAAAATCTTATTTCTTAACACATCTTTCTAACATATAATAATGGTAGAATATCAGGATTTTAAAGTCTGTTTTAAGCTCAAGGATATATTTTACATGGAAATCGTTTTTTAGTCCTTGCTGAGAATGACTTCCGTACAGTTTTAATCAAGTCTGACTTATAGAATAGGATCTCTCTGATGATTAGCTAATATAGTTAAGGTGAATGAGAGTCCAGCTGTAGGAAATGTAATATGAATTTTATTTGCATTTTCATCCAGCCACTCAGACTATAAAGAGTGATTCTAAGATAATGTAAAAAGCCAAAGATTTTAAAGTTTTCAAAAATAACCTAACTGAACAGGTTACTCACTTAGATATTTACAAAGAAAATCATATAATTTATATTTTAGAGCTCTCCTGAGCATGGTTAGTTGTAAAGAAAAGAGCTTTAGGAAAACAAAACATTATTATGATTATTATTTCCATTGTAGAAAGGCCAAATCTAAAGAGCCACTCATAGAGTCAATCCAAGTAGCATTTCACTGAAAGAACAAAGACAAGGCTGTCACGGCATTTCTCTCTGGGAAAAGCCCTCTCCACTGCTCAGGCGAATGCATCACATTTTGAAAGGCTAGATCCTGAGGATAGAATAAAGCAATAAAACATGACTGGGAAGAGCCTTTCTCTCATGCTGTTATTAACATCCATCAAAAACCCAGAGTCTCTTTTAATACTACTTTCAAACTGACTTCTTCCCATCAAACAGAATTACAGATGACTTCATTCACGAAAACAGGGTTTTGGTTTCCTGTCAACAAATGGCAACATGTCTTTGCCAACCAAACCAACAAGTCAGTATTTTCTATTTGATGTAGAATGCAATCTTAGTCAGTGAAATCATTTATAGGTATAAGGCAAGGAAACAAATCTTAAAGCAGACAGGGGCTAACTATATTTAATCCACTGTGTATACTGGGCCATCCCAATGGAATCAAACACAGGTATTTCCCTCACTAAGCCTTCCTTCACCATTTCGAACAGAGCCATGAAGTATGTTTATTATGAACTTTTGAACTATCTGAACTTATTCCATGCACTGAAATATTGCTTTGAAAAATGATTTTTTTTTTAAAAAAACTAGTGACATGAAAGCTAAAGCTGTTGTGTTTTGTATCATCCAGTTGGAAGGTATTACCCTGAGAATTATATTTCCCAGCATTAGCCCAGGTTCCCTGAAAATGGTAAGCTGCACAATGAATAATTAATATTGGCAAAGTCCTTATAAATCTCCATAGATAGACTCTATCATATTCTTCTGGAATATATCCCAAGTACAAAGCAGCCTTGATTTAATTCATTGTCCATTCCTGATTTGTTTTTCTTTTACTAGCCTGCCCTCCATTCTATGTAAGACATCATATAAATAAAAGTACTGTTTCTGGCTTGAATCATCACTAGATTTGAGTTAATGGTTGCATGAAAGGCTAATTTAAACAACAGGCAGGGCCCCTGCCTTATATAGAAGACAGGAAGGAGCTCTATCCATGGCCATCCTTGGCAGTAATGCTCTGTCCAATTAGAATGAATCATATTCAGGTTATATGTAAAATATATCATACTACGGTAAACGAAGAATTTGCTGTTACTGAGTCAAGAATGAAAGAAAGCAAGCTTCAAAGGTCATTAGCCTGTCTGGCTTTCTGAGGACTACAATTAAAAAGTCTTCGAGAATTATCTGCCAAGTCCTTAAAATTATTCAGACAAGTAGGCACCATAGTCTCCTTCTGTAAATCATTACCGGGTCTGCCAGCCTTTATAGTCAGTAAGATCTGCTTGCTATTTAACCCAGCCATGAAAATAGTCTCTGGCCTAAATACAGTGGTCCCAGAAAAAGATAGGCAGTGGATCTAATTTTAAAAATGGGATGGGTATAAAAAATTGTTTTTTCCTTGCTCTATTTTCCAGAACTTTTGGTTTTCTTGGTAATCAGTCTTTTTGAAGTCTTAGCCTCCAAAACTGGTGAGGCAGTTTCTTATTACAATGTGGAACTTTGGCTGGACCAAACTGTGCCCTGAGTCAAAATATATTCCTTGGAGAAGAACACAGAGTGATGAACAGCCAGCCTATAACACAGCCCTTGTCCTGTCCTCCAGGTACAACAAAATAATGATAATATATATTTACTGAGTGCTTACTATGTATTAGACATTGATTTAAGATGCTCCCATGTATTAATTCTGCAGTATCCCATAAAATGATTATTCCCATTTGAGAGGGAGAGTGTGAGGTTCTGAGGAGGTCAGTAACTTGCCTAAACCACCCACTGTTGTTGTTATTGAGTTGCTAAGTGTTATCTCTTTGTGACCCCATGGGCTGTAACTGGCCAGGCTCTTCTGTCCATGGGATTTCCCAGGCAAAACCCCTGGAGTGGGTTGTCATTTCCTTCTCCAGGGGATCTTCCTGACCCAGGGATTGAACTCGTCTCCTGCCATGTCTCCTGCATTGGTAGATGGATTTTTATTTTTTTATTTTTTACCAGTGAGTCACCTGGGAAGACCTAAATCACCCACTAGTCAGTGGTAGAACTTGGGTCCGAACTCAGGCATTTTGGAGTAAAAATCTGTTTTCAACCTTAACAAAGTAAATACCATTTGATATTTAAGAGTTTGCATATTTTCAAGACTTTGGAGTGAAAAACTCAAGTAAGAAGCACAGAGGAATGTCTAGAAGGCCACAGGAAATATTAGAAGTTTGTGAAATAATATAATTGTTCACATTTCTGATAGAATTATTTAATATGGTAGGAAGCCCCCCTGTACTGTCTAGGCAGGAGAATTCTAAGGAGTATATCTGGCAAAAATGGCTTGCCATTATTTTAACTATCAGAATTCCTGAGCTATATAATTGATTGAAATGGACTATTTCAAGGTAAGGTTTAAAATAGGATGATAAATTTTTGTGTGTGGTTTCAAGGAAGAATATCATAACAGGGAATGACTTATTCTTCTTTATTTTTATTTTTAAATTTTTATTGGGTATAAGTTGATTTACAATGCTGTGTTGGTTTCAGATGTACAGTAAAGTGAACCAGTTATACACATACATATATACCTTCTTTTTCAGAATGTTTCCTGTATAGGTAATTACTGATTATTGAGGAGCATTACTGTCCCATGCAATAGGTCCATATTAGTTATCTGTTTTATATGTAATAGTATGTATATGTCAGTCCCAGTCTCTCAGTTGGTAGCTCTGTTGACTATAAGTTTGTTTTCTACTCCTATGACTAGATTATTGTTTTGAAATTAAGTTCATTTGTACTATATATTTTTATTATTGTATACAATAACATAAAATAAATCTCTTAAACTCTCTTATTTATCTCTTAAATCTCTTACTTATAAAATAATCTCTTAAACTATTCCTGACTTTTAAAAATGAATTCAATTTTTGTACCTGGACCAATTTTGTTTCATCTTCACTTACTCATATTGCACGTTTGGTTGCCCTCACTCTCTTGATTACTCAAGTCACTATCCATTTAGAAAATGAAATATTTTTGAATTGGCAATAATTTCTTCAGTTTTGCGTTTCCTGCTCGGTTGTACCATAATTTTGGGTTCCACATATAAGTAGTATTATATATCTGTCTTTCTCATCTGACTTACTTTACTCAGCAGGACAGTCTCTGGGTCTGTGTGTGTTACAGCAAATGACATTATTTCACATTTTTAAAATGGCTGACTCATTCTTGAATTAGTAATCCCTCTACCCCCTAATCCCATCAGTGGGTTACTTTACAGTGTTTTCAAATAATGTCTCCAAAGCTTATCTGTTCCTCAAGTCAGCATTCTTGTACCTAATTTCCATGAAACATAATTTCAAACCTTCTCCATTCTCTTCAAACTCCTGACCCCCTTTCAGTTTTGGCTATGGCTATATATCCTATTTTAATGAGCACATGATGATGTAAAATAGCAATTATCTCTTCCCTGTCACTTAAATGACAAGCACACTCATCTTTGCTGATTTTCATTCCTCCTTTCCAAGACTAATCCTTCCACTTGTCTTCCTGGGAACACATACCTGTGGCATCATGCCTCTTCTTTTTCCTTTCCTTCTGTTTCTTTTTCCTTTGCATCAATCTGTGAACAGAACTGTCTCTCTCATTATAAAATTAAATCAACTAAGTGAGAGAAAATAACATTCTTTGACCCTGCTAACCTCCTTTCAACTTTCTTGAAGTCACCTACTTTTTTCCTTTAATATCTTTTCCTTGGTTCATTCTCCTTGCTTTCTTGGCTTGTTAGCCTCCTAATACATTTCTCTTTGAATACCATCTGATTTCTCTCTTCCAGTGTTTTATTAGTAATGCCAGAGTTACCACGTTTGTTTCAGAAAATGCAATGGGCATTTCTCCGTCACATGTTGGCATTATGTGCCACTACTGAGTTTCCCTTCTGGAAGAAGCCCTTCTATCCTCTGGGCTTCCGTGACTCCACACTAGCTTGTTCCTTTCTTACTTGGCTCTTAGCCAGTTCTCTTACATGTTCTTCTTCTACTTGGTAATAATTTTTGTGCTCCTTTCTCATCTCTCTTAAGGGAAAATTCCCCTAAAAGACTGCATCCAACTTTATGATTCCAATTCTCAACTCTGTGCCAGTGATTTCCAAATAGAAATTTTCAACCAGATACTTCTCATTAGCATCGGATCTATTCCTCCCACTTCCTGTAGGATACTACATGTAGTTATTCTAACTTTTCACATTTACCATTCAACAAAATAAGCTCATATGTTTTCCCTGCAATTCTCTCTTCTTCCTGTGTTTTCTGCCTCAATTCATAGCAAATCCTTTGCTCAGTTGCCCAACCATAAGGCTTGGTGTTATTCTTGACTTACCTCTTCTTCATCCCTTACATCCACTGAAATCTTTATGTTCTAATTTTATAGCCTTCCACAATTTTTTCAGCCCAGTACACTTTCCCCCATAGCTATAGGTCAACTTAGGCTACTACCAAAAACATCTACTTCTGCTTTATTGACTATTACAAAGCCTTTGACTGTGTGGAACACAACAAACTGTGGAAAATTCTTAAACAATAGGAATACCAGACCACCTAACCTTCCTCCTGAGAAATCTGTATGCAGGTCACGAAGCAACAGTTAGTACTGGACAACAGTTAGAACAACAAACTGGTTTCAAATTGGGGAAGGAATACATCAAGGCTGTATATTGTCACCCTGCTTATTTCACTTATATGCAGAGTACATCATGAGAAATGCTGGGCTGGATGAAGCACAAGCTGGAATCATAATCTCAGATATGCAGATGATACCACCCTTATGGCAGAAAGTGAAGAACTAAAGAGCCTCTTCAAGAAAGTGAAAAAGAGTGAAAAAGTTGGCTTAAAACATAACATGGAATTTGGAAATTCTTTTAAAGAATTATTAGCTTTCAGAAAACTAAGATCTTGACATCTGGTCCCATCACTTAATGGAAAATAGATGGGGAAACATTGGAAACAGTGTCAGACTTTATTTTTTCTGGGCTCCAAAATGACTGCAGTTGGTGACTACAGTCTTGAAATTAAAAGAGGCTTACTCCTTAGAAGAAAAGCTCTCACCAACCTAGAGAGCATATTAAAAAGCAGAAACATTACTTTGCCAACAGAGGTCCACCTAGTCAAGACTATGGTTTTTCCAGTAGTCAAGTATGGATGTGACAGTTGAACTATAAAGAAGGCTGAGCACCAAAGAATTGATGCCTTTGAATTGCGGTGTTGGAGAAGACTCTTGAGAGTCCCTTGTAGTGCAGGAAGATCCAACCAGTCCATCCTAAAGGAAATGAGTCCTGAATATTCATTGGAAGGACTGATGCTGAAGCTGAAACTTCAATACTTTGGCCACCTGATGCGAAGAACTGACTTCTTGGGAAAGACCCTGATGCTGGCAAAATTGAAGGCAGGAGAAGAAGGGGATGACAGAGGATGATATGGTTGGATGGCATCACTGACTCAATGGACGAGTCTGAGTAAAGTCCGGGAGTTGGTGATGGACAGAGACGCCTGGCATGCTGCATTCCATGGGATCGCAGAGTCGGGCATGACCGAGTGACTGAACTGAGCTGATCTCTCACTTGGATTTCTGCAACAGTATCCTCTTTTGTTTTTCAGCCTTTGACGTTGTTCCATCCTATGTTCTGGCTTGCATATTTCTAAAAGTCATCATGCCATGCTTCTAACATTCTTCAGTGAGAATACATTGCACTTACACTGAAGTTCAAATGTATTAGCAGAACTTCCTGATCAAACCCTTTGCTCAGTTCTTCAGCTTCGCTTTATGTCAAACTGAAGTGCTTTCAATTTCTCAAATGCATCCTGTTCCTATGAATTCTGGGCTTTTCATCTGTTGTGTTCTTAAAATTAAACAGTCATTTATCCAATCTCCTGTGGCTTTCTTTAACAAATTCTTTAGATAAACTTTTCCTTGTGAAACTTTGCCTTAATTATGAAATCTGGGTTAATCATTGTTGTTACAGGTTTTCAACAGCATTCAAGCCTTCCCTAAGAAGAGTTTTTTTTTTTTCTCAAATTTTTATTTATTGTTATGCTATTTTAAAGTATAAACTAAACAAAGGTAAGAAATTCATTTAGATTTTTTTTATTATAAATTCAGGATATTATACATTTTCAGACAATCTGTATTTTGGTTTACTTGTTGAATGCAAAACTAATAAAAGCAACTCCGCCTTTGGACAGCACTATTTATTATAGGAAATATGTATATACCTTCTTGTATCTGTATTTTGATAATTTGCAATATGGGTTCAGACTGCAATCATTTGAAACTATGTGATTACATCATAATTCATATGATCAGTTCACTTCAGTCGCTCAGTCACGTCCGACTCTTTGCGACCTCATGAACAGCAGTATGCCAGGCCTCCCTGTCCATCACCAACTCCCTGGGGTATACCCAAACTCATGTCCATTGAGTCAGTGATGCCATCCAACCATCTCATCCTCTGTCATACCCTTCTCCTCCTGCTCTCAATCTTTCCTAACATCAGGGTCTTTCAAATGAATCAGCTCTTCGCATCAGGCAGCCAAAGTATTGGAGTTTCAGCTTCAACATGAGGTGATTCTAATGTTTAAATCTCACCAGATTGAGATGGGAATTTTCAGAAGTCATTCAATTTTGGGTATTTGGGATCTCTGAAATATGTGGCTGGATCCCTGAGAGAAAGACTTTAAGACAATTAGATTGCTCTCCATTCACTTCTTTACCCAAGAGGGTAAAAAAAATGGAGTCAGATGACATGTCTAATTGCTTTGTCCAGGTAAACTAACTAATGATATTTGTTAGGGAGAAGAAATCTTGTGTCAGAAATGCCTTTTGCAGGATATCTCTGGGAAAGAATAAACTATAGAAAAATGGAATGCAGGATTTAGAAGTCAAGGCTCCCTGGAGAATGCCATGTAAACCATGTACTTCTATGGGGGATAAAATGAAGATGTGTTGTAATTGAAACCTAACTGAAGCACCCTCTAGTTGTACAAAGACTCCAAGAACCTCATCTAGAGACAGTATCTGTTCTGGGCAAACGCACATGCACGCACGCACACACGCATGCACGCACTCATCTAATACTGGAAAGAAGGACCTGAGTAACGGCTTTCAATGTCCCAAATTCTCACTGTTGCTTCTGAGCCTTTTGATATTTCATATGGGAAAGAACTCTCTTTTTGTCTTACTTGCCAATCTGATCCTATGTGGCAGTGATCCTATGCAGATCCAATGCTCCTTTAAACAAATTTAACAGTTTTCTGTTGATATTTCTGTACAGTATATGATGTAGCTGGATTCTTATCTCTCTTTCAAGTTCCTTTCAGCATAGCTCTTGAAAATATTTGGTTTTCCTGCTTGTTTATACCATATTTGAAGGAACATTCAAGGTTAGCTTCACAATCCACTGGTAACTCTAACAGTTTGTGCATTTTAAGCAGATTTTAATTGCATTCATGAGTTTTATTTCAAAACCCATATGCCCTCTTTTAGAGAACTATGCTAAGGACATTAGGTAATTGCTGAACTGAGTATTAGAGTTGGATAATTTCCTTAGATATTTTAATTAGATATCTGTGAATAAAGACTCCATCACACATTGTACTTAGCCTTCTAAGTATCAAAACTCTAAGCATGCATTTATTACAAATGGTCTGTAGTGACATTAGCTGTTCTGGGAGTTCCTAGAAATATGGTTATTCTATCTGCCTCTTAAAAGGAACCATTGATATTTACTGCCTCAGAGAGTCTGATGAGTGGACAGAGGAGGGATGGAAGATGAGGAGCAGGAGCGAGTTATGAGAACAAGATGTATTGCCATGTTTGCAGCAAAGGCAGACCAAACACAACGAGTCTCAGAAGATAGCATATAAATCAGGATATTCTGACATAATATAGAAGAGGTCTTTAAATGGAACTGATTTCCTAGAGTCTTGGTAAGTCATAAAAGGTCTATTTGAAAAACTGCAATAATAATTAGACATCTTCTAAGTTTTCAGTGTTGACATTTGCTGGAGGACTGAAAACTTTCCTGAAATCTATATTTTAAGGCATTTTCTCAGTTAATCACAAAAGGTTTTTTTTTTTTTTTAAAATCAGAGTATTCTGTGTGACCCCTTTA
>SJYF01007495.1:65178-76743 GCA_006410515.1 Procapra przewalskii | reverse complement strand
CCCTTTAAATAATAAAAACAAAAAAGAATATGAACAATCTGAGAAGGAAAGGGAAATGTGGCACAGTTCCCTCTTAGAATTTCTGCTCAGTTAAAGAATCCAGGAGAGATTTCAACTCTATCAAAATACAGTTGTAATTTTAAAATAGTCAAATTGTTATGAGCACTTTAAAAGTTCTTGTGACAGTCTCTTAAATTTTGCTTTGTAACAATCAAATTGGAATTGATTCTCACAGAAATAGCTTCCAAGAAATTAGTAAGCAAGAGTGGAAAGAAACATATTTGTTCATTTCAACAAAATACAGAAAGTTTATGCTAAAGGCATTAAGTTTTGAGAAGTGTGAAAATTCCATTTTTGCCATCCCATCAGCAGATTTTTTTTCTTTCTTTGCTTTTTTATTTTTTTAAAAAATGAATGAATTGGACTTTCTGAATTGTTTTCAAGGAAAAATCTTGAATTGGAGTCCTGTGAAAGAAAATTTTCCTCTGCCCACTCAGAGGCAATTACCATTTTATTTTAGCTGCATGTTTTGATTTGTACTTATGTATGTATACAACATAGAGATGATGAAAGATATGCCTTATAGTAGTGAAAGAAAAGTCTGTAAAATTAAGAATATTTCTTAACCTCCAACAAAAATGCTGGAGAGGTGTGTAAAGCTTGTATGCTTTGGACTACAAGTGAATCTTGAAATGCATCTTGAATGCAGAATAGCTGTTGAGTTCACACTCTTTTTTCCTATGACTTTAGCCTAAAAGAGCCAGGCAGGTAATTAAAATGAGTGAGGGGAGTCAGGTGACAGAAAAAGAAACAGCTCCAAGTGGTATCTAAAGGGTGAGTCTTTGCTCAGCTCCAGTTGATGGTGGGCATGCAAAAGCATTGGCTCAGTGGGGGAGTATCTGTTTCAAGAGCATTTGTGAGACACTACAGATGTATGAATTCTCTCAATTTTAAATGTTGGCCAGGCAAATCCAGAAGGTAGACTATATGTGGCTCAAGATCTGCTAGTTTCTATATCTAATACAAGATATTCCATATTCTATGTCCCTACCAAGCTGATGAAACCTGAAATGCCTAAACTAAAATTTCATTAGCTTAGTGCTTGAAGTAGAATCTTTCTGAATTGTGTTTAATGTTGTGTATTCAGTTCTCATTGAGAACTGATAAATAAAACAACATGGAACTGGACATGGAACAACAGACCGGTTCCAAATAGGAAAAGGAGTACGTCAAGGCTGTATATTGTCACCCTGCTTATTTTACTTATTGCAGAGTACATCATGAGAAATGCTAGGCTAGATGAAGCACAAGCTGGAATCAAGATTGATGGGAGAAATATCAATCACCTCAGATACGCAGATGATATCACCCTTATGGCAGAAAGTTAAGAAGAACTAAAAAACCTCTTGATGAAAGTAAAAGAAGAGAGTGAAAAAGCTGGCTTAAAGCTCAACATTCAGAAAACTACCTAAGATCATGGCATCTGGTCCCAATACTTCAAGGCAAATATATGGGTAAACAGTGGAAACAGAGGCTGACTTTATTTTTGGGAGCTCCAAAATCACTGCAGATGGTTATTTCAGCCATGGCATTACTCCTTGGAAGGAAAGTTATGACCAACCTAGACAGCATATTAAAAAGCAGAGACATTACTTTGCCAACAAAGGTCTGTCTAGTCAAGGCTATGGTTTTTCCAGTAATCATGTATGGATATGTGATTTGAACTATAAAGAAAGCTGAGCACAAAAGAATTGATGCTTTTGAACTGTGGTGTTGAGAGTCCTTTGGACTGCAAGAAGATCCAACCAGTCTATCCTAAAAGAGATCAGTCCTGGGTGTTCATTGGAAGAACTGATGCTGAAGCTGAAACTCCAATACTTTGGCCACCTGATGTGAAGAGCTGCCTCATTTGAAAAGACCCTGATGCTGGGAAAGATTGAAGGCAGAAGAAGAAGGGTACAACAGAAGATGAGATGGTTGAATGGCATCACCAACTCAATGGACATGAGTCTGGGTAAACTCCAGGATTTGGTGATGGACAGGGAGGCCTGGCGTGCTGTGGTCCATGTGGACTGCTAAGAATTGGACATGACTGAGTGACTGAACTGAACTGATTCAGTTCTCATTGAGAACTGATACACAAAAACAACACTATGAGGAATATACCTGAATAAACTATGAAATTTGTCAGTAGTCTGTTAGGTGTCAAAAATGTCAGTGATTGATTAAGTGTTAAATGTCACTTGTGTGAAGATTTATATGACAAATTTACTTTAGAAGTTAATACCAGTAGAACATTTTTTTAAAAGATAAAATGTATCACATAATACATACTCTCTTTTAGGTATAAGCAAGTAGTTGAGAAAGTGGACTCAAAATTCAGTCTCAATCATGGTAATTAAATGAATTTAGGAATGATCATTTGTATCTTTCTAAGTTTATAGAATTTTGAATTCTTGTTCTCTTTAATAGCTGTGTGTACGTATGAATGTATGTGTGTGTATAGAGTTTTGCATTTTTCTGTGTGTGTGTGTGTGTATATATATATGCCTGTACATATATGTGTGTATATGACTGTATGTCTTATTTTAAGTGATTTAAATCATTCTTTGGAAGGTGGAACAATTTTAAGTAGAAATTTAAAAAAAGCAGTTTGGAATCTTTCTGTTACAGTGTCTGTATAATTTTGATACTTTATCAAAATTTTAAGATACCTGAATAAGGAGCTAAGTTACTGATAAGATTGTAAAAGTAGCCAAATTTTCTTTTAAGTTTCTTTCCTTTTATTAAGTAATCTATACTAATTTATTGAGACAATAGTGATTTCAAATTATTCCTGTATGAAAGGTGTATGTTTAAGTATGTTTATTTTACAAGCTTACAGAATATGAAACAGAGGTAATAGTGCACACTATTATAGAAAATACATGAAGTGTTTTGCTGTTGTTCAGTTGCTCAGTTGTGTCCAACTTTTTGCCGTCCCATGGATTAGAACACACAAGGCGTCCCTGTTCTTCACTATCTCCTGGAGTTTGCTCAAACTCATGTCCTTCGAGTTGATAATGCCATTCAACCATATCATTCTCTGTAGCCCCCTTCTCCTCCTGCCCTCAGTCTTTTCCAGCATCAGGGTATTTTCCAATGAGTCAACTCTTCCCATCAGGTGGCCAAAGTACTGGAGCTTCAGCTTCAGCGTCAGTCCTTCCAATGAGTATTCATGGTTGGTTTCGTTTAGGATTGACTGATTTGATCTCCATGCTGTCCATGGGATTCTCAAGATTTTTCTTCAGCACCACAGTTCAAAAGCATCAATTCTTTGGCACTCAGCCTTCTTTATGGTCCATCTCTCACATCTGTATATGACTACTGGAAAAAACCATAGCCTTGACTATATGGACCTTGTTGGCAAAGTGACATCTCTGCTTTCTAATACGATGTCTAGGTTTGTCATAGCTTTTCTTCCAAGGAGCAAGTGTCTTTTAATTTCATGGCTGCAGTCACCATCTGCAGTGGTTTTTGAAGCCTACGAAAATAAAATCTGCCACTGTTTCCATTCTTTCCCCTTATATTTGCTCTGAAGTGATGGGACTAAATGCCATGATCCTAGTACACATGGGATGTTTAAGACATATACACGTTGGTTTCAATTTTGTGTTGTTACCTCCATAGCATTAGCAAGATCAACATGCTTAGGAAAATTATATTTATTATTGAAGTTAATTATGTGAAGCAACCATGGTCAGAAAATAAACCTCCTAAGGAAATTTTGGAATTTTAAATTGCATTTGATTTAAAGTAAGCTTTTTCTGTTTAATTCACCAGATGAAACTTTATCATCAATATCATATTTTGAGAGGTGGGCAGTTTCGTGTATGATTACAGGTGAGCTCAGATGTTGTGTTTGAGACTAGCTTTGACATCATTTTCATCTGCCTATCATTTATAGCCCTAGTAGAATAGCAGACATGTTGTCTGTTTTCTATAAACTCTTATTGAGCTCTATTAAAGATAACTGTTAAATAATTTTGAAAACATAGTGACATCAGAAAAATATTTTGTGCTTTACTGTATACTGTTAAGCCCAAAATAATTTTTGTTGATAAACTTTTATTTTTTCAAGTTAGTAACAAAATTTCTGAATGGTTATTGAATAATTTCCTCTTTTTTTAATTTTAATCATTACAATGGAAATAGACAAATATTGTGTTAACTTTTTGCATTAATATGACCAGCATAGGTTAACTACTGAAATGTTCATAAAATATAATGGGAATGCTATAAATAGTCTTGAAAAATATTAAGAAATAGCACATTTCCAAACTTTGATCCAGTCTATACATTTAAGGCACTTTTAAAATTTATTTTACTTATTTTTGCATGTTTCTACTAGAATCATACTGATCCTCTGACTTTTCAATGATTTATTTTCTTTCAGTGATTCAGAGATACTGCTTTCCCTGGTGATACTAGACTAGCACTAAGATAGAGCTTTTTTTTTGGTCTAAAAGAGTCATTGCATTCCTTATCTAAGGCTTTATCCCTGTCCTGAGTGAATAATGGATTAAAAAGTAGACTCACCAGCCTTCTTTCTTGGCCCCCTTCCTCAATTCTTAATTTTCACAGTAAAAAAGATATGTACTTGGGAAAAAAGGCCAGTAGCCATAAGTTTGTGTTGTTTTCTATAAAGTTAAAGTGCATTATGGGCTTCCCCTGTAGCTCAGTCTGTAAAGAGTCTGCCTGCAATATAGGAGACATGGGTTCGATTCCTGAGTCAGGAAGATCCTCTGGAGAAGGAAATGGCAGCCCACTCCAGTATTCTTGCCTGGAGAATCCCATGGACAAAGGAGGTTGGTAGGTTCCCAGTCCATGGGGTTGCAAGAATTGGACACAACTTAGTGACTAAGCCAACACCAGCACCAAAGTGTGTTATATTTTTAGATTTCCAAATGGCTTCAAATTTAAGTATGCCTAGAGAATTTTTGGAATGCATATTCATGCCAAAGCCTTTGACTGTGTGGATCAGAATAAAGTTTGGAAAATTCTGAAAGAGATGGGAATACCAGACCACCTGACCTGCCTGTTGAGAAACCTGTATGCAGGTCAGGAAGCAATAGGTCAGGATATGGAACAACAGACTGGTTCCAAATAGGAAAAGGAGTTCATCAAGGCTGTTTATTGTCACCGTGCTTATTTAACTTCTATGCAGAGTACATCATGAGAAACGCTGGGCTGGAAGAAGCACAAGCTGGAATCAAGATTGCCAGGAGAAATATCAATCACCTCAGATATGAGGATGACAGCACCTTTATGGCAGAAAGTGAAGAAGAATTAAAAAGCCTCTTGATGAAATTGAAAGAGGAGAGTGAAAAAGTTGGCTTAAAACTCAACATTCAGAAAACTAAGATCATGGCATCCGGTCCCATCACTTCATGGCAAATAAATGGGGAAACAGTGGAAACAGTGTCAGACTTTATTTTTTGGGGCTCCAAAGTCACTGCAGATGGTGACTGCAGCCATGAAATTAAAAGACGCTTACTCCTTGGAAGGAAAATTATGACCAACCTAGATAGCATATTGAAAAGCAGAGACATTACTTTGCCAACAGAGGTGCATCTAGTCAATGTTATGGTTTTTCCAGTGGTCATGTATGGATGTAAGAGTTGGACTGTGAAGAAAGCTGAGTGCTGAAGAACTGATGCTTTTGAAATGTGGTGTTGGAGAAGACTCTTGAGAGTCCCTTGGACTGCAAGGGGATCCAACCAGTCCATTCTAAAGATCAGCCCTGGATGTTCTTTGGAAGGAATGATGCTGAAGCTGAAACTCCAGTACTTTGGCCACCTCATGCAAAGAGTTGACTCATTGGAAAAGACTCTGATGCTGGGAAGGATTGGGGGTAGGAGGAAAAGGGAATGACAGAGGATGAGATGGGTGGATGGCATCACTGACTTAATGGATGTGAATTTGAGTGAACTCTAGGAGATGGTGATGGACAGGGAGGCTTGGCGTGCTGCAGTTCATGGGGTTGCAAGAGCTGGACACGACTGAGCGACTGAACTGAACTAAACTGACTGATTCATCAATTTATCCTAAATGCTCTTTGTCACTGAGACCTGTTTCAATGAAGACCCTCTCTTCATAGAATAGTGTGCACTGTTCTTTAATCAGTTCACTTTCCTGCTAAGTCCTTTACTTCTCTTCACATTATATTTGAAGGATATAGCACTTTTGATTCTCTATTCTATTCCCTGTTTCTCTGCCATTTTTCATCCAGGTATTTGACATATTATAAGCAGCTACATAATTGTACAGACTAATAGGTAATTAATAATTAATTTTTTCTCTTCATTTAGTGTAGATGAGATTTCATTGGTAAAAACTATGCTCCTGCTGTCAGAATGTAATGACATATTGCATGGGGGAAGGGAACTAAATACACGGATTTATCATGAATATCTGGGGATGTTTGCCAGATAAGCTGAATTAAGAGGTGGATGGTGAGTTTCTAATGTATTATTCATTTAGAATTCTGCCTGTGCAGGTCTACCATCTTTGTACACAAAATGTTCATGATTCCATATGGTATAGTGACAGTCAAACTGTCTACTGAAGATCTATTGTTTTATTTCAGCTTTGCTTTTAGTTATACACTATCTTTAAGACCTTTAAGAAAAGTCACTTGACCTCCACAAGCTTTTTCTTCCTCAATTAAGCCAGCTATCCTTCACAGAATTGGTCAGGAGATTCATATTATTACATATCAAATTATTTCATAGTCTAAAAAACAGTATACAGATGACAGGACTTTTGCCACTGTTGTTAATTGTTATTTGCTTGGCTCTCTAAACATTGTGTTAGATAATTAAGGCAGATTCATTCCTTTATTCAACAAATAATTATTCATCACCCACAGTGTTTCAGTGCTGATCATTCAACAGTGATTAAGTTAAACAGGGGCTTCTGCCTTCCTAGAGGCTATCTCAGTGCCAGATATAGACACCATCTGGTTAAACAGTTCTAAGTGAAGAGTTTAGCCAAAAGAATGCATTGGTCATAGCAAACACCCTTTTCCAACAACACAAGAGACAACTTTACACATGGACATCAGCAGATGGTTAATATTGAAATCAGATTGATTATATTCTTTGCAGCCAGCAATGGAGAAACTCAATACAATCAGCAAAAACAAGACTGGGAGCTGACTGTGGCTCAGATCATGAACTCCTTATTACCAAATTTAGACTTAAATTGAAGAAAGTAGGGAAAACCACTAGACTATTCAAGTATGACCTAAATTAAATCCCTTACGATTATACAGTGGAAGTGACAAACAGGTTCAAGGGATTAGATCTGATAGAGTGCATGAGCAACTATAGACAGAGGTTCATGATATTATACAGGAGGCAGTGATCATGACCATCCCCAAGAAAAAGAAATGCAAAAGGCAGAATGGTTGTCTGAAGAGGCCTTAGAAATAGCTGAGAAAAGAAGAGAAGCTAAAGGCAAAGGAGAAAAGGAAAGATATAAGCATCTGAATGCAGAGTTCCACAGAGCAAGGAGAGATAAGAAAGCCTTCCTCAATGATCAGTGCAAAAAAATAGAGGAAAATAATAGAATGAGAAAGACTAGAGATCTCCTCAAGAAAATGAAAGATACCAAGGGAACATTTCATGCAAAGTTGGGCACAATAAAGGACAGAAATTGTTTGGACCTTACAGAAGCAGAAGATACTGAGAAGAGATGTAAGAATATACAGAACTGTCCAAAAAAAGATCTTCATGACCCAGATAGCCTTAATGGTGTGATCACTCACCTTGAGCCAGATGTTTTGGATCCCTAAGGCCCAAGGCCTTAGGAAACACACTACGAACAAAGCTAGTGGATGATGGAATTCCAGTTGAGCTATTTCAAATCCTAAAAGATGATGCTGTGAAAGTGCTGCACTCAATATGCCAGCAATTTAGGAAAACTCAGCAGTGGCCACAAGACTGGAAAAGGTCCGTTTTCATTCTAATTCCAAAGAAAGGCAATGCCAGAGAATGCTCAAACTACCACACAATTGTACTCATCTCACACACTAGCAAAGAAATGCTCAAAATTCTCCAAGCCAGGCTTCAACAGTATGATAACGATGAACTTCCAGATATTTAAGCTGGATTTTAAAAAGGCAGAGGAACCAGGGATCGAATTGCCAACATCCATTGGATCATCAAAAAAGTAAGAGAGTTCCAGAAAAACATCTACTTGTGCTTTATTGACTATGCCACAGCCTTTACTTTTGTGGATCACAACAAAATGTAGAAAATTCTGAAAGAGATGGGAATACCAGACCACCTGATCTGCCTACTGAGAAATCTGCAAGCAGGTCAAGAAGCAACAGTTAGAACTGGACGTGGAGTAACAGACTGGTTGCAAATCAGGAAAGGAGTACATCAAGGCTGTATATATAGACACCCCGCTTATTTAACTTATATGCAAAATACATCATGAGAATCGCTGGGCTGGAGGAAGCACAAGCTGAAATCAAGGTTGCTTGAAGAAATATCAATAATCTCAGATATGCAGATAACACAACCCTTATGTCAGAAAGTGAAGAAGAACAAAGAGCCTCTTGTTGAAAGTGAAAGAGAAGAGTGAAAAAGTTGACTTAAAACTCAACATTTGGAAAACTAAGATCATGGCATCCGGTCCCATCACTTCATGGCAAATAGATGGGGAAACAGTGATAGACTTTATTTTGGGGGGCTCCAAAATCACTGCAGATGGTGACAGCAGCCATGAAATTAAAGATGCTTGCTCCTTGGGAGAAAAGTTATGACCAACCTAGACAGCATGTTAAAAAGCAGAGACATTACTTTGCCATCAAAAGTCCATCTAGTCAAGGCTATGGTTTTTCCAGTAGTCAAGTATGGATGTGAGAGTTGGACTATAAAGAATGCTGAACACCGAAGAACTGATGCTTTTGAACTGTGGTGTTGGAGAAGACTCTTGAGAATCCCTTGGACTGCAAGGAGATCATACCAGTCCATCCTAAAGGAGATCAGTCCTGAATATTCATTAAAACGACTGACGCTGAAGCTGAAACTGAACAGAAGTTCAGATCATTTTAATCACCTATACATGTAATGATGAGAATATAAATGCAGTATTATGTTAGTGTTTGCTTAAGATATGGACTCAGAATGTTCACGCTGAAGTTGTTGTTCAGTTGCTGAATCATATCCAACTCTCTGCAATCCCATGGACTGCAACATGCCAGTCTTCCCTGTGCTTCGCCATACCGTGCAGCTTCTCCTCTATCGTCCCCTTCTCCTCCTGCCCCCAATACCTCCCAACATCAGAGTCTTTTCCAATGAGTCAACTCTTCGCATCAGGTGGCCAAAGTACTGTCGTTAAGCTTTAGCATCATTACTTCCAAAGAAATCCCAGGGCTGATCTCCTTCAGAATGGACAGGTTGGATCTCCTTGCAGTCCATGGGACTCTCAAGAGTCTTCTCCAACACTACAGTTCAAAAGCATCAATTCTTCAGTGCTCAACCTTCTTCACAGTCCAAATCTCACATCCATACATGACCACTGGAAAAACCATAGCCTTGACTAGACAGACCTTTGTTGGCAAAGTAATGTCTCTGCTTTAGAATATACTATCTAGGTTGGTCATAACTTTTCTTCCAAGGAGTAAGCGTCTTTTAATTTCATGGCTTCAGTCACCATCTGCACTGATTTTGGAGCCCCCCAAAATAAAGTCTGACACTGTTTCCACTGTTTTGCCATTTATTTACCATGAAGTTATGGGACTGGATGTCATGATCTTCATTTTCTGAATGTTGAGTTTTAAGCCAACTTTTTCACTCTGCTCTTTTACTTTCATTAAGAGGCTCTTTAGTTCTTCTTCACTTTCTGCCATAAGGGTGGTGTTATCTGCATATCTGAGGTTATTGATATTTCTCCAGGCAATCTTGATTCCAGCTTGTGTTTCTTCCAGTCCAACGTTTCTCATGATATACTATGCATATAAGTTAAATAAACAGGATGACAATATACAGGCTTGATGGACTCCATTTCCTATTTGGCACCAGTCTGTTGTTCCATGTCCAGTTCTAACTGTGGCTTCCTGACCTGCATACAGATTTCTCAAGAGGCAGGTCAGGTGGTCTGGTATTCACATCTCTCTCAGAATTTTCCACAGTTTCTTGTGATCCACACAGTCAAAGGCTTTGGCATAATCAATAAAACAGAAATAGATGTTTTCTGGAACTCTCTTGCTTTTTCCATGATCCAGCGGATGGTGGCAATTTGATCTCTGGTTCCTCTGCCTTTTCTAAAACCAGCTTGAACATCAGGGAGTTCATGGTTCACGTTTTGCTGAAGCCTGGCTTGGAGAATTTTGAGCATTACTTTACTAGTATGTGAGATGAGTGCAATTGTGAGGTAGTTTGAGAATTCTTTGGCAATGCCTTTTTTTTGGAATTGGAAGGAACACTGACCTTTTCCAGTCCTGTGGCCACTGCTGAGTTTTCCAAATTTGCTGGCATATTGAATGCAGCACTTTCACAGCATCATCTTTCAGGATTTGAAACCTCTCCATTGGAATTCCGTCACCTCCACTAGCTTTGTTCCTAGTGATGCTTTCTAAGGCCCACTTGACTTCACATTCCAGGATGTCTAGCTCTAGAGGAGTGATCACACCATTGTGATTATCCAGGTCATGAAGATCTTTTTGAACAGTTCCTCTCTGTAATCTTGCCATCTCTTAATGTCTTCTGCTTCTGTTAGGTCCATACCATTTCTGTTCTTTATCAAGCCCATCTTTGCATGAAATGTTCCCTTGGTATCTATATTTCTTGAAGAGATCTCTAGTCTTTCCCATTCTGTTCTTTTCCTCTATTTCTTTGCATTGATCACTGAAGAAGGCTTTCTTATCTCCTTTTGCTATTCTTTGGAAATCTGTATTCAGATGCTTATATCTTTCCTTTTCTCCTTTGCTTTTCGCTTCTCTTCTTTTCACAGCTATTAGTAAGGCCTTCCCAGAAAGCCATTTTGCTTTTCTGCATTTCTTTTCCATGCGGATGATCTTGATCCCTGTCTCCTGTACAGTGTCTTGAACCTTATTCCATAGATCATCAGGCACTCTATCTATCAGATCTAGGCCCTTAAATCTATTTCTTACTTCCAGTGTATAATCATAAGGGATTTGATTTAGGTTATACCTGGATGGTCTAGCGGTTTTCCCTACTTTCTTCAATTTAAGTCTGAATTTGGTAATGAGTTCATGATCTAAGCCACAGTCAACTCCTGGTCTTGTTTTTGTTGACTGTATTGAGCTTCTCCATCTTTGGCTGCATAGAATATAATCAATCTGATTTTGGTGTTGACCATCTGGTGATGTCCATGTGTAGAGTCTTCTCTAGTGTTGTTGGAAGAGGGTGTTTTCTATGACCAGTGCATTTTCTTAGCAAAACTCTATTAATCTTTGCCCTGTTTCATTCTGCATACCAAGGCCAAATTTGCCTGTTACTCCAGGTGTTTCTTGACTTCCTACTTTGCATTCCAGTCCCCTATAATGAA
>SJYF01007495.1:5484-22263 GCA_006410515.1 Procapra przewalskii | reverse complement strand
GTTCCAGAAAAACATCTACTTCTGCTTTATTGACTATGCCAAAGCCTTTGACTGTGTGGATCACAAGAAACTGTGGAAAATTCTGAAAGAGATGGGAATACCAGACCACCTAACTTGCCTCTTGAGAAATCGGTATGCAGGTCAGGAAGCAACAGTTAGAACTGGACATGGAACAACAGACTGGTTCCAAATAGGAAAAGGAGTGGGTCAAGGCTGTATATTGGCACCCTGCTTATTTAACTTATATTCAGAGTACATCATAAGAAACGGTGGGCTAGAAGAAGCACAAGCTGGAATCAAGATTGCTGGGAAAAATATCAATAACCTCAGATATGCAGATGACACCACCCTTATGGCAGAAAGTGAAGAAGAACTAAAGAGCCTCTTGAGGAAAGTGAAAGAGGAGAGTGAAAAAGTTGGCTTAAAGCTCAACATTCAGAAAACGAAGATCATGGCATCTGGTCCTATCGCTTCATGGCAAACAGTGGAAACTGTGTCTGACTTTATTTTTCTGGGCTCCAAAATCACTGCAGATGGTGATTGCAGCCATGAAATTAAAAGATGGTTACTCCTTGGGAGGAAAGTTATGACCAATCCAGACAGCATATTAAAAAGCAGAGCCATTACTTTGCCAACAAAGGTCCATCTAATTAAGGCTATGGTTTTTTCAGTGGTCAGGTATGGATATGAGAGTTGGACCAAAAAGAAAGCTGAGTGTCAAAGAATTGACACTTTTGAAGTGTGGTGTTGGAGAACGCTCTTATGAGTCCTGATCCAACCAATCCATCCTAAAGAAAATTAGTCCCGATTGTTCATTGGAAGGACTGTTGTTGAAGCTGAGACTCCAATACTTTGGCCACCTCATGAGAATAGCTGACTCATTTTAGAAGATCCTCATGCTGGGAAAGACTGAGGGCAGGAGGAGAAGGGGACAACAGAGTATGAGATGGTTATATGGCATCACTGACTCAATGGACATGGGTTTGGGTGAGCTCTGGGAGTTGGTGATGGACAGGGAGGACTGACGTGCTGCAATTCATGGGGTCACAAAGAGTCGGACATGACTGAGTGACTGAACTGTACTGAGAGCAATGTGGGGCTTCCCAGATAATCCAGTGGTAAAGAATCTGCCTGCCAGTTCATGAGATGTAATAGCTGTGGGTTCAATTTTCTTGGTCAGAAAGATCATTTGGAGGAGGAAACAACATCCTGATCGAGGATTCTTGCCTAAAAATCTCCATCAACACAGGAACCTGGCAGGCTACAGTTCATGTCACAAAGAGGCAGACATGACTGAATGACTGAATAGGCACAGAGAACAATGTGACTTTTCTTTGTACAAAGGAAGATACAGTTACCTTTTCCTATATATAGCCCACCTCCCATCTCTAGGTAGGTAATGTTCACAATCCTTGCAGTTTATTTATTGTCTTAACGAGATGTCCTTAATAAAAAGAGTAAATCATGAAATTATCATCACCATAATTAATACAATGTGTGTGTGTGTGTGTGTGTGTGCGCACAGTTCATTTCAGTCATGTCTGACTCTTTGCAACCCCACGAATCACAGCATGCCAGGCCTCCCTGTCCATCACCAACTCCTGGAGTTCACTCAGACTCACGTCCATCGAGTCAGTGATGCCATTCAGCCATCTCATCCTCTGTCGTCCCCTACTCCTCCTGCCCACAATCCCTCCCAGCATCAGAGTCTTTTCCAATGAGTCAACCCTTCGCATGAGGTGGCCAAAGTACTGGAGTTTCAGCTTTAGCATCATTCTTTCCAAAGAAATCCCAGGGCTGATTTCCTTCAGAATGGACTGGTTGGATCTCCTTGCAGTCCAAGGGACTCTCAAGAGTCTTCTCCAACACCACAGTTCAAAAGCACCAATTCTTTGGCGCTCAGCCTTCTTCACAGGCACTCAGTCTTATCCAGTTCTTTGCAAACCCATGAATCCCAGCAGGCCAGGCATCCAGGTCCATTACCAACCCCCGGAATTTGCTCAAACACATGTCCATCGAGTGGGTGATGCCATCCAACCAACTCATCCTCTGTTGTCCCCTTCTCCTCCTGCCTTCAATCTTTCTCAGCATCAGGGTCTTTCCCAAAGAATCAGTTCTTTGCATCAGGTCGCTAAAGTATTGGAGCTTCAGCTTTAGCATCAGTCCTTCCAATGAATATTGAGGACTGATTTCCTTTAGGATTGACTGGTTTGATCTTGCAGTCCGAGGGACTCTCAAGAGTCTTCTCCAACACCACAGTTCTTCAGATTCATCTTTCTTTATAGTCCAACTCTCACATCCATACATGACTACTGGAAAAACCATAGCTCTGACTAGAGTGACCATTTTTGGCAAAGTAATGTCTCTGCTTTTTAATATTCTGTCTAGGTTGGTCATGTTTTGATGTGAGAGTTGGACTGTGAAGAAAGCTGAGCACCGAGGAATTGATGCTTTTGAACTGTGGTGTGGAGAAGACTCTTGAGAGTCCCTTGGACTGCAAGGAGATACAACCAGTCCATTCTGAAGGAGATCAGCCCTGGGTGTTCTTTGGAAAGACTGATGCTAAAGCTGAAACTCCAGTACTCTGGCTACCTCATGTGAAGAGCTGACTTATTGGAAAAGACTCTGATGCTGGGAGGGGTTGGGGGCAGGAGAAGAAAGGGACGACAGAGGATGAGATGGCTGGATGGCATCACTGACTCAACGGATGTGAGTTTGAGTGAACTCTGGGAGTTGGTGATGGACAGGGAGGCCTGGCGTGCTGTAATTCACGGGATCACAAAGAGTCGGACATGATTGAGTGACTGAACTGAACTGAACTGAGTTTGGTAATAGATTTTCTTCCAAGGAACAAGCGTCTTTTAATTTCATGGTCACAATCACCATCTTTAGTAATTTTGGAGCCCCCCAAAATCAAGTCTCTCTGTTTCCATTGTTTCCCCATTTATTTCTAAGAAATGATGGGACCAGATGCCTTGATCTTAGGTTTTTGAATGAAACCCTTGCATTAGGCCAAGAAAAAAAGCCATATATCGAGTGCTCAATAAATATTGAATGACCAGTTAAATGAATGATACACGACAGGCCCAGTTTAGTGAGACTCTTCTAGAATGATCTTTTTCTCTGTACCAGTTGTACCACCAAGACCTGGCTGGAAACCCCCTCCCTGAGGCTTTCCTTATCCAGTCATCCTCTGATAGGATAGAAAAGTGAGGATTTGGTAGAAATCATCTGCATCTTTGATGTCATTCACAATGGTACTGTATTTGATTTCCATTGGAGATTATGTGTGTGTGTGTGTGTGTATTGATATACACACATTTATACACATAGATATTTGGTAGAAAAGAGACTTGCATGGACTTACATATGGCTCTTCTGATTTTCTGATCACGACTGCTGTCAGTTTCATGGATCAGAGAGTCCTAAACTTCCTAATTGCTGAGCAAACTCATCCCATCCATACTCAGGTAACTGGGGAAAATTAGAGGTGAATTTTTAAACTCAGTTAACCTATTATAAAGATAGATTAATTTTAAGACTGTTTATCAGTAACCTGACCCACATAAGTTGCTAGTCTTAGCAACCCACAAGTACCATATTATTTGTGGTAGAGTTACCAAATTATTTTTTCTAGTTGTAGAATCAGTTTCATTTAAGGGTAATATGCAATAGCATGGAAAAAAATTTTGAATAAAGGGCTCTGATTCTTCATTATGTGAAATCAAACAAGGCCTTATTTTCTTAAACCTAGACTTTTTGTCTTTGTGTTTTGTTTGTTCAGATCATCCAGCCCTCCCCTCACTCCTATTTTTCAAATGCTAGCCATCTATTTCAATATTAGGAATTCTGTTTTAGTTTTCCATTATTGTATAACAGATTGCCACAAACTTAGCCACTTAAAACAACACCCATCTATTATCTTACACTTTCCATGGGTTAGGGATCTGGGCGTGGTTTAGTTGTGTTCTGCTCAGGGACTCACAGGGCTGCAACAAAAATAGCAAACAGGGTGTACTCTCACATAGAGAGTCAACTGAGACAGAATTTAAATTGTTGGAAGAATTCATTTCTTTGTAGCTATGTCACTGAAGGCTCCAGATTTTTTTCCCCCCCTTGGCTATCGGCTGGAGCTACCCTTGGTTTGTAGAGGAGTCCTATAGTTTCTTGACTCATGAACTTCTGCAGGCTGATTATTTATTTCATCAAAGACTATATAGAGAGTCTACAACCTCCCTTCTTGCAAGATGCTATCTATGTGTGTCTATGTGTGTATATAATGGGAGTGGCTGTGCATAGCTTTAGCCATCTAATGTGTAATCACCAAAGAATATCAATTACCTTTGCTATAGTGTATCAGTTGGAAGCAGGTCATAGACCCCATCTGTATTCATGGGAAAGGCATTATACAAAAAGATGAATGCCAGGAGGTAAAAATCATTAGGGTTACCCCAGGGTTGGTCTGAAACAAATCGCATATTGAATAAGTCATCACCAAAGAGTACAGATTCTATCTATTTTGTGATTCTCCATAAAGACAGAATGGACTCCCTCTCAGTTAATAGGTAGGATGTTCAGTCTGATGATGTGGGTGCATGTGTGCTCAATCACGTCTAACTCTTTGCCCCTTCACCGACTGTAGCCCACCAGGTTTCTCTATCCAAGCAATTTTCCACACAAGAATACTGGAGTGGGTTGCCATTTCTGATGACATAAGTCTATTCTGCAGAGTACAGTGAACTCTGTAGTTCTAAAGCATGTTATTTCCCCTATTATCTCTCAGTGTGTTCTGAGCCATCTAGGGGATACATGAGTAGGTCTTATGTGGTAAATTCATGTCAACAGTCCTATCTTCCTAAGTTTTTGTATCTTTCATCTATATTTTACTGAAGAAGTTCTAGAACTTTAATTAATAAACCCCGGCCATGGTTGAGTTCAAGTTTCATGCAGTCAACTGGACAAATGTCAGAAGTGTGTTCAGTTCCTCTGACACATTCAGTCCAGAATTCCTGATCAGTATAACTGTGTAGATAACTTCAGCCTAAGGTAAATTTGTGTTCTTCATTCCCCGAACTAGTGTTTTTAAAGTCCATTTCCAAGTATTTTATCTATGTTTATGCTGGTGAATGTTAGTAAAATAACTTAGCTCTTTCAGTTTATAAATTTTAGGACAAAATTTGGCTGTAGGCTGAAGCAAATACTCCAAGGATTGCATAGTAAAATAATAACATATTAAATAGCAATATATGCAGTCACAGTGATGAGTTGCAGAGGAAGATCAAGGCCTTTGAACTGAAGAAAATGAAGTGAAATATTTTTTTCACTAAAGAGCTTAGTGAGTTTCTGAAAAAAGAATAAATAGGCAATGTTTACCATGCTTGTCAGACATTGAGACCTGTTTTCCCCTTGACTAATTTATAAAACCTTGGAAATAACAAGTGAGTCCAAGAAAAGAGCTTCAGGTGTAAGGAGACCCATAATTTAGCTTTGCTTGGTCATTAGACAGCTGTTTGATTTTTGGTAATTCACTTTACCTCAGTGTGCTTTGCTATTTTCATCTGTAGATTGACAAATCCAGATACACATGGATTCTAGAGTGTTCCATCCCCTGTGTGCCCAGTTGCTCAGTCATGTCTGACTCTTGGTGACCCCATGGACTGTAGCCCGCCAGGATCCTCTGTCCATGCAGGTTCTTTAGGCAAGAATACTGGAATGGGTTGCCATGCCCTCCTCCAGGGGATCTTCCCAACCCAAGGATTGAACCCAGGTCTCCCACATTGCAGGTGGATTCTTTACCATCTGAGCCACCAGGGAACCCCATCACCTCCTCTAAATATTTAACTGGGAAAAGACTTTATACAGATGAAAATAAAAAAGCTCATGAATAATTTTTGACTGCTTTAATAAACACTCTAATTATGTCCTCACCCGTAAAGTTACATAATTAGAATGTCTTTTTTTCTTAATATAAATTTATTTGTTTTAATTGGAGGCTAATTACTTTACAATATTGTATTGGTTTGCCATACATCAACACGAATCCCCCAGGTGTTCCCTATCCTGAACCCCCCTCCCACCTCCCACCCCATACCATCCCTCTGGGTCATGCCAGTGCATCAGCCCCGAGCATCCTGTATCATGCACTGAACCTGATCTGGCGATTTGTTCCACATATGATATTATACATGTTTCAATGCCATTCTCCCAAATCATCCCACCCTTTGCCTCTCCCACAGAGTCCAAAAAACTGTTCTATACATCTGTGTCTCTTTTTCTGTCTTGCATACAGGGTTATACTTAACATCTTTCTAAATTCCATATATATGCTTTAGTATACTGTATTGGTGTTTTTCTTTCTGGCTTACTTCACTGTATAATAGGCTCCAGTTTCATCCATCTCATTAGAGCTGATTTAAATGTATTTTTTTAATGGCTGATTAATACTCCATTGTGTATATATACCACAGCTTTCTTATCCATTCATCTGCTGATGGACATCTAGGTTGCTTCCATGTCCTGGCTATTATAAACAGTGCTGCAATGAACGTTGGGGCACACGTGTCTCACTTCTGGTTTCCTTAGTGTGTATGTCCAGCAGTGAGATTTCTGGGTCATAAGGCAGTTCTATTTCTAGTTTTTAAAGGAATCTCCACATTGTTCTCCATAGTGGCTGTATTAGTTTGCATTCCCACCAACAGTGTAAGAGGGTTCCCTTTTCTCCACACCCTCTCCAGCATTTCTTTCTTGTAGACTTTTGGATCACAGCCATTCTGACTGGTGTGAAATGGTACCTTTTTGTGGTCTTGATGTGCATTTCTCTGATAATGAGTGATGTTGAGCATCTTTTCGTGTGTTTGTTAGCCATCCATATGTCTTCTTTGGAGAAATGCCTATTTAGTTCTTTGGCCCATTTTTTGATTGGGTCGTTTATTTTTCTGGAATTGAGCTGTAGGAGTAGCTTGTATATTTTTGAGGTTAGTTGTTTGTCAGTTGCTTCATTTGCTACTATTTTCTCCCATTCAGAAGGCTGTCTTTTCACCTTGCTTATAGTTTCCTTTGTCGTGCAGAAGCTTTTAATTTTAGTTAAGTCCCATTTGTTTATTTTTGCCTTTATTTTCAATATTCTGGGAGGTGGATCATAGAGGATTCTGCTGTGATTTATGTCAGAGAGTGTTTTGCCTATGTTCTCCTCTAGGAGTTTTATAGTTTCTGGTCTTACATTTAGCTCTTTAATCCATTTTGAGTTTATTTTTGTGTGTGGTGTTAGAAAGTGTTCTAGTTTCCTTATTTTACAAGTGGTTGACCAATTTTCCCAGCACCACTTGTTAAGGAGATTGTCTTTACTCCATTGTATATTCTTGCCTCCTTTGTCAAAGATAAGATGTCCATAGGTGTGTGGATTTATCTCTGCTGCTGCTGCTGCTAAGTAACTTCAGTCATGTACAACTCTGTGTGACCCCATAGACAGAAGCCCATCAGGCTCCCCTGCCCCTGGGATTGTCCAGGGAAGAACACTGGAGTGGGTTGCCATTTTCTTCTCCAATGCATGAAAAGTGAAAGTGAAGTTGCTCAATCATGTCCAACTCTTTGCGATCCCATGTACTGCAGCCTACTAG
This sequence comes from Procapra przewalskii, assembly GCA_006410515.1. Lineage (NCBI taxonomy): Eukaryota > Metazoa > Chordata > Mammalia > Artiodactyla > Bovidae > Procapra > Procapra przewalskii. Next base: position 14,647 of record SJYF01007495.1, on the reverse strand, counting down.
GCTCCTCTGCCCATGGGATTTTGAAGGCCAAGCTCTGGGCTTTCTATTTTGTTCCATTGATCAATATTTCTGTCTTTGTGCTGGTACCATGACTGTGGCTTTGTAGTAGAGCCTGAAGTCAGGCAGGTTGATTCCTCCAGTTCCATTCTTCTTTCTCAAGATTGCTTTGGCTATTCAAGGTTTTTTTGTATTTCCATACAAATTGTGAAATTATTTGCTCTAGCTCTGTGAAAAATACCATTGGTAGCTTAATAGGGTGGAGAAGGCAATGGCACCCCATTCCAGTACTCTTGCCTGGAAAATCCCATGGACTGAAGAGCCTGGTGGGCTACAGTCCACGGGGTCGTGAAGAGTTGAACACGACTGACGTGACTTAGCAGTAGCAGTATCAGCTTGATAGGGATTGCATTGAATCTACAGGATGCTTTAGGTAGTATATTCATTTTCACTATATTGATTCTTCTGATCCATGAACATGGTATATTTCTCCATCTATTAGTGTCCTGTTTGATTTCTTTCACCAGTGTTTTATAGTTTTCTATATATAGGTCTTTAGTTTCTTTTAGTTCAGTTCAGTTCAGTCGCTCAGTCATGTCCGGCTCTTTGCGACCCCATGAATCACAGCATGCCAGGCTTCCCTGTCCAGCACCAACTCTTGGAGTTCACTCAGACTCACATCCATTGAGTCAGTGATGCCATCCAGCCATCTCATCCTCTGTTGTCCCCTTCTCCTCCTGCCCCCAATCTTTCCCAGCACCAGAGTCTTTTCCAATGAGTCAACTCTTCGCCTGAGGTGGCCAAAGTACTGGAGCTTCAGCTTTAGCATCATTCCTTCCAAAGAAATGCCAGGGTTGAAGTCCTTCAGAATGAACTAGTTGGATCTCCTTGCAGTATATTTAGTTTCTTTAGGTAGATATATTCCTAAGTATTTTATTCTTTTTGTTGCAATGGTGAATGGAATTGTTTCCTTAATTTCTCTATTTTCTCATTAGTGTATAGGAATGCAAGGGATTTCTGTGTGTTGATTTTATATCCTGCAACTTTACTATATACATTGATTAGCTATAGTAATTTTCTGGTGGAGTCTTTAGGGTTTTCTGTGTAGAAGATCATGTCATCTGCAAACAGTGAGAGTTTTACTTCTTTTCCAGTTTAAATTCCTTTTATTTCTTTTTCTGCTCTGGTTGCTCTGGCCAAAACTTCCAAAACTATGTTGAATAGTAGTGGTGAAAGTGGGCACCCTTTTCTTGTTCCTGACTTTAGGGGAACTGCTTTCAATTTTTCACCATTGCGGATAATGTTTGCTGTGGGTTTGTCATATATAGCTTTTATTATGTTGAGGTATGTTCCTTCTATTTCTGCTTTCTGGAGAGTTTTTATCATAAATGGATGTTGAATTTTGAAAAAGGCATTTTCTGCATCTATTGAGATAGTAATATGGCTTTTATTTTTCAGTTTGTTAATGTGGTGAATTAGATTGATTGATTTGTGGATATTGAAGAATCCTTGCCTCCCTGGGATAAAACCCACTTGGTCATGGTGTATGATCTTTTTAATGTGTTGTTGGATTCTGACTTCTAGAATTTTGTTAAGGATTTTTGCAACTCTGTTCATCAGTGATATTGGCCTGTAGTTTTCTTTTTTTGTGGCATCTTTGTCATGTTTTGGTATTAGGGTGATGGTGGCCTCCTAGAATGAGTTTGGAAGTTTCCCTTCCCCTGCAATTATCTGGAAGAGTTTGAGTAGGATAGGTGCTAGCTCTTCTCAAAATTTTTGGTAGAATTCAGCCATGAAGCCATCTGGACCTGGGCTTTTGTTTGCTGGAAGATTTCTGATTACAGTTTCAATTTCCATGCTTGTGATGGGTCTGTTAAGATTTTGTATTTCTTCATGGTTCAGTTTTGGAAAGTTGTACCTTTCTAAGAAATTGTTCATTTCTTCCATGTTGTCCATTTTATTGGCATGTAATTGCTTATAGTAGTCTCTTATGATCCTTTGTATTTCTGTATTGTCTGTTGTGATCTCTTACAGCTTGCTAGTGGTGGATGCAGGCGTCTATGCTGCCTCTCTGCTGGGGGAGTTACTTTTGGGCACGTAATCTATGGGTTTTAATTATTTATTTATTTTTCCTCCCGGTTATGTGGCCCTCTGTGGTTCCAAGGCTTGCCACAGACTCCGCAGTGAGAGTGTTCCTTCTCTCTTTTTAAAGACTACTTTCCTGGGACGGAGCTCCATCCCTACCTCTTTTGTCTCTTTTTTTTTGTCTTATATTTTTTCCTACCTTCTTTCGAAGATGATGGGGTGTTTTTCTGGGTGCCTGATGTCCTCTGCCAGCATTCAGAAGTTGTTTTGTGGAATTTACTCAGCATTCAAATGTTCTTTTTTTAATATATAAATTTCTTTATTTTAATTGGAGGCTAATTACTTTACAATATGTATTGGTTTTGTCAAATGTTCTTTTGATGGATTTGTTGGGGAAAAAGTGGTCTCCTTGCCTTATTCTTCCACCATCTTAGTTAGAATGTTTCTTAAAGTAGTGAAAAATTATTCATGATATTTTTTATCTTCATCTATATAAAGTCTTCTTCCAGTTAAATATTTTAATAATAATAGTAAGTGAGAAAGAACAGAAAAATCTGATATTTTGTTAAGTTTTGTAATACATGTAAGGCACTTGAAAACCTTTCCACATTTGTAGATAATTCAATTACAGACAACTGAAGGCAAGCAAATGCCTAAATTATTTTTTCTCAAGGCTTTACTGGCTTAATATTTGACCTGTTTATACTCTTATAAAATTTAATCCATACGCTGGAATCAAATACTTAAAATCAGTGAAATGATTTGCAAGAGCTGTTTGAAGTCCTAAAGCTCTTTGAATACTCCTCAGTCAGCTAAAATTTTCTTTCCATTAGATGCCGAAGAATGTGTTTTTTTGGTCAAAATTAAATCAGCATATTTCCAGTCCCTTGCCTTGGGAGTAAGATTCTGAAGTTATTCTGAATAGTCTCTTGGAAGTTATTTTTTTTCACTGCTTGCTAACCAGAGAAGGCATTTCTTTTTATAAACTGCACAATGAAACTAACAGTAAAAACCCTTCTCTGATTAATCTAGAATGAAAGAATCTTCAACCTGTTAAAGTATTTAGATATTGCTGACAGTAATAGACTACCACTAAAGGAATGTGAGGTTTCAAGAAAGTAAATGAGATTGCAGGTCATGTAGCTGGTTAGTCAAAAAGTTCAAACTAGAATCTAAGTCTTTTTACTGTGGCTTTGAAAATGCTACCTATTATGAACAAAGAAGCCTCTGGTTGTTAAAATATCCTGCCTCTACCTTTGGCTTCCCTGATAGCTCAGTTGGTACAGAATCCACCTGCAGTGCAGGAGACCCTGGTTTGATTCCTGGGTCAGAGAGTTCTGAAAGGGATAGGTTACCCACTGCAGTATTCTTGGGAAGGATAGGTTATCCACTCCAATATTCTTGGGCTTCCCTTGTGGCTCAGCTGGTAAAGAATCCACCTACAATGCAGGAGACCTGGGTTCAATCCCTACCTTGAGTCTCTTTTTCATGTTTTATCAAAAACTCGAGATTGCAACATAGTTTTGTTTTGTCTTTTTTTGTTTGTTTGTTTTGTTAAATTTATTTAAAGTTCTATGTTAATGTTTAATAGGATTTTTCATTTCCTACATTAGATTGAGTCATGTATTCACAGATTTTGAAGGATACATCTAGTTTCTATAGTAGCCTCTTTCCAATTGCTTAAACTTTGCATTACCTGAAATATGCAGGAATGATAAAGATGTATTTATTATACTTGATGAAATCCCCAGTTCTTATTACCAGCTTTGGTATATATCTTGTATGATCTGAGGGAAAAGAGAAATCATTATGAGTGCCCTGAATTCTGACAAAGCTTGACCTCTTCTGAGAAGGAATGTTGTGAAAAGAAAAGGCATGTTAAGTGAGAGTGTCTGTTACCAACTGTCTAGGTGTTTGTACAACACCTGTCTGAAAGGCCAGGGTTTATTCAGGGAAGGAAATGGCTATAACCAGTTTCATAAGAATAAATAAGCAAGTAGGCTAAAGAAACTGCTTAGCATCCAAAGGAGGAACTTGGAGGGGCTTTCTCATAAAACTTTTCTTAGAGTAATTCCACATTTTGTTAATATTCATAATATGTTCTTTTCTTGCAGCATTTTTGTAATGAGAAAATTGGACCTAGGAGGCATACAATGGTTTGTACTCAGTCCAATTTGTTCAACAAGCAAGCATCTAATATGGAAATGAACACTTTAAGAGATAAGCTTTCTGATTTTATTGAGAGTCAGAATTGGATGATCCAGAGAAAACATTAAAGATCTTTCTTTGAAACCTCCTTTTCTGATCTAGTAAGAGGAGATATCAGCTCAGGCCAAATATTATTTTGTTAATATTGGGACCAAGAACAGAACATGAATAGTTAGCTTTTCCATTTTCTTTTGGGAGTGAATTTGGGCAGAAGAGTATTTGGGGCACTGAGGTACGTAGTTGAGAATATTTACTTACCCACTGTTTTCTTAAGTCTGATACGTAATTTTCAAAAGTGATAATGTTTGAGTAAACTAAATTATAGTGTGAAAAGTTCAAACTTTTAGTCCAAACACTACTTAAAGTATTTGTTAGATTATAAATTCTTGAATTTCATGACTAATCTATTTAATCAGAATCTATGGAGTCCAAACCCTAAAATCTGCTGTGCAGATCTTCCTTGACATATGATATTATGGCTTGATAAACCCATCTTAAGAATATCATAACTCAAAAATGCATTTAATGCATCAAACCTGCCCCCTTGCCTACCTTAAATGTATTCAGAACACTTCTTCAGTCTATAGTTGGGCAAAATTATCTCACTCAAAACCTACTTTAAAATAAGGTGTTAAATATCTCATGTAATTTTATTGAATACAGTACTGGAAGTGAAAAATATGAAGGTTATGTTGGTACAAAACTTGTAAGTGTATCAGTTGTTTACTTTCATGGTCACGTGGCTGACTGGGAGCTATCCGTCTCGTCTCTCTGTCCAGCATCCAGAGGTAATATGGCACCACAAATCACTAGCCTAGGAAAAGATTGTCATTCAAACACAATTTCTAGTGAATAAATGCATATCAATTTTGCACCACCATAAACTTAGAAAATCATCAGTTGAACCATTGTAAATCTGGGACTGTGTGTATTTCCTAACGTTTGTGAATACTTGCCTAAAAGCTTATTCTGGATGCTTTTCAGAGAAGTCTCTCAAAAGTCCCTTACTTGCCTTAAGAAATTACTGACTTTCTTAGTTTTTTTTTTTTTCTTTCTGAATTTGTCATGTTTTCTTTCTGTACTGTGATCTTCCTGGCATTAGTGAAACTTAATTCTAGCTTCTCTCTGGATATGTTGAACAGTGATACACTATTGATGATGCCTATTGGACCACAATCTGCTAGGCCACAGTCCATAGGGTCACACAGAGTTGGACATGAGTGGAACAACTTAGCACACAGAGAATATGTAAAATTTTACTTGATACTTTTCCCCTCCTTTTCTGCGGTTTTTTTCTATAGGAAAATAGAAACAGATAAGTATGACAATTTGACTAACCAATAGTGCTTTTGAAAATTTGTTTAAAATGAAAATAAACATGGAAATAATCATCATGAGAAACAGTTTATAAGACAACATTTTTAAAAATTGTGTTTAGAACTACTGAATTTTCAGTAAGTATTTATCTTTTTTTCATTGAATTAAAGTAGACAAACTCTAAAAAATTAAAACTTGAGGCTAAATTTAGCATAGTTCTATGGATGAATGAACATATGTTGAGAAGTATGCTGCATTTGAGAAGTAAATATTACATTTGAATTTTAGCAAATTAACCTGAATTCCTAATACTTTCAACCTTAACTACAGATAGCTTAGACTCTTTTGATTCACTTCTAATCTATAGATTCTGAGGACTTTCTTTGAACTAAGAAACTCATGAAAAGGACACTAGAGAGAGGGATTTGGAGAGAAACTGACATACACTCTGTGGTTTGAGTGTAAAATATTGAAGTGTTAGTGAGAAAGCATTTGTCTCAGGACTGGGGGATGAGGATTAATTTTTAAGTAAATGCTGCAATCTTTGATTCTTCACTCTTTACAGCAAAACTGATAGCAAAAGAGAAGTTTTATTTTTTTAATTTAATTTTTAAAAATTTTACTTTACAATACCATATTGGTTTTGCCATACATTGACATGAATCCGCCATGGGTGTACATGAGTTCCCAATCCTGAACCCCCCTCCCACCTCCCTCCTCATATCCTCTCTCTGAGTCATCCTAGTGCACCAGCCCTAAGCATCCTGTATCCTGTATCAAACCTAGACTGGTGATTCATTTCTTACATGATAGTATACATGTTTCAATGCCATTCTCCCAAATCATTCCATCCTCTTCCTCTCCCACAGAGTCCAAAAGTCCATTCTATATGTCTGTGTCTCTTTTGCTGTCTCGCATACAGGGTTATCATTACCATCTTTCTAAATTCCATATATATGTGTCAGTATACTGTATTGGTGTTTTTCTTTCTGGCTTACTTCACTCTATGTAATAGGCTCCAGTTTCATCCACCTCATTAGAACTGATTCAAAGGTATTCTTTTTAAGGGCTGAGTAATACTCCATTGTGTATATGTACCACAGCTTTCTTATCCATTCATCTGCTGATGGACATCTAGGTTGCTTCCATGTCCTGGCTATTATAAACAGTGCTGTGATGAACATTGGGGTACACGTGTCTCTTTCGATTCTGGTTTCCTTGGTGTGTTTTAATTATCAGCATTAATTAGTTGTAGGGCCAAAAGAAATGGAACTACCTGTGCATTGTCTATTGTTTCCCAAACTAGCTTACCTTCAGTCACTGAGGGTACATGTTATAAAGACAGATATCTAGGTTGCTGACTGTCAGATTCTGATCCATATTGTCTGTGATGGGACTTTAGGGAATTTGGATTTTTAAAAAATTATGTAAGTTTAGAAACATCATTTTATTCTATTTTCTTCTTTTTTTTTTAGAAAAAGATAATTCTTATAATCTCCTTCAGCTTTCTATTCCTTCAGGTTATTGCTGTGAGTGAGAAATCAGGAGTTCTATTCTTGCTCTGCCACTTCATATGAATTAACACAAACCATATAATTGTCTTCAATTTCCTTAATTTTGCTCCTCTAACATTAACTTATTAATTCTTATATGCAGGACATTTGTGAAAGGAAGGAATTAGGGAAAATGATCTGCTTAGTCCTTTTCATGTCCAAGATTATTATATAGAATGTGTTCTCTATCCCAGAGTCTTCCCTGGTGGCTCAGATGGTAAAGAATCTACCTGGGTTCAATCCCTGGGTTGGGAAGATCCCCTGGGGAAGTGCATGGCAACCCATTCCAGTATTCTTGCCTGGAGAATCCCCATGGACAGAAGAGCCTGGCAGGCTATAGGCCATGGGGTTGCAAAGAGTCCAACACAACTGAGCAACTAAGCATAGCACATCCTAGAGTCAGTTCTTGAGACAGAATGAACTTCACCTTTTCCTTTGAACAGACAGGGTATGCATAACACACTCTTGGCTTTTGACTTACAATTTATGTCAATGGTTTTGTGTCTAAATAGTCCATCAATCTTGAATGGAAATCTTCCTATATGTAGGTTAATGTTTTGAACTGTAAATCCTCTGTATATCACAAAATGTCTGGCTGCATAAAACAGCTTTCAGAAATCAATATTTTGGTAAAGTGTTCTTTAATAGTGGGAAAGAGTCTCAGGTATAATCCACTTTTGGCCAGTGACAAATGGAAAAACTTGGAGTCACAGAATTTTAGAGCCTCCTAGCCTTTGCTGTGCAGTATTTTCATAATTTTAAATAAAATAGCTTGGTCTCAAGATTTGGCCATCTTGAAAGTGACAAAAAGGAAGTGAATAATCAGTATCCTGCATCTTCAAAACTTTTCTTCATAAGAAGCAATCCTCTGGTGTGTTTATCAGCAAGAAAATGAAATCCTTTTTGATTCTCAAATATGATTTTTTATTCCACAGTCTTCCCAATTCCCAATAGTATAAAACATACTACAGGATATTTTATAAGTGTCTTCCCTGTGTCAAATGTGCTGGAGATAGAAGAGAGTAAAATGAAGATGTCCTCCACCTCAAATCCACATTCTTAAAGGGCTTACATGCTGGTGAGGAAATCAGGCAGTGCATTGAAAACCAAGGAAACCATATACTTCATTATCAGGCATACAGTGTATTAGCAATAATCAGAGGAGGGAGAGTGTGGAATACTTAGAGACAGATGGGTTGCTAGTGACATTGGATGGTTTCACTGAAAAAAATCCACTCAGCAAAGACTTGAAGAAGGTGAGCGTTGGAAAGATTTAAGGAGGGAGAAGAAGGAGACAACAGAGGATGAGATGGTTGGATGTCATCGCCGACTCAATGGACATGAGTTTGGGCAAGCTCAGGAAGTTGGTGATGGACAGGGAGGCCTGGCGTGCTGAAGTCCATGGGGTTGCAAAGGTTCGGACACAGTTGAGTGACTGAACTGACTGACTAATTGAATCTGTGGCTAGACTGTTCCAGGCAGAGGGAAAAAATAATGCAAAGTCCTGAGGTGGGAGGATACTTGGCATGTTCTTAGAGCTTCTAGGATTGCAGTGGGATTAGAGGAGGAAATGTAAGGGGTATGTTTTGGGTACAAGGGCACAGAGCTCATGGGGTCATATCGTGCAGGATATGGCAGGTTATGGTAAGAATTTCGGCGTTGACTCTGAGGGACATGGAGACCACTGGAGGGTTTTGTGCAGCTCTGCCTCAAGCTTGCTAGCTGGTTAACAAGACCACGAGGGTGGTTGTATAGTTTTCCAGTCCTTCTTTGGACCAGTCTCTGCTCTCCGTGAACCTGTTGTACCTGTGGATAAAATGTGAAGCTGGTTAATGAAAAAACTTTACAGGATAGTTTTAGCCATGTCATAATGAGAGTCATGTGGCAGTGGTGAAATTAGTGTTAATAAATCAGAGATTTTCCCTTTGCATAAATAACCACTAATGCCTAATACACATATGTATATTTATATACTTTTGAATTTATTTTAATAAACCTACTAA
>SJYF01007471.1:893-11707 GCA_006410515.1 Procapra przewalskii | reverse complement strand
AACTCAGCAGTGGCCACAGGACTGGAAAAGGTCAGTTTTCATTCCAATCCCAAAGAAAGGCAATGCCAAAGAATGCTCAAACTACCGCACAATTGCGCTCATCTCGCATGCTAGTAAAGTAATGCTCAAAATTCTCCAACCCAGGCTTCAGCAATACATGAACTGTGAACTCCCTGATATTCAAGCTGGTTTTAGAAAAGGCAGAGGAACCAGAGATCAAATTGCCAACATCCGCTGATCATGGAAAAAGCAAGAGAGTTCCAGAAAAGCATCTATTTCTGCTTTATTGACTATGCCAAAGCCTTTGACTGTGTGGATCACAATAAACTGAGGAAAATTCTGAGAGATGGGAATACCAGACCACCTGACCTGCCTCTTGAGAAATCTGTATGCAGGTCAGGAAGCAACAGTTAGAATTGGACATGGAACAACAGACTGGTTCCAAATAGGAAAAGGAGTATGTCAAGGCTGTATATTGCCACCCTGCTTATTTAACTTCTATGCAGAGTACATCATGAGAAACGCTGGACTGGAAGAAATACAAGCTGGAATCAAGATTGCCAGGAGAAATATCAATCACCTCAGATATGCAGATGACACCACCCTTATGGCAGAAAGTGAAGAGCAACTAAAAAGCCTCTTGATGAAAGTGAAAGAGGAGAGTGAAAAAGTTGGCTTAAACCTCAACATTCAGAAAACGAAGATCATGGGATCCGGTCCCATCACTTCATGGGAAATAGATGGGAAACCGTGGAAACAGTGTCAGACTTATTTTTTGCGGCTCCAAAATCACTGCAGATGGTGACTGCAGCCATGAAATTAGAAGACGCTTACTCCTTGGAAGAAAAGTTATGACTAACCTAGATAGCATATTTAAAAGCAGAGACATTACTTTGCCAACTAAGGTCCATCTAGTCAAGGCTATGGTTTTTCCCATGGTCGTGTATGGATGTGAGAGTTGGACTGTGAAGAAGGCTGTGTGTGAAGAACTGATGCTTTTGAACTGTGGTGTTGGAGAAGACTCTTGAGAGTCCCTTGGACTGCAAGGAGATCCAACCAGTCCATTCTGAAGGAGATCAACCCTGGGCTTTCTTTGGAAAGAATGATTCTAAAGCTGAAACTCCAGTACTTTAGCCACCTCATGCAAAGAGTTAACTCACTGGAAAAGACTCTGATGCTGGGAGGGATTGGGGGCAGGAGGAGAAGGGGACGGCAGAGATGAGATGGCTGGATGGCATCACGGACTCGATGCACGTGAATCTGAGTGAACTCAGAGAGATGGTAATGAACAGGGAGGCCTGGCATGCTGTGATTCATGGGGTCGCAAAGAGTCGGACATGACTGAGTGACTAAACTGAACTGAACATTAGAATGGCACACATTGGTAGTCCTGAATAAGTATCTGAGGTCTCCCAGGGGCTCACAGGTGTATTGAGTGTCCTCTTCTGTCTTCTTCCATGGCTTGACTTGTGAGTAGTGAATCCAGGAGTCATGTCCTGGTACCTTGACTGCTGTGGGGGTAGAAAGTATTACAGGGTAGGAGTCCTTCCATGTGGGCTGGAGTTGAGCTTTTGGGGACCCATCTTTCCAGACTTTAATTAGGACTTGAGTCCCTGTAGCATATAGTGGTGACTCCTTAGAATCTTTTGGGTCCTGGTTTATACCCCACAAGTGTATATCCTGTTGGAATTGCCCAATGGCCATGGTATAAGACTGGAGGGTCTGAACCTCTGGATCTAGGAAGAGGTCATTGACATAAACAAAAGATCTCCTATATAGCATCTCATAAGGACTAAGACCAAGCTGTTCCTTAGGGGCTATGCGGGTGCAGAGGAGAGCTATTGGTAAAGCCTCCTTGCATCCAGGGAGGTCTCCTGGGTTATCTTTTTATCACTGATTTTAAGAATTGATTGGCTCTTTCTACTTTTCCTGAAGATTGAGGCCTCCAGGCACAATGGAGCTAATAAGTAATGCCCAATTTTTTGAGACCCCTTCGGTGACCTTGGAAGTAAATGATGTCCCATTGTCACTTTGTAATGACCTGGGAAGACCAAATCTTGGAATGATTTCATGAAGCATTTTTTTTTTACCACCTCCTCAGCCTTCTCAGTTCGGGTGGGAAAGCCTTCAATCCATCCTGTGAATGTATTTATCATGACTAATAGGTATTTATACCCTTGAGAAACTGGCATCTGGGTGAAGTCCATCTGCCAGTCCTCTCCTGGGTAGGCCATCGTTGGATGGGCTGGGCCAGCTGGGGTCTTTGAGCTCCTTGGGGGTTGTTTAATTGGCAAGTGGGACAAGAGTAGACCACCTGTCCTATAGTTGTTTGGAAGCCTGTTCCTCTGAAGGACCTTTCTAGTAATCTTTGGAGGGCCTTTTCTCCTAAATGAGTAGTGGCATGTAAGGAGTTAACCAACTTCCATTGGAGGTTCCCAGGCAGAAAAAGGAGTCCCTCCTTTTGGAACCACCCCATATGATCTTGAAAGCCCTCTCTCTTAGCTTTAAGAGTCTCACCTTCAGTATATGAAGGAGATTCTGGCAAGTTAGTCTGTGGAACTAAGGTGGCAATTCCTATTAGGTCATGGTCCTGTAATGCTGCTCTCCTAGCTGCCTGATCAGCTGCTTGGTTCCTCGTGCCACTTCTGTGCTCCCTTTTTGGTGTCCTTTACAGTGGGAGACTGAAACCTCGGTGGGCAGATGGACTGCCTCCAAGAGTCGAAGAATCTGATCACCATATTTGATTGGGGACCCTTGGGTGATCAAGTGTCTATTTCCAAATAGCAGCATGTCCATGTAGCACCAGAAAGGCATACTTGGAGTCAGTGTAAATGGCTATTCTTTTTCCTTTTTCCAGCTCTAAAGCTCGATTCAAGGCTATGAGCTCAGCTAATTGGGCTGAAGTACCTGGTGGCAGAGGCTTAGCCTCTATGGTCTCAAAATTGGAGACTACCGCATACCCGGCTCTTCTTTTTCCATCCAAGACAAAGCTGCTTTCATCAGTGTACAAGATTTCCTCAGGATTGGTCAGAGGGTCTTCTGACAATCCCTCTCTGGGTTTTGTCCAGTGGTCCAAGGTTTCTAGACAAGAGTGAAAGGGGAGAGAGCCCTCGGGGGTAGGCAGGAGGGTGGCTGGGTTAAGAACCTCACAAGGGGAAATAGTGAGGCCTGGATTTTCCATCAGCATTACTTGATATCTGAGGATTCTTTGACCAGACATCCATAAATGGCCTCTTCCATTTAGGAGTTGTTTTACTTGGTGGCTGGTAAAAATAGTTTGCCCCCAAAGTAGAGTTTTAAAGCATCTTCTATCATGATTGCAATAGCTGCAAGATTTCGAAGCCAGGGGGGGCCAGCCTCGAATAGTTGGATCGAGCTTTTTGGATAAGTAAGCTACAGGCTGGGGCTTAGATCCCAACCTTTGAGTTAACACTCCCAAAGCTATTCCCTCTCTTTCATGGACATAAAGTTGGAATGCTTTTTTGGGTCTGGCAACCTCAAGGCAGGTGCTCGAGTTAAGGCCTGTTTTAGTGTAGCCTCTGCCTTCTTTTGAGGAGTTCCCCACATCAGTGGGATTGAATCATCTCATCCCTTTAAGCTTTCATATGAGGGCTGGGCAATTAGACCATAGTTGGGTATCCAGATTCTACAATATCCAGTTAGTCCCAGGAAAGCTCGCAATTGTTTTTGAGTCATGGGGGAGGGCAACTGGAGGATTCTTTGCACCCAATCAGAGGACAGCCTCCTTGATCCGTGTGTAATCTGAACTCCCAGGTAAATGACCTTTGTCTCGACCATCTGTGCCTTAGCATGGGAGACTTTATATCCCCTTTCTGCCAAGAAGTTTAGAACCTGAGTTGCGTGTTGTTGGGCACTTTTCTCATCTGGAGAGCAGATTAGTAGGTCATCTACGTATTGTAATATTGTTCCCATTAGGTCCCAGGTCCAGATCTAGGAGATCTAGGCTAAGGGCCTGTCCAAACAGGTGGGGGCTATCTCTGAACCCTTGAGGTAATACTGTACAAGTCATCTGCTGGCATTTTTCTCCTGGGGCCTCCCACTCAAAGGCAAAAAGATATTGGGATTCTTTAGCCAGTGGTATGCAAAAAATGCATCTTTGAGATCCAAGACTGTAAACCACTTGGCACTGGATGGGATTTCTCCCAAGATTACACAGGAATTGGGTACTGTGGGATGGAGGGGGACTACAGCTTCATTTATGATCCAGAGATCTTGAACCATTCGCCAGGTTCCGTCTGTTTTCTTTACTGAGAGGATTGGGGTATTACATAGAGAACTGGTGGGGACCAATAGCCCACAAGCAAGGAATTTATTTATTAAAGGCTGTAGTCCCTCCCAAGCCTCTCTTTAGAGTGGGTATTGTTTCCAGTTAGGAAACTGAATGGGATCTCGGAGGACAATGATGACCGGTTCAGCTTGGTGTGCTCGTCCAGAAATCCCCTAGTCCCACACCTGGGGGCTAATTTTGTCTTCCCATAGTTTTTGGTCCCTCTCTATTGAAGGTGTAATGGGTTCTTCAGTAGTAACCAGGAGCTGTAGAGCTCTAGGGGCTGAAAAACCTCCCATCACAAGGGTGGTCCCCAGTTTAGTGAGTATATCTGTTCCCAATAAGGGAGTAGGACACTCAGGGCCCACCAGAAACTAATGGAAAAATATTTGTCTATCCCAGCAACAAAGAAGTGCTCGGGTGAATCTTTTAGTAGTTGCTTTTCCTGTAGCACCCAAAATGGTACAGGTTTGGGAGGAGAAGGCTCCGGAGTAGGAGATCAAGACAGAGTAGGTAGCCCCTGTGTCAACCAAGAAAATTTCGGACCTACCTGCCACATCCAGTTGCACCCTTGGCTCCAGCCCTGTGATGGTTATCTGTGATAGGCGGGCTGGCTGGAGTGGGCCGCTTCAGTCATGTTGAACCATTGTGATGGTAGGCTTGGCACTTGACCTTGAGGCTCTTGGGTCCCGAGGGTAGAGTGCTGCCCAGTGTCCCAGTTGATGGCATTTGTGGCAAGCCGTTCTAGGAGACTTGTCATGGTTTGGACACTCTTTGGCCCAGTGACCCACCTGTCTACAGATCAGGCATTTGTCTCGTGCCTTGTCCTTCAAGGACTCGGGGTTTGCCATAGGGCTTCTCTGGAGGGCGGCCAGCATCTGGGCATGCCTTGTCTCTTTCTTTCTCTCCTTCTCCTGGACCTTGGCCTCCTCCTGTTCTCTGTTATAAAAGGTATTGGTGGCTGTCTGGACCATCTCATCTAAAGAGGCAGCAGGGTCCTGCTGTTGTAGTTGTAACTTAATTAACTTTTGGAGTGCCTCTTTTAGCCTTTCCAGAAAGGCAATGGGGTTCTCATTGGGCTCCTGAGTTATTGCTGAGACTGGGTACAGTCCCACAAGTAATAAGCTTCCTTTTGTTTCCATGGGTGGACTTCCTTAGGGGTGAGTCTTTCTGAAGCTTATCCTACCCAGAACTGTTGCAACTTGAGAGCCAGGCGTCACTGGGTCAGGGAGCAGATCCCCAGGCAGGCTGAGGCATGACAGCTTCCTAGAGATCGAATCCCCGGGCAGGTCGAGGTGTGACGGCCTCCCGAGAATTGGGTCCCTGGGCAGGTTGAGGAGTGATGACCTCCTGGGACCCCTGGGACTAGCGGATCCCCAAGCAGGTTGAGGAGTGACAACGTTTTGAGGACCAGATCCCTAGGCAGGTCAAGGCGTGATGACCTCCTGAGACCCCCAGACTGGAGTATGGGCATCCCCAAGGTCTCCAGCATAACCAGTCCTGGGTAGAATTAAGGGGTTTATAACTCATTGCTGGTTTGCCCACCATGGACGGGAATATATATGATGTAAGCTCATCCTACCTAGTACTGTTGCAACCTGAGAGCCAGGCATCCCAGGGTCAGGGTGCAGATCCCCAGGCAGGCTGAGGCATGACAGCCTCCTAGAGATTGAATCCCCGGGCAGGTGGAAGTGTGACGGCCTCCCAAGAATTGGGTCCCTGGGCAGCTCGAGGCGTGACAACCTCCTGGGACCCCCGGGACTAGCGGATCCCTGAGCAGGTTGAGGCATGACAACCTTTCGAGGACCAGATCCCTAGGCAGGTCAAGGCGTGATGACCTCTTGGGACCCCCGGACTGGAGTTTGGGAGTCCCCAAGGTCTCCAGTGTAACCAGTACTGGGTAGGATTAGGGAGTTGGATATTATAGAGTATTTCCCTCCCAAGGCCAGCTATTTTCTGGTTGTCTCTCCAGAAGACTGTAGAGGCAACCTGTGGGTCTGGATGGAGCTCAGGCAAAGAGCATGAAACAGGAGGGAAGAGGAAAGAGAACAACCTTTGAAAGAATGACATAGCACAAGGGGATAATGTAAACCAATTAAAACCAACTGGGTCCAAGATGAAAAGTAAAATTCAAGTACTTAATCCCCAATCTATAAACCAACAGACACATCCAGAGGTGGCAGGAGAGCTCCAAGGTCAAAAGAGGGAGGAGTGGGTGGTTCCCCGATGGTAGAGATGATCCTCCCACTCATTAGCATATGAATTCCACCCCCTCACAAAACCTAGACAGGTCTAATTCCAGGGCCCCAGCCCTTGCCCTTGGCAACTGTTCATACCCTGAAGAGTGGCTTCTCTCTGGATCCTAACAAATCCACCTCTTATCCTTTGTCTCTCAATGAATTTTTGCAATGAGACATCAGGGCCTGAGTTTCATTAGTTTGGCTGAGCTTGAGTCCCAGGAGAGAGCTGAAGGACAGGAGGAAAAAGCAGTGGGAAAAACGTGCCAAGGAATCCCCTTCATAGCCCGCTGGAAATTTTGCTAAATATCTGACCGGTGCTCACAATTTCATTGGTCTGACCCTTGGCACAGAGAAAAGGACAGAAGAACCCCCACTGGCTTGTGTAACAGCTACTGGGGCTCAGCAGATAGTGCATTTGGGACATGCTGAGGAGTAGCCTCTCCAGAGTCCCTCACTTGTGCCCCCTGCCACCCACCTGTTCACAGGAGGTTTGAGGGAACAAGAAACAAGAGATTGTAAAGGAATTAAGATTTTGTTAGGCATGCCCCTCCAGCGAGGACCTCTTACCTTAACCAGAGGTCTTCTGGGATCTGAGACTGGGCCACATGAGCTTTCTGCTGTTTGTTTTTCGCTGTCCCGGTTTCCAGCACGATGGGCCTTCCCCAGCACTGGATTTTCTTCACGTTCCGCCTCTATCGCAGGAGCTTTGCTGAGTTGGGCTCCTGCTGTGCCTGGCATCTTCCACATGGAGGTTGTTTCAGCCAGGTTAAATCCAAGTCACAGCACCATAGATGTCATACGAGTGTATGTTCCTGGGTTCTTTGTCTCGTCACAACAAAGATTTGGAGCAACGGACATTAAAGCCCTCGGCGCATCATAGCTCTCGGATCTTGGACAAACTGTGTTATACCTCTTAGGCAAATCAGTGTTACAGCTCTATTTTATTTAGAAGATAGCAGGAGAATCTATCCTCGAAGCGTGAAGGCATGCCAACCCAAAGACTTAAAGAGAAGAGAGTGGAGGAGCGTGTGGGGGGAGAGAGAGACAGAGAGAGAGAGAGAGAGAGAGAGAGAAAGAGCGCACACGGGGGAGAGAAAGAGAGAGGGAGGGAGTGCGGAGGAGAGAAAGAGAGAGGGAGGGAGTGCTTTGGCTCTTCCGTGTATATGTTTTTGCCTCCATCTGGGCCTGCCCTATGCAAATTGG
Source organism: Procapra przewalskii (assembly GCA_006410515.1). Lineage (NCBI taxonomy): Eukaryota > Metazoa > Chordata > Mammalia > Artiodactyla > Bovidae > Procapra > Procapra przewalskii. The sequence goes on along the minus strand of SJYF01007471.1, from coordinate 3,976 downwards.
GCTTAGCCAGGAGTGCTGTTTGTTCTACCTGAAGTCTTCACGCTGGTCCCCGGACCTTCTTTGACCTTCCTTGTTTTTTAGCCACTGCCATTTTGGACTCCATTTCCCTATTCTATCTACCTAACAGAAGGAAGCACAAAACAGAATGTAAAAGTTTTATATAATAATGGAGAAATGATGTAATATGTAGGGGACTCTTTTAGTGTCCCATTTATATCACTGCAGCTTTTGTCTTAGCTGATTCCATCTAATGATATATGTGTCTTTTTTTCTGAGGGCAGCATAAAAGAACTACAATGAAGTTAAAATCCCCCCCAGGAGAAACCTTCAACAAATGATTGATGGATTTGGTGAATACATACAACGCAGAGGCATATGTATTACAATCTTTCCCCGAAATTCTTCGTATTATTAGGCTGTAGTCACTTACATAAATACCTGGCATAATTCTTGTATTGGTTGCTTTGTCTTTCCTGTATATTTCCTTACTTCCCTACACGCATTTCTTGTTCTTCACAAATAAAGAAGTTACACTTGAATCATTGTCACGTGGTCTGCCTCTGAGGGAACCCAAATTAAGACAATGTAACTAGTGAAAATTGATTGCGGGAGGGAGAAAGAAACTATACAGTATTACACATATCTGCTTCATCTGTAATTGCTGGGAGTCCAAGGAGATAATTTAAAGTTGCAAATAAAGTCATAGAAGCATAGTTAACTATAAATGGTAAACAAAAATATAGTATAATTAACTAAAATTCTGTGGTAGAAGGGAAGAGAGGAAATGAAGGGTAAAGAAGACTATACTAAATTTATCATTACTCAGATTGTAGATACTACTTAAGAAAGGGAAGATTAAGGGTATTGTGTGAATTTATATTTATAAAGTAAAAATGGCAAAGTAAGACTTCTAAAAAATCACTCTTTCATAAAAGCAATGAGGAAACTGGTAAAATGATCAAAATCAGCTTTTTAAGAACTCTGGAAATTAACTATATGGTTGTAGCAACCAGGGAATATTTCTTAAAGAGAAACAGTTGGGATATCTTGGTGAAAATAGCAAGGCCTTGAAACGTTTTAACTTTTCCCAGTCCTATTCTCTGATTTTCAGAAGCACAGCTGCCTTGAAATATAACAACTCACATTGATGGTGAAGATTGGCAACTATAGGAGAGAAGAATAGGGCTGGAGTTTTTTCCAAGCATCATTCCCCCAAACTGTCAATTTGTGACCTGCCTGGTGGTCCCCTACAAGACCATATTTGCAAGTTGTCTGTATCTTATCTGACTTTGCCAGTGTGAAAAGCTTTTTCACTCAGGAACATTTATCAAAAAGCAATTACAGACCATTGCTGAGTTTCATGGCTGCCTGAGGCACTGGATAACAGAAGAGGCAAACAATACACTAACCATAAAACTTGAAAGCAAAAGCTGGGGGATGAAATTCCATAGGGGCTTTCAAAATCTCTGATATATTCCTGGAAATCTATAAGTCCTGGCATATGCCTAAAGCTGTTTTCATGCCTCGGGTTGTTTACACACCCAAGGCTATGCACATTCACAGGAATGATCTGAGGAGGCCTTAAGCTCTCACCTCTGGTTGATCTTGAGGTTGCAACAGGTAGGAAATGAAGGCTAAGTCAAAGTTTTAACTACTTGGCTTGAGTATTGAAGGTATATTCCAACACAGGCACAGAGCCCTCAGCAAATACTGGGAGAGATTAATTGACCTCAGACGTTTAAGAAAATCTCTGTCCAGTTATTAGCTGAATACTCATCTAACCAAGCTAAGTCTTCAGTGGCCACATATTACAAAGATACAGACTTTACAGAATTAGTTCAGAAAACTTACTAAAAAAACAAAAAGCAAAACTACAAGTAAACAGAGGAAATAATTTGATTTTCAGAGTTACCACATTATATTACTTCAAATATTCAATTTTCAACAAAAATTTAAATTATAAAAAATGAAAATAAACAAGAAAAGTTTACACATGCACAGGGAAAATATCCATAGAAAGTGTCCCTGAGAAGACCAGACATCAGACCTACTGACAAAAGGAACCAAGCAAAATTTTATGGGACTCCCAAGTTAAAAAGGCCCCTCTGTGTCCCCTGCCTCTTGTTTGTAGAGAAGCTGAAGTCTCCAAGTCTTCCAAGAGCCACTAAAGAGCAAGATCAAGCAGGTAATGAGGAAGGTAATAGAGTCACAGACTCAATGTCTGATGCACATTCCTGAGTTTTTTACAGATACTATAACTGCCACCGAAGGGAAAAAGGCTAACTGCATAGTGACCAGGCTGTAACCATGACATAAGCTGGCCATCTTGAACAGTGATTAATCTATGGCTAGCACAATTTCAAGAAATGGCCTCAAAATACTTAACTTAAACTCATGTCCGTCAAGTTGGTGAGGCCATCTAACCATCTGGCATCAAAATATTTGTAGCTTATTCTGCCTAATACATAACCACACAACTAAAATTGTCAGTAAAGAAATTCTACAGACCAATGTCAACATCTTCCACTCAAAGAATATGGTGCCCTGTGTCAGCAAGAAGAAGTTACAGAAGGTAAACTTTTGCCTCATCCCATAGAAATGGAATGATGCCGAATATCTCAAATTCTGTAACTGCTCCTTCTCCTTTACCTTCCAGGCAATACATGGCAATGACATGCCCCTCAACTATTTGAGTTACTGCTCTATTTTTCTGCTTTCCCTCTACTCTGCATATACCATTGCATATCCCTTTGACTTCCCTGGTAGCTCAGCTGGTAAAGAATCTGCCTGCAATGCAGGAAGCCCTTGTTCAATTCCTGGGTTGGGAAGATCCTCTGGAGAAGGGATAGGCTACCCACTCCAGTATTTACGGGCTTCCCTGGTGGCTCAACTGGTAAGGAATCTGCCTGCAATTGGGAGACCTGGTTTCAGTCCCTGGGTTGGGAAGACCCCTTGGAGAAGGGAACAGCTACCCACTCCAGTATTCTGGCCTGGAGAATTTCATGGACTGTGTAGTCCATGCAGAGTCTGACACGACTGAGCAACTTTCACTTTATTAAACTACTTTCAAATCATCCAATTTA
>SJYF01007272.1:92708-108754 GCA_006410515.1 Procapra przewalskii | reverse complement strand
AGATGAGAGTCCCTTTCCCTGCTCCATCGGGAAATGGTTCTCGGCGCTCCTTTCCATCCCAAGAGTAGGCGCTGACAGCAGGGGAGTTGGGAGGAGCCGCGGGGTTCGGGCGAACCTTCCCCAGAACCCCCAAGTGCCTCGTCTGCTCTCGATGGAGCTGACTGCCCTGCACTGCCTCGATTGCCTGCCCGAGTGTTGACTTCCGACCCACTGGCACCTGTGACAACCTGAGGGGTACCTTCACAACAAGACCCAGATCCCTGGGTCCTCATGACGGGCAGCCTGACTCCACTGCTGCAGCTGGAACGGCAAGCAGAGACAAAGATCTCCTGATGAGACGAGGCCTGACATATGTGGGGACTTCAGGGGAAGCTCAAGACGTATGTCAGAAGGGCCGAGGCAAGCTCAGTTTACCGCCTCAGCACCAGACGAGGCCTGAGGACCCGGGGAAGCCTGCGGAGAAATTCCCAGATTCACCTGACCACTGGCGCGGAAATGGGCCTCTACTGAGGCTACAGGGTGGTTCCTTGTGGTCCCCGACATAACTCGAGAGGTCCCCGCTGCAACACGAGAAAACCCAGTATTTCCTCACCTACATGCGTGGTGAGTCCCTTATCCAATATGGCATCTTGGTGGAAAACGCACCTTCTTTCCTGGAACTCGAAAGTTTCCTTCATACCCTGGCTTTGAGCCAGGAAGTGCCCGACCGCACCCTTCCTCACAGGAGAGGATCCCCTAGGATCTGGCGGCGACTCATGAGAAGCCCCGTTTTGTTTTCCTCTGCGCAGCTCCAGATGAGGGTCCCTTTCCCTGCTCCGTTGGAAAAGGGTTCCCGGCACTCCCTGACATCCCAAGAAAGTAGCTGGTAGCAGGAGAGTTGAGGGAGCCTCTGGGTTCAGAACACTGTTCCTCAAGGACCCCAAATTCCTCGTTCGCTCCAGATGAACCTGACTGTCCTGCACTGCCTGGATTTTCACCCCGAGGCTTGAATCCAGACCCACTGGCACCTGTAACAGCCCTGAGGTACTTCCAGGGCAAGACTCAGATCCCTGTGTCCGCTCGACTGGGCGCCTGATGCTGCAGCTGCAGCTGGGGTGGCAGGCAGAAGTTCCCCGCTCCAGGCTTACCGCCTCAGCACCAGACGAGGCCTGAGGACCTGGGGAAGCCTGCGGAGGAGTTCCCAGATTCACCTGACCACTGGCACGAAAACGGGCCTCTTCTGAGGCCAGAGGGGTGGGTCCCTGAGGTCCCCGTCGTAACTCGAGAAGACCCGCCTCAACTCGAGAAAAACCAGAAGCTTCTCCCCTGCAGGCGAGGTGAGGCCCTTATTCGCTGTGGCGTCTCAGGCGAAATCAACTCTTCACACTGGTACCTCGAAAAGCTCTTTCAAACCCGTGCTGTGACCCACGAAGTGCCCCGCCCCATCCATCCCCAACCGAGAGGAAATCCGAGGGTCCCGCTGCGACTCAGGAGAAGCCCTGTTTCCCCTGCGCAGCTCCAGATGAGAGTCCCTTTCTCTGCTCCATCGGGAAAAGGTTCCTGGCGCTCCTTTCCATCCCAAAAGTAGGCGCTGACAGCAGCGGGGTTGGGGGGAGCCTCAGGGTTCGGGCCACACTTCCCCAAAGCCCCAAGTGCCTCGTCCGCTCCAGATGGACTTGACTGCCCTGCACTGCCTCGATTGCCTGCCCGAGCGTTGACTTCCTAACCGCTGGCACCTGTGACCACCCGGGGGGTACCTCCACAACAAGAACCAGATCCCTGTGTCCTCATGGCGGGCAGGCTGTCTCCACTGCTGCAGCTGGGAAGGCAAGCAGCGGCGACGATCTCCTGACGAGTCGAGGCCTGACATATGTGGGGGCTCCAGGGGAAGCTCAAGACCTATGTCAGCAGGGCCGAGGCAAGCTCAGGTTACCGCCTCAGCACCAGACGAGGCCTGAGGAACCAGGGAAGCCTCCGGAGGAGTTCCCAGATTCACCTGACCACTGGCGCAGAAACGGGCCTTTCCTGAGGCCAGAGCGGATAGTCCCTGAGGTCCCCGTCATAACACGAGAGTACCCGCTCCAACTCGAGAAAAACCAGAAGCTTCTCCCCTGCAGGCGAGGTGAAGCCCTTATCCACTGCGGCGTCTAAGGGGAAATAAATTCTCCCCACGTGTACCTCAAAAGGCTCCTTCAAACCCGTCCTGTGACCCAGGATGTGCCCCGCCCCATCCATCCCCCACCGAGAAGAAATCCGAGGGTCCCGCTGCGACTCAGGAGGAGCCCTGTTTCCCCTGCGCAGCTCCAGATGAGAGTCCCTTTCCCTTCTCCGGTGAGAAAAGGTTTTCGGTGCTCCTTTCCATCCCAATATTAGGCGCTGAGAGCAGGGGAGTTGGGGCGAACCTCGGGGTTCGGGCCACCCTTCCCCAGAAGCCCCAAGTGCCTCGTCCGCTCCCCATGGACCTGACTGCCCTGAACTGCCTCGATTGCCTGCCCGAAGGTTGACTTCCGACCCGCTGGCCCCTGTGACCACCCGGGGGGGTTGTACCTCAAACAAGACCCAGATCCCTGTGTCCTTATGGCGGGCAGACTGACTCCGCCTCTGCAGCTGGGATGGCAAGCGGAGGCGACGATCTCCTCAGGAGACGAGGCCTGACATATGTGGAGGCTCCAGGGGAAGCTCAAGACGTATGTCAGCCGGGCCGAGGCAAGCTCAGGTTACCGTCTCAGCACCACACGAGGCCTGAGGACATGGGGAAGTCTGTGTAGGAGTTTCCAGATTCACCTGACCATGGCCGCGGAAAGGAGCCTTTCCTGAGGCCAGAGCGGGAAGTCCCTGAGGAACCCATCGTAACTCTAGAGTACCCGCCGCAACTCGAGAAAAACCAGAAAATTCTCCCCTGCAGGCGAGGTGAGACCCTTATCCTCTGCGGCGTCTCAGGGGATATCAACTCTTCCCACGGGTACCTCGAAAGGCTCCTTCAAACCCGTGCTGTGTCCCAGGAAGTGCCCCGCCCCATTCATCCCCCAACGAGAGGAAATCCGAGGGTCCCGCTGCGACTCAGGAGGAGCCCTGTTTGCCCTGCGCAGCTCCAGATGAGAGTCCCTTTCTCTGCTCCATCGGGAAAAGGTTCTCGGCGATCCTTTCCATCCCAAGAGTAGGCGCTGACAGCAGCGGGATTGGGGGGAGCCTCGGGGTTCAGGCCAAACTTCCCCATAAGCCCCAAGTGCCTCGTCCGCTCCCGATGGAACTGACTGCCCTGCACTGCCTCGATTGCCTGCCCGAGCGTTGACTTCCTACCCCCTGGCACCTGGGACCACCCGGGGGGTACCTCCACAACAAGAACCAGATCCCTGTGTCCTCATGGCGGGCAGGCTGTCTCCGCTGCTGCAGCTGGGAAGGCAAGCAGCGGCGACGATCTCCTGATGAGACGAGGCCTGACATATGTGGGGGCTCCAGGGGAAGCTCAAGACCTATGTCAGCAGGGTCGAGGCAAGCCCAGGTTACCGCCTCAGCACCAGACGAGGCCTGAGGAACTGCGGAAGCCTCCGGAGGAGTTCCCAGATTCACCTGACCACTGGCGCAGAAATGGGCCTTTCCTGAGGCCAGAGCGGATAGTCCCTGTGGTCCCTGTCATAACACGAGAGGACCCGCTCCAACTCGAGAAAAACCAGAAGCTTCTCCCCTGCAGGCGTGGTGAGGCCCTTATCCACTGCGGCTTCTAAGGGGAAATAAACTCTCCCCACGTGTACCTCGAAAGGCTCCTTCAAACCCGTCCTGTGACCCAGGAAGTGCCCCGCCCCATCCATCCCCCACCGAGAAGAAATCCGAGGGTCCCGCTGTGACACAGGAGGTGCCCTCTTTCACCTGCGCAGCTACATATGAGAGTCCCTTTCAATTCTCCGTAGGAAAAGGTTCTCGGCGCTCCTTCCATCCTAAGAGTAGGCTCTGACAGCAGGAGAATTGCGAGGAGCCTCGGGGTTCGGGCCACCCTTCCCCAGAAGCCCCAAGTACCTCGTCCACTCCCGATGGTCCTGACTGCCCTGCACTGCCTCGATTGCCTGCCCGAGGGTTGACTCCCGAACCACTGGCACCTGTGACTACCCGGGGGTGGGTCCTACACAACAAGACCGAGATTCCTGTGTCCTCATGGCGGGCATCCTCACTCCGCTGCTGCAGCTGGGAAGGCAAGCGGAGGTGACGATCTCGTGACGAGACGAGGCCTGACATATGTGCGGGCTACAGGGGAAGCTCAAGACGTATGTCAGCAGGGCCGAGGCAAGCTCAGCTTACCGCTTCAGCACCAGACGAGGCCTGAGGACTTGGGGAAGACTTCGGATGAGTTCCGAAATTCAGCTGACCACTGGCGCGGAAACGGGCCTCTCGTGAGGCCAGAGGGCCAGGTCCCTAAGGTCCCCGTGTAACTCGAGAGTACCCGCCGCAACTCGAGAAAAACCAGAAGCTTCTCCCCTGCAGGCGAGTTGAGGCCCTTATCCGCTGCGACGTCTCAGGCGAAATCAACTCTTCTCCCGGGTATCTCGAAAAGCTCATTCAAACCCGTGCTGTGACCCAGGAAGTGCCCGCCCCATCCATCCCCCACCGAGAGGAAATCCCAGGGTCCCGCTGCGACTCAGGAGGAGCCCTGTTTCCCCTGCGCAGCTCCAGATGAGAGTCCCTTTCCCTGCTCCGTGGGGAAAAGTTTCTCAGCGCTCCTTTCCATCCCAAGAATATGCGCTGACAGCAGGAGAATTGTGGGGCACGTCGGGTTTCGGGCCACCCTTCCCCAGAAGGCCGAAGTGCCTCGTCTGCTCCCGATGGACCTGACTGACCTGCACTGCCTCGATTACCTGCGCGAGGGTTGATTCCCGACCTGCTGTCACCTGTGACCACACGGGGGGTACCTCCACAACAAGAGCCAGATCCCTGTGTCCTCATGGCGGGCAGCCTGACTCCGCTACTGCAGCTGGGAAGGCAAGCGGAGGCGAAGATCTCCTGACGAGACGAGGCCTGACATATGTGGGGGCTCCAGGGGAAGCTCAAGACGTATGTCAGCAGGGCCAAGGCAAGCTCAGGTTACCGCCTCAGCACCATACGAGGCCTGAGGACCCGGGGAAGCCTGCGGAGGAATTCCCAGATTCACCTGACCACTGGCGCAGAAACGGGCCTCTCCTGAGGCCAGAAGGGCGGGTCCCTGAGGTCCCCGTCGTAACTCGAGAGTACCGGCCACAACTCGAGAAAAGCCAGAAACTTCTCCCCTGCAGGCGAGGTGAGACCCTTATCCGCTGCTGCGTCTCAGGGGAAATTAACTCTTCCCACGGGTATCTCGAAAGGCTCCTTCAAACCCGTGCTGTGACCCAGGAAGTGCCCCGCCCCATCCATCCCCCACCGAGAGGAAATCCGAGGGTCCCGCTGCGACTCAGGAGGAGCCCTGTTTCCCCTGCGCAGCTCCAGATGAGAGTCCCTTTCCCTGCTCCGTCGGAAAAAGTTTCTCCTCGCTCCTTTCCATCCCAAGAGTAGGCGCTGACAGCAGGGGAGTTTGCGGCAGCATCAGGGTTCGGGCCACACTTCCCTAGAAGCCCCAAGTGCCTCGTCCGCTCCCGATGGACTTCACAGCCCTGCACTGCCTCGATTGCCTGCGCGAGGGTTGACTCCCGACCCTTTGGCACCTGTGACCACCCGGGTGGGGTACCTTCACAACAAGACCCAGATCCCATGTCCACTTTGCGGGCAGCCTGACTCCGCTGCTGCAGGTGGGAAGGCAAGCGGAGGCGCCGATCTCCTGACGAGATGAGGCCTTACATATGTGGGGGTTCCAGGGGAATCTCAAGACGTATGTCAGCAGGGCCGAGGCAAGCTCAGGTTACCGTCTCAGCACCAGACGAGGCCTGAGGACCCGGGGAAGGCTGCGGAGGAGTTCCCAGATTCACCTGACGACAGGCGCGGAAACGGGCCTCTCCTGAGGCCAGAGGGACGGGTCCCTGAGGTCCCCATCATAACTCGAGAAAAACCAGAAGCTTCTCCCTGCAGGCGAGGTGAGGCCCTTATCCGCTGCGGCATCTCAGGGGAAATCAACTCTTCCCACGGGTACCTCGAAAGGCTCCTTCAAACCCGTGCTGTGACCCAGGAAATGCCCTCCCCCATCCATCCCCCTCCGAGAGGAAATCCGAGGGTCCCGCTGTGACTCAGGAGGAGCCCTGTTTCCCCTGCGCAGCTCCAGATGAGAGTCCCTTTCCCTGCTCCATCGGGAAATGGTTCTCGGCGCTCCTTTCTATCCCAAGAGTAGGCGCTGACAGCAGGGGAGTTGGGGGGAGCCTCGGGGTTCGGGCGACCCTTCCCCAGAAGCCGTAAGGGCCTCGTCCGCTCCCGATGGACCTGACTGGCCTGCACTGCCTCGATTGCCTGCCCGAGGGTTGACTCCCGACCCGCTGACACCTGTGATCACCATGGGGGGACCTCCACAACAAGACCCAGATCCCTGTGTTCTCATGGCAGGCAGCATGACTCTGCTCCTGCAGCTCGGAAGGCAAGCGGAGGCAACGATCTCCTGAGGAGACGAGGCCTGACATATGTGGGGGCTCCAGGGGAAGCTCAAGACTTATGTCAGCAGGGCGGAGGCAAGATCAGGTTTCCGCCTCAGCACCAGACGAGGCCTGAGGACCCGGGAAATACTGTGGAGGAGATCCCAGATTCACCTGACCACTGGCGCGGAAACTGGCCTCTCTGGAGGACAAAGCGGCGGGTTCCTGAGTTCCCCGACGTAACGCGAGAGTACCCGCCGCAACTCGAGAAAAACCAGAAGCTTCTCCCCTGTAGGCGAGGTGAGGCCCCTATTCACTGCGGCGTCTCATGGAAATCAACTATTCCCACGGGTACCTGGAAAGGCTCTTTGAAAACCCTACTGTGACCCAGGAAGGACCCCGCCAAATCCATCTCCCACCGCATGGAAATCCGAGGGTCCCGCTGCGACACATCAGGAGCCTTGTTTCCCCTGCGCAACTCCAGATGAGAGTCCATTTCCCTGCTCCGTCGGGAAAATATTCTTGGTGTTCCTTTCCATCACAAGAGTAGGCGCTGACAGCAGTGGAGTTGGGGGGAGCCTCGGAGTTCGGGCCACACTTCCCCAGAAGACCCAAGTGCCTCGTCCGCTCCCGATGGACCTGACTGCCCTGCACTGCCTAGATTGCCTGCCCGAGGTTTGACTCGCGACCCACTGGCACCTGTGACCACCCGGGTGGGGTACCTCCACAACAAGACCCAGATCCCTGTGTCCTCATGGCGGCAGCTGTCTCCGCTGCTGCAACTGGGAAGGCAAGCGGAGGCGATGATCTCTTGACGAGACGAGGCCTGACATATGTGGGGGCTCCAGGGGAAGCTCAAGACTTATGTCAGGAGGGCCGAGGCAAGCTCAGGTTACCGCCTCAGCACCAGACGAGGCCTGAGGACCCGGGGAAGCCTGCGGAGGTCTTCCCAGATTCAACTGACCACTGGCAAGTAAACGGGCCTCTCCTGAGGCCAGAGGGTCGGGTCCCTAAAGTCCCTGTCGTAATTTGAGAGTACCAGCCGCAACTCGAGAAAAACCAGAAGGTTCACCTGTGCATGGGAGATGAGGCCCTTATCCGCTGCGGCGTCTCAAGTGAAATCAAATCTTCCCACGGGTACCTCGAAAGGCTCCTTCAAACCTGTGCTGTGACCCAGGAAGTGCCCCGCCCCATCCATCCCATACCGAGAGGAAATCCGAGGATCCCACTGCTACTCAGGGGGAGCCCTGTTTCCCCTGCGCAGCTCCAGATGAGAGTCCCTTTCCCTGCTCAGTCGGGAGATGGTTCTCGGCGCTCCTTTCCATCCCAAGTGTAGCCGGTGGAGGCAGGGGAGTTGGGGGGGAGGCTCGGGGTTCGGGCCTCCCTTCCCCAGAATTTCCAAGTGCCTCGTCCGCTCCCGATGGAACTGACTGCCCTGCACTGCCTCGATTGCCTGCCCGAGGGTTGACTCCCAACCCGCTGTCACCTGTGAACACACGGGGTTGGGGGGTACCTCCACAACAAGACCCAGATCCCTGTGTCCTTATGGCGGGCAGTCTGACTCCGGTGCTGCAGATGGGAAGGCAAGCGGAGGCGACGATCTCCTGAAGAGACGAGGCCTGACATATGTGGGGGTTTCAGGGGAAGCTCAAGGCGTATGTCAGCAGGGACGAGGCAAGACCAGGTTACCGCCTCAGCTACAGACGAGGCCTGAGGACCCGGGGAAGCCTGCGGAGGAGTTCCCAGATTCACCTGACCACTGGCGCGGAAACGGGCCTCTCCTGAGGCCAGAGGGTTGAGCCCCTGAGGTCCCAGTAGTAACTCGAGAGTACCCGCCGCAACTTGGGAAAAACCAGAGGCTTTTCCTCTGCAGGCGTGGTGAATCCCTTATCCGCTGTGGCGTCTCAGGGGAAATCAGCTCTTCCCACGGGTACCTGGAAAGGCTCCTTCAAACCCGTGCTGTGACGCAGGAAGTGTCCGCCTCATCCATCCCCCACCGAGAGGAAATCCGATGGTCCCGCTGCGACTCAGGAGGAGCCCTGTTTCAATTGAACAGCTCCAGATGAGAGTCCCTTTCGCTTCTCTGTCTGGAAAAGGTTCTCGGCACTTCTTTCCATCCCAAGAGTAGGCGCTGACAGCAGGGAATTTGGGGGGAGCCTCGGAGTTCGGGCCACCATTCCCCAGAAGCCCCAAGGGCCTCGTCCGCTCCCGATGGACCTGACTGCCGTGCACTGCCTCGATTGCTTGCCCGAGGGTTGACTCCCGAGCCGCTGGCACCTGTGACCACCTTGGGGGGGTACCTCCACAACAAGCCAGAGATCCCTGTGTCCTCATGACAGGCAGCCTGACTCCGCTGCTGCAGCTGGGAAGGCAAGCTGAGGTGACGATCTCCTGACGAGATGGGGCCTGACATAAGTGGGGGCTCCAGGGGAAGCTCAAGACCTACGTCAACAGGGCCGACGCATCATCAGGTTACCGCCTCAGCACCAGACGAGGCCTGAGGACCCGGGGAAACCTTCGGAGGAGTACCCAGACTCACCTGACCACTGGCGCGAAAACGGGCCTCTCCTGAGGCCATTGGGTCTGGTCCCTAAAGTCCCGTTCTTAACTCGAGACTACCCGAAGCAACTCGAGAAAAACCAGAAGTTTCTCCCCTGCAGGCGAGGTGAGGCCCTTATCTGCTGCGGCGGCTCAGGGGAAATCAACTCTTCCCACGGGTACCTCGAAAGGCTCCTTCAAACCCGTGCTGTGACCCAAGAAGTGCCTATCCCCATCCATCCCCCCGCCGAGAGGAAATCCCAGGTTCCCGTTGTGACTCAGGAGGAGACCTGTTTCCCCTGCGCAGCTCCAGATGAGAGTCCCTTTAACTGCTGCGTCGGGAAAAGGTTCTCGGCGCTCCTTTCCATCCCAAGAGTAGGCGCTGGCAACAAGTGAGTTGGGAGGCTCGGGGTTCGGGCCACCCTTCCCCAGAAGCCCCAAGTGCCTCGTCCACTCCCGATGGACCTGACTGCCCTGCACTGCCTCGATTGCCTGCCCGAGGGTTGACTCCCGACCCGCTGGCACCTGTGACCACCTTGGGGGGGTACCTCCACAACAAGCCAGAGATCCCTGTGTCCTCATGGCAGGCAGCCTGACTCCGCTGCTGCAGCTGAGAAGGCAAGCTGAGGTGACGATCTCCTGACGAGATGGGGCCTGACATAATTGGGGGCTCCAGGGGAAGCTCAAGACGTATGTCAGCAGGGCCAGGGCAAGCCTAGGTTACCGCCTCAGCACCAGACGAAGACTGAGGACCCGGACAAGCCTGCGGAGGAGTTCCCATATTCACCTGACCACTGGCGCGGAAACGGGCCTCTCCTGAGGCCAGAGGGGTGGGTCACTGAGGTCCCCATCATAACTCGAGAGTACCTGCTCCAACTCCAGAAAAATCAGAAGCTTCTCCCCTGCAGGCGAGGTGAGGCCCTTATCTGCTGCGGCGTCTCAGGGGAAATCAACTCTTCCCACGGGTACCTCGAAAGGCTCCTTCAAACCCGTGCTGTGACCCAGGAAGTGCCCCGCCGCATCCATCCCCCACCGAAAGGAAATCCGAGGGTCCCGCTGCGACTCAGGAGGAGCCCTGTTTCCCCGGCACAGCTCGAGATGAGAGTCCCTTTCCCTGCTCTGTAGGGAAAGGTTCTCGGCGCTCCTTTCCATCACAAGAGTAGGCGCTGACAGCAGGGAAGTTGCGGGAGGCCTCGGGGTTCGGGCCACCCTTCCCCAGAAGCCCCAAGTGCCTCGTTCGCTCCCGATGGGCCTGACTGCCCTGCACTGCCTCGATGGCCTGCACGAGGGTTGACTCCTGACCCGCTGGCCCCTTGACCACCCGGGGGGCGTGGTACTTCCACAACAAGACCCAGATCCCTGTGTCCTCATGGCGGGCAGGCTGACTCCGCTGCTGCAGCTGGGAAGGCAAGTGGAGGCGACGATCTCCTGACGAGACGAGGCCTGACATATGTGGTGGCTCCAGGGGAAGCTCAAGACGTATGTCAGCAGGGCCGAGGTAAGCTCAGGTTACCGCCTCAGCACCAGACAATGCCTGAGGACCCGGGGAAGCCTGTGGAGGGGTTCCCAGATTCACATGACCACTGGCTTGGAAACGGGCCTCTCCTGATGCCAGAGCGACGGGTACCTGAGGTCCCCGTCGTAACTCGAGAGTACCCGTCGCAACTAGAGAAAAATCAGAAGCTTCTCCCCTGCAGGCGAGGTGAGGCCCTTATCCGATGCGGCGTCTCAGGGGAAAGCAACTCTTCTAATGGGTACCTTCAAAGGCTCATTCAAACACATGCTTTGACCCAGGAAGTGCCCCTCCCCATCCATCCCCCACCGAGAGGAAATCCCAGGGTCCCGCTGCGACTCAGGAGGAGCCCTGTTTTCCTACGCAGGTCCATAGGAGAGTCCCTTTCCCTGATCTGTGGGGAAAAGGTTCTCGGCACTCCTTTCCATCCCAAGAGTAGGCGCTGACAGTAGGGAAGTTGCGGGGAGCCTCGGGGTTCGGGCCACCCTTCCCCAGAAGCCCCAAGTGCCTCGTCCGTTCAGATGGACAAGACTGCCCTGTACTGCCTCGATTGCCTCCCCGAGGGTAGACTCCCGACACGCTGGCACCTGTGACCACTCGGGGGGGGTACCTCCACAACAAGACCCAGATCCCCGTGTCCTTATGGCGGGCAGCCTGACTCCACTGCTGCAGCTGGTAAGGCAAGCGGAAGCGACGATCTCCTGACGAGATGAGACCTGACATATGTGGCGGCTCCGGGGGAAGCTCAAGACGTATGTCAGCAGGGCCGAGACAAGCTCAGGTTACCGCCTCAGCACCACACGAGGCCTGAGGACCCGGGGAAGACTTGGAGGAGTTCCCAGATTCACCTGACCACTGGCGCGGAAACGGGACTCTCCTGAGGCCAGAGGGGGGGGGTCCCTGAGGTCCCCGTCGTAACTCGAGAGTACCCGCCACAACTCGAGAAAAACCAGAAGCTTCTCCCCTGCAGGCGAGGAGAGGCCCTTATCCGATGCGGCGTCTCAGGGGAAATCAACTCTTCCCACGGGTACCTCGAAAGGCTCCTTCAAACCCGTGCTGTGACCCAGGAAGTGCCCTGCCCCATCCATCCCCAACCGAAAGGAAATCCGAGGGTCCCGCTGCGACTCAGTAGGAGCCCTATTTCCCCTGCGGAGCTCCAGATGAGAGTCCCTTTCCCGGATCCGTAGGGAAGAGGTTGTCGCGCTCCTTTCCATCCCGAGTAGGCACTGACAGCAGGGGAGTTGGGGGGAGCCTCGCGGTTCGGGCCACCCTTCCCCAGAAGCCGCAAGTGCCTCATTCACTCACGATGGACCTGACTGCCCTGCACTGCCTGGATTACATCCCCGAGGGTTGACACCAGACCCGCTGGCACCTGTGACCACCCGGGGGGGGGTACCTCCACAACAATACCCAGATTCCTGTGTCCTCATGGCAGGCATCCTGACTCCACTGCTGCAGCTGGGAAGGTAAGCAGAGGCGACGATTTCCTGACGAGATGAGGCCTAACATATGTGGTGGCTCCATAGGAAGCTCAAGACGTATGTCAGCAGGTCCGCGGCAAGCTCCGGTTACCGCCTCACCACCAGACGTGGCCTGAGGACCCGGGGAAGCCTCCGGAGGAGTTCCCAGATTCACCTGACCACTGACGCGGAAACGGGCCTCTCCTGAGGCCAGAGGGACGGGTCCCTGAGCTCCCCGTCGTAACTTGAGACTACCTGCCGCAACTCGAGACAAACCAGAAGTTACTCCCCTGCAGGCGAGGTGAGGCCCTTATCTGCTGCGGCGTCTCAGGGGAAATCAACTCTTCCCACGGGTACCTCGAAAGGCTCCTTCAAACCCCTGCTGTGACCCAGGAAGTGCCCTGCCCCATCCATCCCCCATCGAGAGGAAATCCGAAGGTCCCGCTGCGACTCAGGAAGAGCCCTGTTTCCCCTGCGCATCTTGAGATGAGAGTCCATTTCCCTGCTCCGTCGGGAAGAGGTTCTTGGCGCTGCTTTCCATCCCAAGTGTAGGCGCTGACAGCAGACGAGTTGGAGGGAGACTCGGGTTTCGGGTCACCCTACCCCAGAAGCCCCAAGTGCCTCGTACACTCCTGATGGAACTGACTGCCCTGCACTGCCTCAATTGCTTGCCCGAGGTTTGATTCCTGGGGGGGCGTACATCCACAACAATACCCAGATCCCTGTGTCCACATGGCGGGCATCCTGACTCCGCTGCTGTAGCTGGGAAAGCAAGCGGAGGCAACGATCTCCTGACGAGACGAGTCCTGACATATATGGGGGCTCCAGGGGAAGCTCATGACATATGTCAGCAGGGCCGAGGCAAGCTCAGGTTACCGCCTCATCACCACACGAGGCCTGAGGACCTGGGGAAGCCTGCGGAGGAGTTCCCAGATTCACCTGACCACTGGCGCGGAAACGGGCCTCTCCTGAGGCCAGAGGGGCGGGTCCCTGAGGTCCCCGTCAGACGTCGAGAGTACCCGCCGCAACTCTATAAAAACTAGAAGCTTCTCCCCTGCAGGCGAGGTGAGGACCTTATCCGCTGCAGAGACTCAGGGGAAATCATCTCTTCCCACGGGTACCTCGAAAGGCTCCTGCAAACCCGTGCAGTGACCCAGGAAGTTCCCCGCCCCATCCATTCCCCGCCGAGAAGAAATCCGAGGGTCCCGCTGCAACAGAGGAGGAGCCATTGTTTCCTCTGTGCAGCTCCAGATGAGAGTCCCTTTCCCTGCTCTGTCGGGAAAAATTCTCGGCGCTCCTTTACATCCCAATAGTAGGCGCTGAGAGCAGGGGAGTTGGGGGGAGACTCGGGGTACGGGCCTCCCTTCCCCAGAAGCATCAAGTGCCTCGTCCGCTCCCGATGGACCTGACTGCCCTGCAGTGCCTCGATTGCCTGCCCGAGGGTTGACTTCTGACACTCTGGCAACTGTGACCACCCGGGGGTTGGTGCCTTCACAACAAGACCCAGATCCCTGTGTTCTCATGGCGAGCAGCCTGACTACGCTGCTGCAGCTGGGAAGGCCAGCGGAGGCGACGATCTCCTGACGAGACGAGGCCTGACATATGTGGGGGCTCTAGGGGAAACCCAAGACGTATGTCAGCAGGGCCGAGGCCAGCTCAGGTTACCGTCTCAGAACCAGACGAGGCCTGAGGACCCGGGGAAGCCTGCGGAGGATTTCCCAGATTCCCCTGACTATCGGCGCGGAAACCTGCCTCTCCTGAGGCCAGATGGGCGGGTCCCTGAGGTCCCCGTCGTAACTCGAGTGTACCCGCCGCAACACGAGAAAAACCAGAAGCTTCTCCCCTTCAGGCAGTGTGAGGCCCTTATCCGCTGCGGCGTCTCAGGGGAAGTCAACTCTTCCCACGGGTACCTCGAAAGCCTCCTTCAAACCCGTGCTGTGACCCAGGAAGTGCCCCGCCCCATCCATCCCCCACCGAGAGGAAATATGAGGGTCCCGCTGCAATTCAGAAGGAGCCCTGTTTCCCCTGCTCAGCTCCAGATGAGAGTCCCTTTCCCTTCTCCAATGGGAAAAGTTTCTCGGCGCCCCTTTCCATCCCAAGAGTAGTCGCTGACAGCGGAGGAGTTGGGGGGTGCTTCGGGGTTCGGGCCACCCTTCCCCAGAAGCCCCAAGTGCCTCGTCTGCTAACGATGGACCTGATTGCCCTGCACTGCCTCGATTGCCTGATCGAGGGTTGATTCCCGACACGCTGGCACCTGTGACTACCCGGGGGGTATCTCCACAACAAGACCCTGATCCATGTGTCCTCATGGCGGGCAGCCTGACTCCGTTGCTGCAGCTGGGAAGGTAAGCGGAGGCGACGATCTCCTGACGAGACGGGCCCTGACATATGTGGGGGCTCCAGGCGAAGATCAAGACGTATGTCAGCAGGTCCGAGGCAAGCTCAGGTTACCGCCTCAGCACCAGACGAGGCCTGAGGACCCTGGGAAGCCTGCGCAGGATTTCCCAGATTCACCTGACCACTGGCGCGGAAACGGGCCTCTCCTGGGGCCAGAGAGGCGGGTCCCTGAGGACCCCGTCCTAACTCGAGAGTACCCGCCGCAACTCGAGAAAAATCAGAAGCTTCACCCCTGAAGGCGAGGTGAGGCCCCTATACGCTGTGGCGTCTCAGGGGAAATCATCTCTTCCCACGGGTACCTCGAAAAGCTCCTTCAAACCCGTGCTGTGACACAGGAAGTGCCCCGCCCAATCCATCCCCCACCTAGAGGAAATCCGAGGGTCCCGCTGCGACTCAGGAGAAGCCCTGTTTCCACTGCGCAGCTCCAGATGATTGTCCCTTTCCCTGCCCCGTTGGGAAAAGGTTCTCTTCGCTCCTTTCCACCCCAAGAGTAGGCGCTGAGAGCAGGTGAGTTGGGGGAGCCTCGGGGTTCGGGCCACCCTTCCCCAGAAGCCCCAAGTGCCTCGTCCGCTCCCGATGGACCTGACTGCCCTGCACTGCCTCGATTGCCTGCACGAGGGTTGACTCCTGACCCGCTGGCACATGTAACCACCCGGGGGGGGGGTAGCTCCACAACAAGACCCAGATCCCTGTGTCCTCATGGCGGGCAGCCTGACTCCGCTGCTGCAGCTGGGAAGGCAAGCGGAGGCGACCATCTCCTGTCGAGATGAGGCCTGACATATGTGGGGGCTCCAGGGGAAGCTCAAGACGTATGTCAGCAGGGCCGAGACATGCTCAGGTTACCGCCTCTGCACCAGACGAGGCCTGAGGACCCAGGGAAGCCTGCGCAGGAGTTCCCAGATTCACCTGACCACTGGAGCAGAACGGGCCTCTCCTGAGGCAAGAGGGGCCGGTCCTGAGGTCCCCGTCATAACTCGAGAGTACCCGCCGCAACTCGAGAAAAACAAGAAGCTTCTCTCCTGCAGGCGAGGTGAGGCTCTTATTCGCAGCGGCGTCTCAGTGAAAATCACCTCTTCCCACGGGTACCTCGAAAGGCTGCTTCAAACCCGTGCTGTGACCCAGGAAGCATCCCGTCCCATCCATCCCCCTCCGAGAGGAAATCCGAGGGTCCCGCTTGGACTCAGGAGGAGCCCTGTTTCCCCTGCGCAGCTCCAGATGAGAGTCCCTTTCCCTGCCCTGTCGAGAAGAGGTTCTCGGCGCCCCTTTCCATCCCAAAAGTAGGCGCTGACAGCAGGGGAGTTTGGGGGAGACTCGGGGTTCGGGCCACCCTTGCCCAGAAACCCAAAGTGCCTCATCCGCTCCCAATGGACCTGACTGCCCTGCACTGCCTCGATTGCCTGCCCGAGGGTTGACTCCCGACCCGCTGTCACCTGTAACCACCCGGGGGGGTAGCTCCACAAAAAGTCCCAGATCTCTGTGTTCTCATGGCGGGCAGCCTAACTCCGCTTCTGCAGCTGGGAAGGCAAGCGGAGGTGACGATCTCCTGACGAGACGAGGCCTGACATATGTGGGGGCTCCAGGGCAAGCTCAAGACGTATGTCAGCAGGGCCGAGGCAAGCTCAGGTTACCGCCTCAGCACCA
>SJYF01007272.1:23456-49909 GCA_006410515.1 Procapra przewalskii | reverse complement strand
CCTGGAACTCGAAAGCCTCCTTCACACCCTGGCTTTGAGCCAGGAAGTGCCCCACCCCACCCTTCCCCACAGGGGAGGATCCCCGAGGGTCCGGCGGCGATTCACAAAGAGCCCTGTTTCATCTGCGCAGTTCCAGATGAGGGTCCCTTTCCCTGCTCCGTCGGGAAAGGGTTCCGGGCGCTCCCTGGCATCCCAATCACATCACTGGCAGCAGGAGAGTGGAGGGAGCCTCAGGGTTCAGAACACAGTTCCTCAAGGACCCCAAATTCCTAGGTCAATCCAGATGAACCTGACTGCCCTGCACTGCCTCGATGTTCACCCCGAGGCTTGACTCCCGACCCACTGGCACCTGTAACAGCCCTGAGGTACTTGCAGGGCAAGACTCAGATCCCTGTGTCCGCTCGACGGGGCGCCTGACGCTGCAGCTGCAGATGGGAAGGCAAGCAGACTTTCCCTGCTCCAGGCTAGATGAGCCCTGACGCCGTGTGGCGCTGCAGGGATATTTTCATATCTATGTCAGCATAGGCGAGGGAAGCTCAGGCTTCTGCCTCAGCACCAGACGAGGACTGAGCATCTGCCGAACACTGGGGAGGTATCCCCAGAGGGGTCTGGCAACTGGCATGGAGACGGGCCTCTCCTGAGGCCAGAGTTGCGGGTCCCTGAGGTCCCCGTCGTAACTCGAGGGTCCCCGCCGAAACTCGAGAAAAACCAGAAGCTTCTCCCCTGCAGGCGAGGTGAGGCCCCTATCCACGGCGACATCTCAGGGGAAATCAACTCTTCCCACGGGTGCCTCAAAAGGCTCCTTCCAACCCGTGCTTTGACCCAGGAAGTGCCCCGCTCCATCCATCCCCCATCGACTGAAAAATCGAGGTTCCCACTGCGACTCACGAGGAGCCCTGTTTTCCCTGTGCAGCTCCAGATGAGAGTCCCTTTCCCTGCTCGGTCGGGAAAAGGTTCTCGGTGCTCCTTTCCATCCCAAGAGTCGGCGCCGACAGCAGGAGACTGAGGAGGAGACTCGTGGTACGGCGACCCTTCCCAGAACCCCCAAATGCCTCGTCCGCTCCCGATGGACCTGACTGCCCTGCACTGCCTACATAACCTGCCCGAGGGTTGACTCCCTACCCACTGGCACCTGTGACAACCCGGGGGTATCTCAAGAGCAAGACCCAGATCCCAGTGTCTGCCTGACGGGGAGCCTGACTCCGCTGCTGGAGCAGGGAAGGCAAGCAGACGAGCCCATCTCCTGACGAGACGAGGCCTGACATATGTGGGGGCTCCAGAGGAAGCCCAAGACGTATGTCAGCTGGGCCGAGGACAGCTCAGGTTACCGCCTCAGCACCAGTCGAGGCCTGGGGACCCGGGCATGCCTGAGGAGGAATCCCCAGAGGCACCTGATGAATGGCACGGAGACTGACCTCTCCTGAGGCTACAGGAGCGGTTTCCTGATGTCCCCGACGTAACTTGAGTGGTCCCCGCGGCAATACGAGAACACCCATTTTCTCCGCAAATACACGCGTGGTGAGGCCCTGGTCCAATGTGGCATCACGGTGGAAGACACACCTTCTTTTCTGGAACTCGAAAGATTCCTTTACACCCTGGCTTTGAGCCAGGAAGTGTCCCACCCCACTCTTCCCCAAAGGGGAGGATACCCGAGGGTCCGGTGGCGACTCACGAGGAGCCCGTTTTCATCTGTGCAGCTCCAGATGAGTGTCCCTTCCCCTGCTCCGTCGGGAAAGTGTTCCGGGCGCTCCCTGGCATCCCAAGAACATCGCTGGCAGCAGGAGAGTGGAGGGAGCCTCAGGGTTCAGAACACTGTTCCTCAGGGAGGCCAAATTCCTAGGTCACTCCAGATGAACGTGACTGCCCTGCACTGCCTCGATTTTCCCCCTGAGGCTTGACTTCTGACCCACTGGCACCTGTAACAGCCCTGAGGTACTTCCAGGGCAAGACTCAGATTTCTCTGTCCGCTCGACGGGGCACCGGACGCTGCAGCTGCAGCTGGGGTGGCAAGCAGACGTTCCCCGCTCCAGGCTAGACGAGGCCTGACGCCCTGTGGAGCTCCAGGGATATTTTCATACCTATGTCAGCATAGGCGAGGCAAGCTCAGGCTTCTGCCTCAGAACCAGACGAGGACTGAGGATAAGGCGAACACTGGGGAGGAATTCCAAGAGACGTCTGGCAACTGGCATGGAGACGGGCCTCTCCTGAGGCCAGAGGGGCGGGTCCCTGAGGTCCCGTCTTAACTCGAGGTTACCCGCCGCAACTCGAGAAAAACCAGAAGCTTCTCCCCTGGAGGCGAGGTGAGGCCCCTATCCGCGGCGGCATCCCAGGGAAAATCAACTCTTCCCCCGGGTGCCTCGAAAGGCTCCTTCCAACCCGTGCTGTGACCCAGGAAGTTCCCCGCTCCATTCATCCCCCATCGAAGGAAAAATCGAGGTTCCCGCTGCGACTCACGAGGAGCCTTGTTTTCCCTGTGTGGCTCCAGATGAGAGTCCCTTTCCCTGCTCCATCGGGAAAAGGTTCTCGGCGCTCCTTTCAATCCCAAGAGTCGGCGGCGACAGCAGGGGACTGGGGAGGAGACTCGTGGTACGGCGACCCTTCCCAGAACCCCCAAATGCCTCGTCCGCTCCCGATGGACCTGACTGCCCTGCACTGCCTCCATTGCCTGCCCGAGGGTTGACTCCCTACCCACTGGCACCTGTGACAACCCGGGGGTATCTCAAGAGCAAGACCCAGATCCCAGTGTCTGCCTGACGGGGAGCCTGACTCCGCTGCGGGAGCAGGGAAGGCAAGCAGACGTGCCCGTCTCCTGACGAGACGAGGCCTGACATATGTGGGGGCTCCAGGGGAAGCCCAAGACGTATGTCAGCAGGGCCGAGGCCAGATCATGTTATCGCCTCACCACCAGACGTGGCCTGGGGACACGGGCATGAATGAGGAGGAATCCCCAGAGGCACCTGATGAATGGCACGGAGATTGGCCTCTCCTGAGGCTATAGGGGCGGTTTCCTGAGGTCCCCGACGTAACTCGAGTGGTCCCCGTGGCAACACGAGAATACCCATTAGCTCCACAAATTCACGCGGGGTGAGGCCCTGGTCCAATGTGGCATCACGGTGGAAGACACACCTTCTTTCCTGGAACTCGAAAGCCTCCTTCACACCCAGGCTTTGAGTCAGGAAGTGCCCCACCCCACCCTTCCCCACAGGGGAGGATCACCGACGGCCTGGCCGCAACTTACCAGGAGCCCCGTAATCATCTGCGCAGCTCCAGATGAGGGTCCCTTTCCCTGCTCCGTCGGGAAAGGGTTCCGGGCGCTCCTTGGCATCCCAAGAACATCGCTGGCAGCAGGAGAGTGGAGGGAGCCTCAGGGTTCAGAACACTGTTCCTCAAGGACCCCAAATCCCTAGGTCACTCCAGGTGAACCTGACTGCCTTACACTGCCTCGATTTTCACCCCGTGGCTTGACTCCCGACCCACTGGCACTTGTAACAGCCCTGAGGTACTTCCGAGGCAAGACTAAGAACCCTGTGGTCGCTCGACGTGGCCCCTGACGCAGCAGCTGCAGCTGGGGTGGCAAGCTGACGTTCCCGGCTGCAGGCGAGACGAGGCCTGATGCACTGTGGCATTCCAGGGATATTTTCATTCCTATGTCAGCATAGGCGAAGCAAGCTCAGGCTTCTGCCTCAGCACCAGACGAGGACTGAGGATCCAGCGAACACTGGGTAGGAATCCCCAGAGACGTGTGGCAACTGGCACGGAGACGGGCCTCTCCTGAAGCCAGAGGGCGGGTCACTGAGGTCCCCGTCGCAACTCGAGAGTACCCGCCGAAACTCGAGAAAAAAACCCACTGCAACGCAGGAGGAGCCCTGTTTCCCTGCGCAGATCCAGATGAGAGTCCCTTTTCCCTCCCCTTTGGGAAAATGTTCTCGGCGTTCCTTTCCATCCCAAGAGTAGGCGCTGACAGCAGGGGTGTTGGGGGGAGCCTCGGAGTTCGGGCCAACCTTCCCCAGAAGCCCCAAGTGCCTCGTCCGCTCCCGATGGACCTGACTGCCCTGCACTGCCTCCATTGCCTGCCCAAGGGTTGACTCCTGACCCGCTGGCACATGTGACCACCCGGGGTGGGTACCTCCACAACAAGACCCAGATCCCTGTGTCCTCATGGCGGGCAGCCTGACTCCGCTGCTGCAGCTAGGAAGGCAAGCGGAGGTGATGATCTTCTGACGAGACGAGGCCTGACATATGTGGGGGCCCCAGGGGAAGATCAAGACGTATGTCAGCAGGGCCGAGGCAAGCTCAGGTTACCGCCTCAGCACCGGACGAGGCCTGAGGACCCGGGGACGCCTGCGGAGGTGTTTCAGATTCACCTGACCACTGGCGCGGAAACTGGCCTCTCCTGAGGCCAGAGGGGCGGGTCCCTGAGGTCCCCGTCGTAACTCGAGAGGACCAGCCGCAACTCGAGAAAAACCAGAAGCTTCTCCCCTGCAGGCGAGGTGAGGCCCTTATCTGCTGCGGTGTTTCAGGGGAAATCAACTCTTGCCACGGGTGCCTCGAAAAGCTCCTTCAAACACGTGCTTGACACAGGAAGTGCCCCGCCATATCCATCCTCCACCGAGAGGAAATCCGAGGGTCCCGCTGAGACTCAGGAGGAGCCCTGTTTCCCCTGTGCAGCTCCAGATGAGAGTCCCTTTTCCTGCTCGGTCGGGAAAAAGTTCTCGGCGATCATTTGCATCCCAAGAGTAGGCGATGACAGCAGGGGATTGGGGGGAGCCTCGGGGTTCGGGCCACCCTTGCCCAGAAACCCCAATTGCCTCGTCCACTCCCGATGGACCTGACTGCCCTGCACTGCCTCGATTGCCTGCCCCAGCATTGACTCCCAACCCGCTGGCACCTGTGACCACCTGGGGGGGTACCTAAACAACAAGAACCAGATCCCTGTGTCCTCATGGCGGGCAGCCTGACTCCGCTGTTGCAGCTGGGAAGGCAAGCGGAGGCGACGATCTCCTGACGAGACGAGGCCTGACATATGTGGGGGCTCCAGGGGAAGCTCAAGACATATGTCAGCAGTGTCGAGGCAAGCTCAGGTTACCGCCTCAGCACCAGCCAAGGCCTGAGGACCCAGGGAAGCCTGCGGAGGATTTCCCAGATTCACCAGACAAATGGCGCGGAAACGGGCCTCTCCGGAGGCCAGAGGGGCGGGTCCCTGAAGTCACCGTCGTAACCCGAGAGTACCCACCACAACTCGAGAAAAACCAGAAGCTTCTCCCCTGCAGGCGAGGTGAGGCCCTTATCCGCTGTGGCGTCTCAGGGGAAATCAACTCTTCCCACGTGTACCTCCAAAGGCTCCTTGAAACCCGTGCTGTGACCCAGGAAGTGCTCCGCCCCATCTATCCCCCACCGAGAGGACATCCAAGGGTCCCGCTGCGATTAAGGAGGAGCCCTGTTTCCCCTGCACAGCTCCAGATGAGAGTTCCTTTCCCTGCTCCGTCGGTAAAGGTTCTCGGCCCTCCTTTCCATCCCAAGAGTAGGCGCTGACAGCAGGGGAGTTGGGGCGAGCTTCGTTGTTCGGGCCACCCTTCCCCAGAAGCCCCCAGTTCCTCGTCTGCTCCCGATGGACCTGACTGCCCTGCCTTGCCTCGTTTGCCTTCCCAAAAATTGACTCCCGACCCACTGGCACTTGTGACCACCCGGGGGTGTACCTCTACTACAAGATCCGGATCCATGTGTCCTCATGGCGGGCCGCCTGACTCCGCTGCTACAGCTGGGAAGACAAGCGGAGGCGATGATCTCCTGATGAGACGAGGCCTGACATATGTGGGGTCTCCAGGGGAAGCTCAAGACGTATGTCAGCAGGGCCGAGGCAAGGTCAGGTTACCGCCTCAGCAACAGACGTGTCCTGAGGACCCGCGGAAGGCTGCGGAGGAGTTCCCAGATTCACCTGACCATTAGGGCGGAAACGGGCCTCTCCTGAGGGCAGAGGGCCAGGTTCCTGAGGTTCCCATCGTAACTCGAAAGTCCCTGCTGCAACTGGACAGTACCCGCCACATCTCGAGAAAAACCTGAAGCTTCTCCCCTGCAGGCGGGGTGAGGCCCTTATCCGCTGCGGCGTCTCAGGGGAAATCAACTCCTCCCACGGGTACCTCGAAAGGCTCCTTCAAACCCGTGCTGTGACCCAAGAAGTGCTCCACCCCATCCATCTTCCACCGAAAGGAAATCCGAGGGTCCCACTGCAACTCAGGATTAGCCTTGTTTCCCCTGCGCAGCTCCAGATGAGTGTCCATTTCCCTGCACCGTAGAAAGAGGATCTCGGCGCTCCTATTCATCTCAAGTTTATGCGCTGACAGCAGGGTTGTTGGGGGGAGCCTCGGTGTTCGGGCCACGTTCCCCAGAAGCCCCCAGTGCCTTGTCCGCTCCCGATGGACCTAACTGCCCTGCACTGCCTCGATTGCCTGCCCGAGGGTTGACTCCCGAGCCGCTGGCACCTGTCACCACCCGGGGTGGGGGTACCTCCAAAACAAGACTCAGATCCCTGTGTCCTCATGGCGGGCAGCCTGACTCCGCTGCTGCAGCTGGGAAGACAAGCGGAGGTGACGATCTCCTGACGAGACGAGGCCTGACATATGTGGGGGCTCCAGGGGAAGCTCCAGACATATGTCAGCAGGACCGAGGCAAGCTCAGGTTACCGCCTCAGCAAGAGACGCGGCCTGAGGACCCGGGGAAGCCTGCGGAGGTGTTCCCATATTCACCAGTCCACTGGCGCAGAAATGGGCTTTTCCTGAGGCCAGAAGGGCGGGTCCGTGAGGTCCCCGTCGTAACTCTAGTGTACCGGCCCCAAGTCGAGAAAAGCCAGAAGCTTCACCCCTGCAGGCGAGGTGAGGGCCTATATGCTGCGGCGTCTCAGGGGAAATCAAATCTTCCCACGAGTATCTCGAAAGGCTCCTTCACACACGTGCTGTGACCCTGTAAGTGCCCTGCCCTATCCATCCCCCACCAAGAGGAAATCCGAGCGTCCCGTTGCGACTCAGGAGGAGCCCTGTTTCCTCAGCGCAGCTCCAGATGAGAGTCCCTTTTCCTTCTCCGTCGGGAATAGTTTCTCGACGCTCCTTTCCATGCCATGAGTAGGCGCTGACAGCAGGGTTGTTGGGGAGAGCCTCGGGGTTCTGGCCACTCTTCCCCAGAAGCCCCAAGTGCCTCGTCCGCTCAAGATGGATCTTACTGCCCTGCACTGCCTCGATTGCCTGCCTGAGGGTTGACTCCCGACCCGTTGGCACCTGTGATCACCCGGGGGCGGTACCTCCACAACAAGACCCAGATCCCTGTGTTCTCATGGCGGGCAGCCTGACTCCGCTACTGCAGGTGAGAAGGCATGCGGAGGCGATGATCTTCTGACGAAAAGAGGCCTGACATACGTGCGGGCTCCAGGGGAAGACCAAGACGTCAGTCAGCAGGGCCAAGGCCAGCTCAGGTTACCGCCTCATCACCAGACGAGGCCTGGGGACCCAGGCATGCATGAGCAGGTATCCCCAGAGGCACCTGATGAATGGCACGGAGACTGGCCTCACCTGAGGCTACAGGGGCGGTTTCCTGAGGTCCCCCACGTAACTCGAGTGGTCCCCGCGGCAACACGTGAACACCCATTAGCTCCTCAAATACACGCGTGGTGAGGCCCTGGTCCAATGTGGCATCACGGTGGAAGACACACCTTCTTTCCTGGAACTCCAAAGTCTCCTTCACACCCTGCCTTTGAGCCTGGAAGTGCCCCACCCCACCCTTCCCCACAGGAGAGGATCCCTGATGGTCTGGCGGTGACTCATGAGGAGCCCCGTTTTCATCTGCACAGCTCCAGATGAGGGTCCCTTTCCCTGCTCCGTTGGGAATGGGTTCCGGGCACTCCCTGGCATCCCAAGCAAATCGCTGGCAGCAGGAGAGTGGAGGGAGCCTCAGGGTTCAGAACACTGTCTCTCAAGGACCCCAAATACCTAGGTCACTCCAGATGAACCTGACTGTCCTGCACTGCCTCTATTTTCACCCCAAGGCCTGAGTCCCGACCCACTGGCACCTGTAACAGCCCTGAGGTACTTCCATTGCAAGACTCGATCCCTATGTCCGCTCGACGGGGCGCCTGACACTGCAGCTGCAGCTGGGGTGGCAAGCAGACATTCCCCGTTCCAGGCGAGACGAGGCCTGACGCCCTGTGATGCTCCAGGGATATTTTCATACCTATGTCAGCATAGGCGAGGCAAGCTCAGGCTTCTGCCTCAGCACCAGACGAGGACTGAGGATCCGGCGAACACTGGGTAGGTATCCCCAGAGGCGTCTGGCAACTGTCACGGAGACGGGCCTCTCCTGAGGCCAGAGGGGCGGGTCCCTGAGGTCCCCGTCATAACTCGAGAGTCCCCGCCGCATCTCGAGAAAATCCAGAAGCTTCTCCCCTGCAGGCGAGGTGAGGCCGCTATCCGCGGCGGTATCTCAGGGGAAATCAACTCTTCCCACGGGTAAATCGAAAGGCTCCTTCAAACCCATGCTTGACCCACGAAGTGCCCCGCCCCATCCATCCCCCATCGAGGGGAAATCCGAGGGTTTCGCGGTGACTTACGAGAAGCCCTGTTTCCCCTGCCCATCTCCAGATAAAAGTCCCTTTCCCTGCACCGTCGGGAAAAGGTTCTCGGTGCTCCTTTCGATCCCAAGAGTCGGCGCTGACAGCAGGAGAGTTAGGAGGAGCCTCGGGGTTCCGGCGACCCTTCCCCAGACCCCCAAATGCCTCGTCCGCTCCCGATGGACCTGACTGCCGTGCACTGCCTCCATTGCCTGCCCGAGGGTTGACTCCCGACCCACTGGCACCTGTGACAACCCGGGGGTATCTCAAGGGCAAGACCCAGATCAAGGTGTCCCCTTGACGGGGAGCCTGACTCCGCTGATGCAGCAGGGAAGGCAAGCAGACGTGCCAGTCTCCTGACGAGACGAGTCTTGACATATGTGGGGGCTCCAGGGGAAGCTCAAGACATATGTCAGCAGGGCCGAGGCCAGCTCAGGTTACCACCTCAGCACCAGACGATGCCTTGGGACCCGGGCCTGCCTGAGGAGGACTCCCCAGAGGCACCTGATGAATGGCTTGAAGACTGGACTCGCCGGAGGCTACAGGGGCGGTTTCCTGAGGTCCCCCACGTAACTCGAGTGGTTCCCGTGGCAACACGAGAACACCCATTAGCTCCTCAAATACACGCGTGGTGAGGTCCTGGTCCAATGTGGCATCACATTGGAAGACACACCTTCTTTCCTGGAACTCGAAAGTCTCCTTCACACCCTGGCTTTGAGCCAGGAAGTGCCCCACCCCACCTTTCTAAAGAGGAGAGGATCCCCGAGGGTCCGGTGGCGACTCATGAGGAGCCCCGTTTTCATCTGCGCAGCTCCAGATGAGGGTCCCTTTCCCTGCTCCGTCGGCAAAGGTTTCCGGGCGCTCCCTGTCATCCCAAGAACATCGCTGGCAGCAGGAGAGTGGAGGGAGCCTCAGGGTTCAGAACACTGTTCCTCAAGGACCCCAAATTCCTAGGTCACTCCAGATGAACGTGACTGCCCTGCACTGCCTCGATTTTCACCCCGAGGCTTGACTCCCGACGCACTGGCACCTGCAACAGCCCTGAGGTACTTCCATTGCAAGACTCAGATCCCTGTTTCCGCTCGACGGGGCGCTTAACGCTGCAGCTGCAGCTGGGGTAGCCAAGCAGACGTTCCCCGCTCCAGGCGAGACGAGGCCTGACGCCCTGTGGCGCTCCAGGGATATTTTGATACCTATGTCAGCATAGGCGAGGCAAGGTCAGGCTTCTGCCTCAGCACCAGACGAGGCCTGAGGATCCAGCGAACACTGGGTAGGAATTCCCAGAGGCTTCTGTCAACTGGCATTGTGACGGTCCTCTCCTGAAGCCAGAGGGGTGGGTCTCTGAGGTCCCCGTCATAAGTCGAGAGTCCCCGCCGCAACTAGAAAAACCAGAAGCTTCTCCCCTGCAGGCGAGGTGAGGCCCCTATCCGCGGCGGCATCTCAGGGGAACTCAACTCTTCCCACGGGTACCTTGAAAGGCTCCTTCCAACCCGTGCTGTGACCCAGGAAGAGCCCCGCCCCATCCATCTACCATCGAGGGGAAATCCGAGGGTCTCGCTGCAACTCAAGAGGAACCCGGATTCCCCTGCTCAGCTCCACATGAGAGTCCCTTTCCCTACTACGTCGGGTAAAGGTTCTCGGCGCTCCTTTCCATCCCAAGAGTCGGCGGCAACAGCAGGAGAGTTGGGAGGAGCCTCGGGGATCCGGCGACCCTTCCCCAGGACCCCCAAATGCCTCGTCTGCTCCCGATGGACCTGACTGCCCTGCACTGCCTGGATTGCCTGCCCGAGGGTTGACTCCCGACCCACTGGCACCTGTGACAACCCGGGGGTATCTCAAGGGCAAAACCCAGATCCCTGTGTCCGCTTGACGGGGAGCCTGATTCCGCTGCTGCAGCACGGAAAGCAAGCAGACATGCCAGTCTCCTGACGAGACGAGGCCTGACATATGTGGGGGCTCCAGGGGAAGCTCAAGACATATGTCAGCAGGGCCGAGGCCAGCTCAGGTTACCACCTCAGCACCAGACGATGCCTTGGGACCCGGGCCTGCCTGAGGAGGACTCCCCAGAGGCACCTGATGAATGGCTTGAAGACTGGACTCGCCGGAGGTTACAGGGGCGGTTTCCTGAGGTCCCCGACGTAATTCGAGTGGTTCCCGTGGCAACACGAGAACACCCATTAGCTCCTCAAATACACGCGTGGTGAGGTCCTGGTCCAATGTGGCATCACATTGGAAGACACACCTTCTTTCCTGGAACTCGAAAGTCTCCTTCACACCCTGGCTTTGAGCCAGGAAGTGCCCCAGTCCACCCTTCTAAAGAGGAGAGGATCCCCGAGGGTCCGGTGGCGACTCATGAGGAGCCCCGTTTTCATCTGCGCAGTTCCAGATGAGGGTCCCTTTCCCTGCTCCGTCGGCAAAGGGTTCCAGGCGCTCCCTGGCATCCCAAGAACATCGCTGGCAGCAGGAGAGTGGAGGGAGCCTCAGGGTTCAGAACACTGTTTCTCAAGGACCCCAAATTCCTAGGTCACTCCAGATGAACCTGACTGCCCTGCACTGCCTCGATTTTCATCCCGAGGCTTGACTCCCGACCCACGGCACCTGTAACAGCACTTAGGTACTTCCAGGGCAAGACTCGGATCCCTGTGTCCACTTGACGGGGCGCCTGAGGCTGCAGCTGCAGCTGGGGTGTCAAACAGACATTCCCCGCTCCAGGCTAGACGACGCCTGACGCCCTGTGGCGCTCCAGGGATATTTTCATACCTATGTCAGCATAGGCGAGGCAAGCTCAGGCTTCTGCCTCAGCACGAGACCAGGACTAAGGATCCACGAACACTGGGTAGGAATCCCCAGAGGCGTCTGGCAGCTCTCACGGAGACGGGCCTCTCCTGAGGCCAGAGGGGCGGGTCCCTGAGGTCCCCGTCGTATCTCGAGAGTCCCCGCTGCAACTCGAGAAAAACCAGAAGCTTCTCCCCTGCAGGCGAGGTGACGCCCCTGTCCGCGGCGGCATCACGGGGGAAATCAACTCTTCTCACGCGTACTTCGAAAGACTCCTTCCAACCCGTGCTGTGACCCAGGAAGTGCCCCACCCCATCCATCCCCCATCGAGGGGAAATCCGAGGGTCCTGCTGCGACTCACGAGGAGCCCTGTTTCCCCTGCGCAGCTCCAATTGAGAGTCACATTCCCTGTCCATCGGGAAAAGGTTCTCGGCTCTCCTTTCCATCCCAAGAGACGGCCCTGACAGTAGGAGAGTTGGGAGGAGCCTCGGGGTTCTGGTGACCCTTCCCCACAACCCCTAAATGCCTCGTTCGCTCCTGATGGACCTGACTAACCTGCATTGCCTCCATTGCCTGCCCGAGGGTTGACACCCGACCCTCTGTCACCCGTGACAACCCTGGGGTATCTCAAGTGCAACCCAGATCCCAGTGTCCACTTGACGGGGACCCTGATTCCGCTGCTGCAGCAGTGAATGCAAGCAGACATGCCAGTCTCCTGACGAGACGAGGTCTGACATATCTGGGGGCTCCAGGGGAAGCCCAAGACCTATGTCAGCAGGGCCGAGGCCAGCTCAGGTTGCCGCCTCCGCACCAGACGAAGCGTGGGGACCCGGGCCTGACAGAGGAGGAATCCCCACAGGCACCTGATGAACGGCACTGAGCCTGGCCTCACCTGAGGCTACAGGGGCGGTTTCCTAGGTCCCCGACGTAACTCGAGTGGTCCCCTTCGCAACACGAGAACACTCATTAGCTCCTCAAATACACGCGTGGTGAGGCCCTGGTCCAATGTGGCATCACGGTGGAAGACACACCTTCTTTCCTGGAACATGAAAGTCTCCTTCACACCCTGGCTTTGAGCCAGGAAGTGCCCCACCTCACCCTTCCCCACAGGAGAGGATCCCCGATTGTCCGGCGGCGACTCATGAGGAGCCCCGTTTTCATCTGTACAGCTCCAGATGAGGGTCCCTTTCCCTGCTCCGTCGGCAAAGGGTTCCGGGCGCTCCCTGGCATCCCAAGAACATCGCTGGCAGCAGGAGAGTGGAGGGAGCCTCAGGGTTCAGAACACTGTTCCTCAAGGACCCCAAATTCCTAGGTAACTCCAGATGAACCTGATTGCCCTGCACTGCCTCGATTTTCACCCCGAGGCTTGACTCCCGACCCACGGCCCCTGTAACAGCACTTAGGTACTTCCAGGGCAAGACTCGGGTCCCTGTGTCCGCTCAACGGGGCGCCTGAGGCTGCAGCTGCAGCTGGGGTGGCAAGCAGACATTCCCCGCTCCAGGCTAGACGACGCCTGACGCCCTGTGGCGCTCCAGGGATATTTTCATACCTATGTCAGCATAGGCGAGGCAAGCTCAGGCTTCTGCCTCAGCACCAGAAGAGGACTGAGGATCCGGCGAACACTGGGTAGGAATCCCCAGAGGCGTGTGACAACTGGCACGGAGACGGGCCTCTCCTGAGGCCAGAGGGGCAGGTCCCTGAGGTCCCCGTCGTAACTCGAGAGTACCCGCCGCAACTCGAGAAAAACCAGAAGCTTCTCCCCTGCAGGCGAGGTGAGGCCCCTGTCCACGGCGGCATCTCAGGGGAAATCAACTCTTCCCATGGGTACCTCAAAAGGGTCCTTCGAACCCGTGCTGTGACCCAGGAAGTGCCCGCCCCATCCATCCCCCATCGAGGGGATATGCGAGGGTCGCGCTGGGACTCAAGAGGAGCCCTGTTTCCCCTGCGCTGCTCCAGATGAGAGTCCCTTTCCCTGCTCCATCAGGAAAAGGTTCTCGGCGCTCCTTTCCCTCCCAAGAGTCGGCGCTGACAGTAGGAGAGTTGGGAGGAGCCTCAGGGTTCTCGTGACCCTTCACACAACCCCCAAATGCCTCATCCGCTCCCTATGGACCTGACTGCCCTGCACTGCCTCCATTGCCTGCCCGAGGGTTGACTCCCGTCCCACTGGCACCCATGACAACCCGGGGATATCTCAAGGGCAACCCAGATCCCAGTGTCCGCTAGACGGGGAGCCTGACTCCGCTGCTGCAGCAGGGAAGGCAAGCAGACGTGCCAGTCTCCTGACGAGACGAGGTCTGACATATGTGGGGGCTCCAGGGGAAGCCCAAGACCTATGTCAGCAGGGCCGAAGCCAGCTCAGGTTACCGCCTCCACACCAGATGAGGCGTGGGGACACGGGCCTGCCTGAGGAGGAATCCCCACAGGCACTTGATGAATGGCACGGAGCCTGGCCTCTCCTGAGGCTACTGGGGCGGTTTCCTGAGGTCTCCGACGTAACTCGAGTGGTCCCCATCGCAACACGAGAACACTCATTAGCTCCTCAAATACACGCGTGGTGAGGCCGTGGTCCAATGTGGCATCACGGTGGAAGACACACCTTCTTTCCTGGAACACGAAAGTCTCCTTCACACCCTGGCTTTGAGCCAGGAAGTGCCCCACCCCACTCTTCCTTACAGGAGAGGATCCCCCAGGGTTCGGCGGTGACTCATGAGGAGCCCCGATTTCATCTGCGCAGCTCCAGATGAGGGTCCCTTTCCCTGCTCTGTCGGCAAAGGTTTCCGGGCGATTCCTGGCATCCCAAGAACATCGCTGGCAGCAGGAGAGTGGAGGGAGCCTCAGGGTTCAGAACACTGTTCCTCAAGGACCCCAAATTCCTAGGTCACTCCAGATGAATCTGACTGCCCTGCAGTGCCCGATTTTCTCCCCGAGGCTTGACTCCCGACACAATGGCCCCTGTAACAGTCCAGAGGTACTTCCAGGGCAAGACTCGGATCCCTGTGTCAGCTCAACGGGGCGCCTGAGGATGCAGCTGCAGCTGGGGTGGCAAGCAGACGTACCCCGCTCCAGGCTAGACGAGGCCTGATGTCCTGTGGCACTCCAGGGATATTTTCATACTTATGTCAGCATAGGCGAGGCAAGCTCAGGCTTCTGCCTCAGCACCAGACATGGGCTGAGGACCCGGGGAAGCCTGCGGAGGAGTTCCCAGATTCACCTGACCACTGGCGCGGAAAAGGGACCCTCCTGAAGCCAGACGGGCAGGTCCCAGAGGTCCCCGTCATAACTCGAGAGTACCCACCGCAACTCGAGAAAAACCAGAAGCTTCGCCCCTGCAGGCGAGGTTGAGGCCCTTATCCAGTGCGGCGTCTCAGGGGAAATCAAGTCTTCCCACAGGTACCTCGAAAGGCTCCTTCAAACCCGTGCTGTGATCCAGGAAGTGCCCCGCCCCATCCATCCCCAACCGAGAGGAAATCCGAGGGTCTCACTGCGACTCAGTGGAGCCATGGTTCCCCTGCGCAGCTCCAGATGAGAGTCCCTTTCCCTGCTCGGTCGGGAAAAGATTCTCGGCGCTCCTTTCCATCCCAAGAGTAGGCGCTGACAGCAGGGGAGTTGGGGGGAGCCTCGGGGTTCGGGCCACCCTTCCCCAAAAGCCCCAATCTCCTCATCCGCTCCTGATGGACCTGACTGCCCTGCACTGCCTCGATTGCCTGCCCGAGAGTTGACTCCCGGCCCGCTGGCACCTGTAACCACCCGGGGGGGTTGTATTTTCAAAACAAGACCCAAATCCCTGTGTCCTCATGGCGGGCAGCCTGACTCCGCTGCTGCAGCTGGGAAGGCAAGTGGGGGTGACGATCTCCTGACAAGACGAGGCCTGACGTATGTGGGGGCTCCAGGGGAAGTTCAAGGCCTATGTCAGCATGACCGAGGCAAGCTCAGTTTACCGCCTCAGCACCAGACAAGGCCTGAGGACCCAGGGAAGGCTGCGGGGGAGTTCCCAGATTCACCTGACCACAGGCATGGAAACAGGCCTCTCCTGAGGCCAGAAGGGCGTGTCTCTGAGGTCCCCGTCGTTAGTCGAGAGTACTCGCCGCATCTCGAGAAAAACCAGAAGCTTTTCCCCTGCAGGCGAGGTGAGGCCCATATCCGCTGCGGCGTCTCAGGGGAAATCATCTCTTCCAACGGGTACCTCGAAAGGCTTATTCTAACCCGTGCTGTGACCCAGGAAGTGCCCCGCCCTGTCCATCCCCCACTGAGAGAAAATCCGAGAGTCCCCCTGCGACTCAGGAGGATCCCTGTTTCCCCTGCGCAGCTCCAGATGAGTGTCCCTTTCCCTGATCCGTCGGGAAGAGGTTCTGGGCGCTCCTTTCCATCCTAAGGGTAGGCGCTGACAGCAGGGGAGTTGGGGGGAGCCTCGCGGTTCGGCCAACATTCCCCAGAAGCACCAAGTACCTCGTCTGCACCCGATGGACCTGACTGTCCTGCACTGCATCGATTCCCTGCCCGAGGGTTGACTCCCTACCCGATGGCACTTCTGATAACCCGGGGGGTGTACCTCCACAACAAGACCCAGATCCCTGTGTCCTCATGCCGGGCAGCCTGACTCTGCTGCTGCAGCAGGGAAGGAAAGCGGAGGCGACGATCTCCTGATGAGACGAGGGATGACATATGTGAGGGCTCCAAGGGAAGCTCAAGACGTATGTCAGCAGGGCCGAGGCAAGCTCAGGTTACCGACTCAGCACCAGACGAGGCCCGAGGACCCGGGGAAGCCTGCGGAGGAGTTCCCAGATTCACCTGACCACTGGCGCGGAAAAGGCCCTCTCCTGAGGACAGAGGGGCGGGTCCCTGAGGTCCCCGACGTAACTCGAGAGTACCCGCCGCAACTCGAGAAAAACCAGAAGCTTCTCCCCTGCAGGCGAGCTGAGGCCCTTATCCACTGCGGCGTTTCAGGGGAAATCAACTCTTCCCACGGGTACCTCGAAAGGCTCCTTGAAACCCGCGCTGTGACCCAGTAGGTGCCCCGCCCCATCCATCCCCCATCGAGAGGAAATCCGATGGTCCCGCTGCGACTCAGGAGGAGCCCTGTTTCCCCTGGGCAGCTCCAGATGAGAGTCCCTTACCCTGCTCCATCGGGAAGAGGTTCTTGGCGCTCCTTTACATCCCAAGAGTAGGCGCTGACAGCAGGGCAGTTGGGGCGAGCCTCGGGGTTTGGGCCACCCTTCCCCAGAAGCTCCAAGTGCCTCGTCCGCTCCCGATGGACCTGACTGTCCTGCACTGCATCGATTGCCTGCCCGAGGGTTGACTCCCGACCCGCTGGAACCTGTGACAACCCGGGGTTGTACCTTCACAACTAGACCCAGATCCCTGTGTTCTCATGGCGGGCATCCTGACTCCGCTGCTGTAGCTGGGAAGGCAAGCGGAGGCGACGATCTAGTGATGAGACGAGGCCTGACATATGTGGGGGCTCGAGGGGAAGCTCAAGACGTATGTCACCAGGGCCGAGGAAAGCTCAGGTTACCGCCTCAGCACCAGACGAGGCCAGAGGACCCGGGGAAGCCTGCGGAAGAGTTCCCAGATTCACCTGACCACTGGCTCGGAAACGGGCCTCTCCCTAGGCCAGAGAGGCGGGTCCCTGAATTCCCCGTCGTAACTCGATAGTAACTGCGTCAACTCGAGAAAAACCAGAAGCTTCTCCCCTGCAACTGAGGTGAGGACCTTATCCGCTGCGGCTTTTCAGCGGAAATCAACTCTTCCCACGGGTGCCTTGAAAGGCTCCTTCAAACTCGTGCTGTGACCCTGGAAGTGTCCCGCCCCAACCATCCCCCACCAAGAGGAAATCCGAGGGTCCCGCTGAGACTCAGGAGGAGCCCTCTTTCCCCTGCACAGCTCCAGATGAGATTCCCTTTCCCTGCTCCGTCGGGAAGAGGTTCTCGGCGCTCCTTTCCATTTCAAGAGTATGCGATGACAGTAGGGGAGTTGGGGGAGCCTCGGGGTTCGGGCCACCCTTCCCCTGAAGCCCCAAGTGCCTCGTCAGCTCCCGATGAACCTGACTGCCCTGCACTGCCTCGATTGCCGGCCCGAGGGTTGACTCCCGACCCGCTGGCACCTGTGACCACCCGGGGGGGGTACCTCCACAACAAGACCCAGATCCATGTGTCCTCATGACGGGCAGCCTGACTCCGCTGCTGCAGCTGGGAAGGCAAGCGGAGGGGACGATCTAGTGATGAGACGAGGCCTGACATATATGGGGGCTCCAGGGGAAGCTCAAGACGTATGTCAGCAGGGCCGAGGCAAGCTCAGGACCCGGGGAAGACTTCGGAGGAGTTCCCAGATTCACCTGACCACTGATGCAGAAACGGGCCTCAGGGTGACCACTGGCGCGGAAACGGGACTCTCCTGAGGCCAGAGGGGCGCGTCCCTGTCGTCCCCGTCGTAACTCGAGAGTACCCGCCTCAACTAGACGAAACCCAGAAGCTTCTCCCTTGCAGGCGAGGTGAGACCCTTATTCGCTGCGGCATCTCAGGGGAAATCAACTCTTCCCACGCGTACTTCGAAAGGCTGCTCCAAACCCGTGCTGTGACCCAGGAAGTGCCCCGCCCCATCCATCCCCCAACGAGAGGAAATCCGAGGGTCCCGCTGCAACTCAGGAGGAGCCCTGTTTCCCCTGTGCAGCTCCAGATGAGAGTCCCTTTCCCTGCTCCGTCAGGAAAAGGTCCTCGTCGCTCCTTTCCCTCCCAAGAGTAGGCGCTGATAGCCGGGGAGTTTGGGGAGCCTCGGGTTTTGGAGCACCCTTCCCCAGAAGCCCCAAGTGCCTCGTCCCCTCCCGATGGACCTGACTGCCCTGCACTGCCTCGATTGTCTGCCCGAGGCTTCACTCCCGACCCGCTGGCCCATTTGTCAACCCGGGGGGTAGGGTATCTCCACAACAAGACCCAGATCCCTGTGTCCTCATTGTGGGCAGCCTAACGCCACTGCTGCAGCTGGGAAGGCAAGCAGAGGCGACGATCTCCTGACGAGACGAGGCCTGACATATGTGTGGTCTACAGGGGAAGCTCAAGAGGTATGTCAGCAGGGCCGAGGCAAGCTCATGTTACCGCCTCAGTACCAGACGAGGCCAGAGGACCCGGGGAATACTACGGTGGAGTTCCCAGATTCATCTGACAACTGGCGCGCAAACGGGCCTTTCATGAGGCCAGCGGGGCGGGTCCCTGAGGTCCCCGTCATAAATCGAGAGTACCCGCCGCAACTGTATAAAAACCAGAAGCACTTCCCCTGCAGGCGAGGTGAGGCCCTTATCCGCTGCGGTGTCTAAGGGGAAATAAACTCTTCCCACGGGTACCTCGAAAGGCTCCTTCGAAAACGTGCTGTGACCCAGGAAGTGCCCCGCCCCATCCATCCCCCACGGAGAGGAAATCCCAGGGACCCGCTGCGACTCAGGAGGAGCCCTGTTTCCCATGCGCATCTCCAGATGAGAGTCTCCTTACCTGCTCAGTCGGGAAGAGGTTCTCGGTGTTCCTTTCCATCCCAAGAGTAGGTGCTGAGAGCAGGGGAGTTTGGAGGAGCCTTGGGGTTTGGGCCCCCATTCCCCAGAAGCCCCAAGGGCCTCGACCACTCCCGATGGAACTGACTGCCCTGAACTGCCTCGATTGCCTGCCCGAGTGTTGACTCCCGACCCGCTGGCACCTCTGACCACCCGGGGGGGGTACCTCCACAACAAGACCCAGATCCATGTGTCCTCATGGCGGGCAGCCTGACTCCTCTGCTGCAGCTGGGAATGCAAGCGGATGCGATGATCTCCTGACGAGACGAGGCCTGACATATGTGGGGGCTAAAGGGGAAGCTCAAGACTTATGTCAGCAGGGCCGAGGCAAGCTCAGGTTACCGCCTCAGCACCAGACGAGGCCTGAGGACCCAGGGAAGCCTGCAGAGGAATTCCCAGATTTACCTGACCACTGGCGCAGAAACTGGCCTCTCCTGAGGCCAGAGGGGCGGGTCCCTGAGGTCCCCGTCGTAACTCGAGAGTCTCCGCCGCAAGTCGTGTAAAACCAGAAGCTTAGCCCCTGCAAACGAGATGAGTCACTTTTCCGCTGCGGCGTCTCAGGGGAAATCAACTCTTCCCACGTGTACCTCGAAAGGCTCCTTCGAAAACGTGCTGTGACCCAGGAATTGCCCCGCCCCATCCATCCCCCACCGAGAGGAAATCCGAGGGTCCCGCTGCGACTCAGGAGGAGCCCTGTTTCCCCTGCGCAGCTACAGATGAGAGTCCGTTTCCCTGCTCAGTCGGGAAAAGTTTCTCGGCACTGCTTTCCATCCCAAGTGTAGGCGCTGACAGCAAGTGAGTTGGGGGGAGCCTCGTGGTTCGGGCCACCCTTTCCAAGAAGCTCCAAGTGCCTCGTCCACTAACGATCGACCTGACTGCCCTGCACTGCCTCGATTGCCTGCCCGAGGGTTGACTCCCGGTCCGCTGGCACCTGTGACCACCCGGGGGGGGGATACCTCCACAACCAGACTCAGATCCCTGTGTCCTCACGGTGGGCAGCCTGACTCCGCTGCTGCAGCTGGGAAGGCAAGCAGAGACGACGATCTCCTGACGAGATGAGTCCTGACATATGTGGGGGCTCCAGGGGAAACTCAAGAGATATGTCAGCAGGGCCGAGGCAAGCTCAGTTTACCGCCTCAGCACGAGACGAGGCCTGATTATCCAGGGAAGCCTGCGGAGGAGTTCCCAGATTCACTTGACCACTGGCACGGTAACGGGCCTCTCCTGAGGCCAGACTGGCGGGTCCCTGAGGTCCCCGTCGTAACTCGAGAGTACCCGTCGTAACTTGAGAGTACCCGCCGCAACTCGAGAAAAACCAGAAGATTCTCCCCTGCAGGCGAGGTGAGGCCCTTATCCGCTGCAGTGTTTCAGGGGAAATCAACTCTTCCCACGGGTACCTCGAAAGGCTCCTTCAAACCCGTGCTGTGTCCCAGGAAGTGCCACGCCACATCCATCCCCCATCGAGAGGAAATCCGAGGTCCCGCTGCGATTCAGGAGGAGCCGTTTCCCCCGCGCAGCTCCAGATGAGAGTCCTTTCCGGGCTCCTTCGGCAAAAGATTCTCGGCGCTCCTTTCGATCCCAAGAGTTGGCGCTGACAGCACGTGAGTTGGGAGGTGCCTCGGGGTTCGGGCCAACCTTCCCCAGAACGCCCAAGTGCCTCGTCCGCTCCCGATATACGTGACTGCCTTGCACTGCCTCGGTTGCCTGCCCGAGGGTTGACTCCTTACCCGCTGCAACCTCTGACAAGCCGAGGAGTTCCTCCACAACAAGACCCAGATCTCTGTGTCCTCATGACTGGCAGCCTGACTCCACTGCTGCAGCTGGAAAGGAAAGCGGAGGTGAAGATCTCCTGAACAGACAAGGCCTGACATATGTGGGGCCTCCATGGGAAGCTCAAGACTTATGTCACCAGGGCCGAGGCAAGCTCAGGTTACTGCCTCAGCACCAGACGCGGCCTGAGGACCTGAGGAAACCTGCGGAGAAGTTCCCAGATTCACTTGACCACTGACGCGGAAACGGGCCTCTCCTGAGGCCAGAGGGGCGGGTCTCTGAGGTCCCCGCCGCAACTCGAGAAAAACCAGAAGCTTCTCACCTGTAGGCGAGGTGAGGCTCTTATCCGCTGCGGCGTCTCAGGGGAAATCAACTCTTCCCACGGGTACCTTGAAAGGCTCCTTCAAACCCGTGCTGTGTCCCAGGAAGTGCCACGCCCCATCCATCCCCCATCGAGAGGAAATCCGAGGATCCCGCTGCGATTCAGAAGGAGCCGTTTCCCCCGCACAGCTC
Organism: Procapra przewalskii; assembly: GCA_006410515.1. Taxonomy (NCBI): domain Eukaryota; kingdom Metazoa; phylum Chordata; class Mammalia; order Artiodactyla; family Bovidae; genus Procapra; species Procapra przewalskii. The sequence goes on along the minus strand of SJYF01007272.1, from coordinate 28,724 downwards.
CAGATGAGAGTCCTTTCCGGGCTCCTTCGGCAAAAGATTCTCGGCGCTCCTTTCCATCCCAAGAGTTGCCGCTGACAGCACGTGAGTTGGGAGGAGCCTCGGGGTTCGGGCCAACCTTCCCCAGAACTCCCAAGTGCCTCGTCCGATCCCGATATACGTGACTGCCTTGCACTGCCTCAATTGCCTGCCTGAGGGTTGACTCCCGACCCGCTGGCACCTGTGACCACCCGGTGGGTACCTTCACAACAAGACCCAGATCCCTGTGTCCTCATGGCGGCCAGCCTGACTCCGCTGCTGCAGTTGGGATCGGAAGCGGAGGTGACGATCTCCTGACGAGACGAGGCCTGACATACGTGGGGGCTCCAGGGGAAGCTCAAGACGTATGTCAGCAGGGCCGAGGTAAGCTCATGTTACCGCCTCAGTACCAGACGAGGCCTGAGGACCCAGGGAAGCCTGCGGAGGAGTTCCCAGATTCACCTGACCACTGGCGCGGAAACGAGCCTCTCCTGAGGCCAGAGGGGCGGGTCCCTGAGGTCCCCTTCGTAACTCGAGGGTACGCGCCACAACTCGCAAAAAACCTGAAGCTTCTCACCTGCAGGCGAGGTGAGGCCCTTATCTGCTGCAGTGTCTCAGGGGAAATCAAGTCTTCCCACGGGTACCTCGAAAGGCTCCTTCAAACCCGTGCTGTGACCCAGGAAGTGCCTCACCACTTCCATCCCCCACCGAGAGGAAATCCGAGGGTCCTGCTGCGACTCAGGAGGAGCCCTGTTTGCCCTCCACAGCTCCAGATGAGAGTCCCTTTCCCTGCTCCGTCGGGAAGAGATTCTCGGCGCTCCTTTCCATCCCAAGTGTAGGCGCTGACAGCTGGTGAGTTGGAGGGAGCCTCGGGGTTCGGCCACCCTTCCCCAGAAGCCCCAAGTGCCTCGTCCGCTCCCGATGAACTTGACTGACCTGCACTGCATCGATTGCCTGCTCGAGGGTTGACTCCCGACCCACTGGCACCTGTGACAACCAGGGGGGTACATCCACAACAAGACCCAGATCCCTGTTTCCTCATGACTGGCAGACTGACTCCGATGCTTCAGCTGGGAAGGCAAGCGGAGGCGACGATCTCCTGACGAGATGAGGCCTGACATATGTGGGGGCTAAAGGGGAAGCTCAAGACATATGTCAGCAGGGCCGAGGCAAGCTCAGGTTACCGCCTCCGCACCAGACGTGGCCTGAGGACCCGGGGAAGCCTGCGGAGGAGTTCCCAGATTCACCTGACCACTGGCTCGGAAACGGGCATCTCCTGAGGACAGAGGGGCCGGTCCTGAGGTCCCCGTAGTAACTCGAGAGTACCCGCCGCAACTCGAGAAAAACCAGAAGCTTCTCCCCTGCAGGCCAGGTGAGGCCCTTATCCGCTGCGGTGTCTCAGGGGAAATCAACTCTTCCCACCGGTACCTGGAAAGGCTTCTTCAAACCCGTGCTGTGACCAAGGAAGTGCCCTGTCCCATCCATCCCCCATAGAGAGGAAATCCGAGGGTCCTGCTGCGACTCAGGAGGAACCCTGTTTCCCCTGCGCAGCTCCAGATGAGAGTCCCTTTCCCTGCTCCGTCGGGAAAAGCTTCGCGGCCCTCCTTTCCATCCCAAGAGTAGGCTCTGACAGCAGGGGATTTGGGGGAGCCTCGGGTTTCGGGCCACCGTTCTCCAGAAGCCCCATGTGCCCTGTCCTCTCCCGATGGACCTGACTGCCCTGCACTGCCTGGATTGCCTGCCCGAGGTTTGACTCCCGACTGCTGGCACCTGTGATAACCCGAGGGGGCTACCTCCACAACAAGACCCAGATCCCTGTGTCCTCATGGCGGACAGCCTGACTCCGCTGCTGCAGCTGGGAAGGCAAGCGAAGGCGACGATCTCCTGACGAGACGAGGCCTGACACATGTGGGGGCTCCAGGGGAAGTTCAAGACCTATGTCAGCAGGGCCGAGGCAAACTCAGGTAACCGCCTCAGCACCAGACGAGGCCTGAGGACCCGGGGAAGCCTGCGGCCGAGGTCCCAGATTCACCTGGTCACTGGCGCGGAAACGGGCCTCTCCTGAGGCCAGAGGGGCGGGTCCCTGAGGTCCCCGCCGCAACTCGAGAAAAACCAGAAGCTTCTCACCTGTAGGCGAGGTGAGGCCCTTATCCGCTGCGGCGTCTCAGGGGAAATCAACTCTTCGCACGGGTACCTCGAAAGGCTACTTCAAACCCGTGCTGTGACCCAGGAAGTTCCCCGCCCCATCCATCCCCCACCGAGAGGAAATCCGAGGGTCCCGCTGCGCCTCAGGAGGAGCCCTGTTTCCCCTGCCAGCTCCAGGTGAAAGTCCTTTCTCTGCTCTGTCGGGAAAAGATTCTCAGCGCTCCTTTCTATCCCAAGAGTAGGCGCTTACAGCAGCGGAGTTGGGGAAGCCTCGGGGTTCGGGCCACCTTTCTCCAGAAGCCCCAAGTGCCTTGTCCGCTCCCGATGGACCTGACTGCCCTGCATAGCCTCGATTGCCTGCCCCAGGGTTGATCCCGACCCGCTGGCACCTGTGACCAACCGGGGGGGTACCTCCACAACAAGACCCAGATCGTTGTGTCCTCATGGCGGGCAGCCTGACTCTGCTGCTGCTGCTAAGAAGGCAAGCGGAGGCGAAGATCTCTTGACGAGACGAGACCTGACATATGTGGGGGCTCCAGGGGAAGCTCAAGACGTATGTCAACAGGGCCGAGGCAAGCTCAGGTTACCGCCTCAGCCACAGACGAGGCCTGAGGATCCGGGGAAGCCGGCGAAGGGGTTCCCAGATTCAGCTGACCACTGGCGCGGAATCGGGCCTCTCCTGAGGCCAGAGGGGGTGTCCCTGTGGTCCCTGTCGTAACTCGAGAGCAATGGCCGCAACTCGAGAAAAACCAGAAGCTCTCCCCTGCAGGCGAGGTGAGGCCCTTATCCGCTGCGGCATCTCAGGGGAAATCAACTCTAACGACGGGTACCTCGAAAGGCTCTTTGAAACCCATGCTGTGACCCAGAAAGAGCCTCGCCCCTTCCATCCCCCACCGAGAGGAAATCCGAGGGTCCCGCTGTGACTCAGGAGGAGCCCAGTTTCCCCAGAGCAGCTCCAGATGAGAATCCCTTTCCTTGCTCCTTCGGGAAGACGTTCTAGGCGCTCCTTTCCATCCCAAGATTAGGCGCTGAAAACAGGTGAGTTGGGGGGAGCCTCGGAGCTCGGGCCACCCTTCCCCAGAAGCCCCAAGTGCCTCGGTGACTCCCGATGGATCTGACTGCTCTGCTCTCCCTCGACTGTCTGCCCGAGGTTTGACTCCCGACACGCTGGCAACTGTGTCAACCCGGGGGGTTACACCCACAACAAGACCCAGATCCCTGTGTCCTCATGGCGGGCAGCCTGACTCTGCTGCTGCACCTGGAAAGGCAAGCGGAGGCGAAGACCTCCTGACGAGACGAGGCTCGACATATGTGGGGGCTCCAGGGAAACTCAAGACGTATGTCAGCAGGGCCGAGGCAAGCTCATGTTACGGCCTCAGTACCAAACGAGGCCTGAGGACCCAGGGAAGCCAGCGGAGGAGTTGCCAGATTCAGCTGACAACTGGCGCGGAAACGGGCCTCTCCTGAGGCCAGAGGGACGGGTCCCTGTGGTCCCCATCATAACTCGAGAGTTCCCGCCGCAACTCGAGAAAAACCAGAAGCTTCTCCCCTGCAGGCGAGGTGAGGCCTTATCCGCTGCGGCGTTTCAGGGGAAATCAACTCTTCCCACGGGTACCTCGAAAGGCTCTTTCAAACCCATGCTGTGATCCAAGAAGTGCCTCGACCCTTCCATCCCCCACCGAGAGGAAATCCGACGGTCCCACTGCGACTCAGGAGGAGCCCGGTTTCCCCTCCGCAGCTCCAGATGAGAGTCCCTTTCCCTGCTCCGTCGGGAAGAGGTACTCGGCGCTCCTTTCCATCCCAAGAGTAGGCGCTGACAGCTGGTGAGTTGGAGGGAGCCTCGGGTTCTGGCCACCCTTCCCCAAAAGCCCCAAGTGTCTCGTCCGCTCCCGATGGAACTGACTGCCCTGCACTGCCTCGATTGCCTGCCCGAGGGTTGACTCCCCACCCGCTGCCACTCAGGAGGAGCCATGTTTCCCCTGCGCAGCTCCAGATCAGAGTCCCCTTTCCTGCTTCGGTGGGAAAAGGTTCTCGGCGCTCCTTTCCATCCCAAACTAGGCGCTGACAACAGGGGAGTAGGGGAGAGCCTCGGGGTTCGGGCCACCCTTCCCCAGAAGCCCTAAGTGCCTCGTCCGTTCCGATGGACCTGACTGCCCTGCACTGCCTCGATTGCCTGCCCGAGGGTTGACTCCCCACCCGCTGGCACCTGTGACCACCCCGAGTGCGTACCTCCACAACAAGACCCAGATCTCTGTGTCCTCATGGCGGGCAGCCTGACTCTGCTGCTGCAGCTGGGAAGGCAAGCGGAGGCGACGATCTCCTGACCAAACGAGGCCTGACATATGTGGGGGCTCCAGGGGAAGCTCAAGACGTATGTCAGCAGGGCCAAGGCAAGTTCAGGTTACCACCTCAGCACCAGACGAGGCCTGAGTACCCGGGGAAGACTGCGGAGGATTTTCCAGATTCCCTTGACCACTGGGGCGGAAACGGGCCTCTCCTGAGCCCAGAGGGGCAGGACCCTGAGGTCCCCGTCGAAACTCAAGAGTACACGCCGCAACTCGAGATAAACCAGAAGCTTCTCCCCTGCAGGCGAGGTGAGGCCCTTATCCGCTGCGACTTCTCATGGGAAATCAACTCTTCCCACCGGTAACTCGAAAGGCTCCTTCAAAACCGTGCTATACCCAAGAAGTGCCCCGCCCCATCCATCCCCCACCGAGAGGAAATGCGAGGGTCCCGCTGCGCCTCAGGAGGAGTCCTGTTTCCCCCGCGCAGATCCAGATGAGAGCCCCTTTCCCTGCTCCGTCTGGAAAAGGTTCTCGGCGCTCCTTTCCATCCCAAGAGAAGGCGCTGACAGCAGGGGAGTTGTGTGGAGCCTCGGGGTTTGGGCCACCATTCCCGAGAAGCCCCAAGTGCCTCGTCCGCTCCCGATGTACCTGACTGCCGTGCACTGCCTCGATTGCCTGTCCAAGGGTTGACTCCCGACCCGATGGCACCTGTGACCACGTGGGGGAGGGGGTACCTCCACAACAAGACCCAGATCCCTGTGTCCTCATGGCGGGCTGCCTGACTGCACTGCTGCAGCTGCGAACGCAAGCGGAAGTGAAGATC
>SJYF01007272.1:0-11399 GCA_006410515.1 Procapra przewalskii | reverse complement strand
ACCCACCCTTCCCCACAGGAGAGGATCCCCGACTTTCCGGCAGCGACACCTGAGGAGCCCCTTTTTCATCTGTGCAGCTCCAGATGAGGGTCCCCTTTCTCTGCTCCGTCAGGAAAGGGTTCCGGGCGCTTCCTGGCATCCCAAGAAAATCGTTGACAGCAGGAGGGTGGAGTGAGCTTCAGGGTTCAGAACACTGTTCCTCAAGGACTCCAAATTCCTAGGTCACTCCAGATGAAACTGACTGCACTGGACTACATCGAATTTCATTGCAAGGCTTGACTCCCGACACACTGGCACCTGTAACAGCCCTGAGGTACTTCCAGAGCAAGACTCAGATGCCTGTGTCCGCACGACCGGGTGCCTGACGCTGCAGCTGCAGTTGGGGTGGCAAGCAGACGTTCCCCGCTCCAGGCTAGACGAGGCCTGACGCCCTGTTGCGTTCCAGGGATATTTTCATACCTATGTCAGCATAGGCGAGGCAAGCTCAGGCTTCTGCCTCAGCACCAGATGAGGACTGAGGATCCGGCGAACACTGGGTAGGAATCCCCAGAGGCGTTTGGCCACTGGCACGGAGACGGGCCTCTCCTGAAGCCAGAGGGGCGGGTCCCTGAATTCCCCATCCTAACTCGAGAGTCCCCGCCGCAACTCGAGAAAAACCAGAAGCTTCTCCCCTGCAGGCGAGGTGAGACCCTATCCGCAGTGGCATCTCAGGGGAAATCAACTCTTCCCACGGGTACCACGAAAGGCTCCTTGCACAAGTGCCATGACCCTGGAAGTGCCCCTCCCAATCCATCCCCCATCGAGGGGAAATCCGAGGGTCCCGCTGCGACTCACGAGGAGCCCTGTTTCCCCTGTGCAGCTCCAGATGAGAGTCCCTTTCCCTGCTTCATCGGGAAGAGGTTCTCGGCGCTCCTTTCCATCCCAAGAGTCGGCGCTGACAGCAGGAGAGTTGGGAGGAGCCTCGGGGTTCCAGCGAACCTTCCCCAGACCCCCAAGTGCCTCGTCCGCTCCCGATGGTCCTGACTGCCCTGCACTGCCTCCATTGCCTGCCCGAGGGTTGACTCCCGACCCACTAGCACCTGTGACAACCCGAGGGTATCTCAAGGGCAAGACCCAGATCCCAGTGTCCGCTTGACGGGGAGCCTGACTCCGCTGCTGCAGCAGGGAAGCAAGCAGACGTGCCAGTCTCCTGACGAGACGAGGCCTAACATTTGTGGGGGCTCCAGGGGAAGCCCAAGATGCATGTCAGCAGGGCCGAGGCCAGCTCATGTTACCGCCTCAGCACCAGACGAGGCCTGGGGACATGGGCCTGCCTGAGGAGGAATCCCCAGAGGCACCTGATGAATGGCACGGAGACTGGCCTCTCCTGAGGCTACAGGGGCGGTTTCCTGAGGTCCCCCATGTAACTCGAGTGGTCCCTCCGGAAACACAGTAACACCCATTAGCTCCTCAAATACACGCGTGGTGAGGCCCTGGTCCAATGTGGCATCACGGTGGAAGACACACCTTCTTTCCTGGAACTCGAAAGTCTCCTTCACACCCTGGCTTTGAGCCAGGAAGTGCCCCCACCCCACCCTTCCCCACAGGAGAGGATCCCTGAGGGTGCGGGGGTGACACCTGAGGAGCCCCGTTTTCATCTGCACAGCTCCAGATGAGGGTCCCTTTCCCTGCTCCGTCGGGAAAGGGTTCCAGGCGCTCCCTGGCATCCCAAGAACATCGCTGGCAGCAGGAGAGTGGAGGGAGCCTCAGGGTTCAGAACACTGTTCCTCAAGGACCCCAAATTCCTAGGTCACTCCAGATGAACCTGACTGCCATGCCCTGCCTCGATTTTCGCCCCGAGGCTTGACTCCCGCCCCACTGGCACCTGCAACAGCCTGAGGTACTTCCAGGGCAAGACTCATATCCCTGTGTCCGCTCGACGGGGCACCTGACGCTGCAGCTGCAGCTCGGGTGGCAAGCAAATGTTCCCCGCTCAGGCTAGACGAGGCCTGACGCCCTGTGGAGCTCCAGGGATATTTTCATACCTACGTCAGCATAGGCGAGGCAAGGTCAGGCTTCTGCCTCAGCACCAGACGAGGGCTGAGGATCCGGCGAACACTGGGTAGGAATCCCCAGAGGCGTCTGGCAACTGGCACGGTGAGGGGCCTCTCCTGAGTCCAGAGGGGCGGTTCCCTGAGGTCCCCTTCATAACTCGAGAGTCCCTGCTGCAACTCGAGAAAAACCAGAAGCTTCTCCACTGCAGGCGAGATGAGGCTCCTACCGCGGCGGCGTCTCAGGGGACATCAACTCTTCCCACGGGTACCTCGAAAGGCTCTTGCAACCCGTGCCGTGACCCAGAAAATGCCCCGCCACATCCATCCCCGATCGAGGGGAAATCCGAGGGTCCCGCTGCGACTCACCAGGAGCCCTGTTTCCCCTGCGCAGCTCCAGATGAGAGTCCCTTTCCCTGCTCCGTCGGGAAAAGGTTCTAGGCGCTACTGTCCATCCCACGAGCCGGCGCTGACAGCAGGTGAGTTGGGAGGAGCCTCGGGGATCGGGCGAATCTTCCCCAGACCCCCAGGTGCCTTGTCCGCTCCCGATGGACCTGACTGCCCTGCACTGCCTCGATTGCCTGCCCGAGGGTTGACTCCTGACCCGCTGGCACCTGTGACAATTTGGGGGGTACATCCACCACAAGACCCAGATCCCTGTGTCCTCATGACGGGCAGACTGACTCCACTGTTGCAGCCGGGAAGGCAAGCGGAGTTGATGATCTCCTGAAGAGACGAGGCCTGACATATGTGGGGGCTCCAGGGGATGCTCATTACGGATGTAGGCAGGGCCGAGGCAAGCTCAGTTTACCGCCTCAGCACCAGACGTGACCTGAGGACCCGGGGAAGCCTGCGGGGAGTTCCCAGATTCACCTGACCACTGGCGCGGAAACAGGCCTCTCCTGAGGCCAGTGGGGCGGGTCCCTAGGTCCCCGTCGTAACCCGAGAGTACCCGCCGCAACTCGAGAAAAACCAGAAGCTTCTCACCTGCAGGGGAGGTGAGGCCCTTTTCCTCTGCGGTGTCTCAGGGGAAATCAACTCTTCCCACGGGTACCTCGAAAGGCTCCTTTCAACCCGTACTGTGACCCAGGAAGATATCTGCTCCATCCATCCCCGATAGAGGGGAAATCCGACGGTCCCGATGCGACTCACGAGGAGCTCTGTTTCCCCTGCGCAGCTCCAGATGAGAGTCCCTTTCCCTGCTCCGTCGGCAAAGGTTCTCGGCGCTCCTTTCCATACCAAGAGTCAGCGCTGACAGGAGGAGAGTTGGGAGAAGCCTCGGGGTTCCGGCGACCTTCCCCAGAACCCCCAAATGCCTCGTCCGCTCCCGATGGACCTGACTGCCCTGCACTGCCTCCATTGCCTGCCCAAGGGTTGACTCCCGACCCACTGTCACCTGTGACAACCCGGGGGTATCTCAAGGGCAAGACCCAGATCCCAGTGTCCACTTGACGGGGAGCCTGACTCCGCTGCTGCAGCAGGGAAGGGAAGTAGACGTGCCAGTCGCCTGATGAGACGAGGCCTGACATTTGTGGGGGCTCCAAGGGAAGCCCAAGACGCATGTCAGCAGGACCGAGGCCAGCTCAGGTAACCGCCTCAGCACCAGACGAGGCCTGGGGACTGGGGCATGCCTGAGGAGGAATCCTCAGAGCCACCTGATGAATGGCACGGAGACTGGCCTCTCCTGAGGCTACAGGGGCGGTTTCCTGAGGTCCCCGACGTAACACGAGTGGTCCCGGCAGCAACACGAGAACACCCATTAGCTCCTCAAATACAAGCGTGGTGAGGCCCTGGTCCAATGTGGCATCACGGTGGAAGACACACCTTCTTTCCTGGAACTCGAAAGTCTTCTTCACACCCTGGCTTTGAGCCAGGAAGTGCCCCACCCCACCCTTCCCCACAGGAGAGGATCCCCGAGGGTCCGGCAGCGACTCATGTGTGGAGCCCCGTTTTCTTCTGCGCACATCCAGTTGACGGTCCCTTTCTCTGCTCCGTCGGGAAAGGGTTCCGGGCGCTCCCTCGCATCCCAAGAAAATCGCTGGCAGCAGGAGAGTGGAGGGAGCCTCAGGGTTCAGAACACTGTTCCTCAAGGACCCCTAATTCCTAGGTCACTTCAGATGAACCTGACTGCCCTGCACTGCCTCGATTTTCACCCCGAGGCTTGACACCCGACACACTGGCAACTGTAACAACCCTGAGGTACTTCCACGGCAAGACTCAGATCCCTGTGTCCGCTCGACGGGGCGCCTGACGCTGCAGCTGCAGCTGCGGTTGCAAGCAGACTTTTCCCGCTCCAGGCTAGACGAGGCCTGACTCCCTGTGGCGCTCCAGGGATATTTTCATACCTATGTCAGCATAGCCGAGGCAAGCTCAGGCTTCTGCCTCAGCACAAGACGAGGACTGAGGATCCGGTGAACACTGGGTAGGAATCCCCAGAGGCGTCTGGCAACTGTCACGGAGACGAGCCTCTCCTGAGTCCAGAGGGGCGGGTCCCTGAGGTCCCCGTCGTAACTCGAGAGTTCCCAGCGAACTCGAGAAAAACCAGAAGTTTCTCCCCTGCAGGCGAGGTGAGGCTCCTATCCGCGGCAGCATCTCAGGGGAAATCAACTCTTCCCACGGGTACCTCGATAGGCTCCTTCCAACCCGTACTGTGACCCAGGAAAACATCTGCTCCATCCATCCCCGATCGAGGGGAAATCCGAGGGTCCCGCTGCGACTCACCAGGAGCCCTGTTTCCCCTGTGCAGCTCCAGATGAGAGTCCCTTTCCCTGCTCCATCGGGAAAAGGTTCTAGGCGGTCCTTTCCATCCCAAGAGTCGGCGCTGACAGCAGGTGAGTTGGGTGGAGACTCGGGGTTCGGGCGAACGTTCCCCAGACCCCCAGGTGCCTCGTCCACCCCCGATGGACCTGACTGCCCTGCACTGCCTCGATTGCCTGCCCGAGGGTTGACTCCCGACCCGATGGCACCTGTCACCACCCAAGGGGGGTACCTCCACCACAAGACCCAGATCACTGTGTTCTCATGACGGGCAGACTGACTCCGCTGCTGCAGCTGGGAAGGCAAGCAGAGGCGACGATATCCTGACGAGACGAGGCCTGACATATGTGGGGGTTCCAGGGGACGCTCAAGACGTATGTCAGCAGGGCAGAGGCAAGCTCAGGTTACCGCCTCAGCACCAGATGCGGCCTGAGGACCCGGGGAAGCCTGTGGAGGAGTTCCCAGATTCACCTGTACAGTGTCGCTGAAACGGGCCTCTCCTGAGACTAGAGGGGCGGGTCCGTGAGGTCCCCGTCGTAACTCGGGAGAACCCGCCGCAACTCGAGAAAAACCAGAAGCTTCTTCCCTGCAGGCGAGGTGAGGCCCTTATCCGCTGCGGCGTCTCAGGGTATATCAACTCTTCCCACGTGTACCTCGAAAGGCTCTTTCAAACCCGTGCTGTGACCGAGGAAGTGCCCCGCCCCATCCCTCCCCACTGAGAGGAAATCCGAGTGTTCCGCTGCAATTCAGGAAGAGCCCTGTTTCCCCTGCCCAGCTCCAGATGAGATTCCCTTTCCCTGCTACGTCGGGAAGAGGGTTAGGGCGCTCTTTTCCATCCCAAGTGTAGGCGCTGTCAGCAGGGGTGTTGGGGGGAGCCTCGGGGTTCGGGCCACCCTTCACCAGAAGGCCTAAGTGCCTCGTCCACTCCCGACGGTCCTGACTGCCCTGCACTGCCTCGATTGCCTGCCCAAGTGTTGATTCCTGACCCACTGGCACCTGTGACCACCCGGGTTGGGGGCATCTCTACAACAAGACCCAGATCCCTGTGTCCTCATGGCGGGCAGCCTGACTCCGCTGCTTCAACAGGAAAGGCAAGCGGAAGCGACGATCTCCTGACGAGACGAGGCCTGACATGTGGGGGCTTCAGGGGAAGCTAAAGACGTATATCAGGAGAGCCGAAACAAGCTCAGGTTACTGTCTCAGCACCAGAAGAGGCCTGAGGACCCGGGGAAGCCTGCGGAGGAGTTCCCAGATTCACCTGACCAATGGCACGGAAACGGGCCTCTCCTGAGGCCAGAGGGGCGGGTCCCTGAGGTCCCCGTCGTAACTCCAGAGGACACGCCGCAATTCGAGAAAAACCAGAAGCTTCTCCCCTACAGGCGAGGAGAAGCCCTTAGTCGTGGCGGCGTCTCAGGGGAAATCAACTCTTTCCACGGGTACCTCGAAAGGCTCCTTCAAACCCGTGCTGTGACCCAGGAAGTGCCCCGCCCCATCCATCCCCCACCGAGAGGAAATCCAAGGGTCCCGCTGAGACTCAGAAGGAGCCCTGTTTCTCCTGCGCAGCTCCAGATGACAGTCCCTTTCCCTGCTCCGTCCTGAAGAGGTTCTCGGCGCTCCTTTCCTTCCCAAAAGTAGGCGCTGACATCAGGTGAGTTGGGAGGAGCTTCGGGGTTCCGGCCACCCTTCCCCAGAACCCGCAAGTGCCTCGTCCGCTCCCGATGAACCTGACTGCCCTGCACTGCCTCGACTGCCTCCCCAAGGGCTGACTCCCGAACCACTGGCAACCATGACAACAAGGGGGGTACCTCCACAACAAGACCCAGATCCCTGTGTCCTCATGACGGGCAGCCTGACTCCGCTGCTGCAGCTAGGAAGGCAAGCAGAGGCGACGATCTCCTGACGAGACAAGGCGTGACATATGTGGGGGCTCCAGGGGAAGCTCAAGACGTATGTCAGCAGGGCCGAGGCAAGCTCAGGTTACCACCTCAGCACCAGACGTGGCCTGAGGACCCGGGGAAACCTGTGGAGGTGTTCCCAGATTAACTTGACCACTGGCGGGGAAACGGGCTTCTCCTGAGGCCAGAGGGGCATGTCCCTGAAGTCCCCTTCTTAACTCGAGAGTACCCGCAGCAACTCGAGAAAAACAAGAAGCTTCTCCCCTGCAGGCGACGTGAGGGCCTTATCCGCTGCGGCATCTCAGGGTAATTCAACTCTACCCACGGGTACCTCGAAAGGCTCCTTCAATCCCGTGCTGTGACCCAGGAAGTGCCCCGAACCATCCATTCCCCACCGAGAGGAAATCCGAGGGTCCCGCTGCGACTCAGGAGGAACCCTGTTTCCCCTGCGCAGCTCCAGATTAGAGTCCCTTTCCCTGATCTGTCGGGAAGAGGTTCTCGGTGCTCCTTTCCATCCCAAGAGTAGGCGCTGACAGTAGGAGAGTTTGGGGGAGACTCAGGGTTCGGCACCCTCTTCCACAGAAGCCCCAAGTGCCTCGTCTGCCCCCGATGGACCTGGCTGCCCTGCATTGCCTCGATTGCCGGCCTGAGTGTTGACTCCCGTCCCGCTGGCACCTGTGACCACCCAGGGGAGGTACCTCCACGAAAAGACCCAGATCCCTGTGTCCTCATGGCGGGCAGCCTGACTCCGCTGCTGCAGCTGGGAAGGCAAGCGGAGGCGATGATCTCCTGACGAGACGAGGCCTGACATATGTGAGTGCTCCAGCGGAAGCTCAAGTCCTATGTCAGCAGGGCCAAGGCAAGCTTAGGTTACCGCTTAAGCATCAGTCGAGGCCTGAGGACCCAGGGAAACCTGCGGAAGAGTTTCCGATTCACCTCACCACTGGAGCGGAACGGACCTTTCCTGAGGCAGGAGGGGCGGGTCCCTGAGATCCAAGTCGTAACACGAGAGCACCCGCCGCAGCATGAGAAAAAACTGAAGCTTCTCCCCTGCAGCCGAGGTGAGGCCCTTATCCGATGTGGCGTCTCGGGGGAAATCAACTCTTCCCACGGGTACCTCGAAAGGATCCTACAAACACGTGCTGTGACTCAGGAAGTGCCCCGCCCCATCAATCCCCCACCGAGAGGAAATCCGAGGGTCCCGCTGTAACTCAGGAGGAGCCCTGTTTCCCCTGCGCAGCTCCAGATGAGAGTCCCTTTCCCTGCTCCGTTGAGAAAAGTTTCTCGGCGCTCCTTTCCGTCCAAAGAGTAGGCGCTGACAGCAGGGGATATGAAGGGAGCCTCGGGGTTCAGGCCACCCTTCCCCAGAAGCCCCAAGTGCCTCGTCCGCTCCCGATGTACCTGACTGCCCTGCACTGCCTCGATTGCTTGCCCGAGGGTTGACTCCCGAACCGCTGGCACCTGTGATCACGCGTGGGGTACCTCCACAACAAGACCCAGATCCCTGTGTCCTCATGGCGGCAGCCTGACTCTGCTGCTGCAGCTGGAAGGCAAGCCGAGGTGACGATCTCCTGACGAGATGAGGCCTGACATATGTGGGGGCTCCAGCGGAAGCTCAAAACATATGTCAGCATGGCTGACGCAAGCTCAGGTTACCGCCTCAGCACCAGACGAGGCCTGAGGACCCGGGGAAGCCTGCGGAGGAGTTCCCAGATTCACCTGACCACTGGCGCGGAAACGGTCCTCTCCTGAGGCCAGAGGGGTGGGTCACTGAGGACGACGTCGTTACTTCAGAGTCCCCGTCGCAACTCGAAAAAAACCAGAAGCTTCTCCCTTGCAGGCGAGTTGAGACCTTTATCCGTTGCGGCGTCTCAGGTGAAATCAACTCTTCCCACGGGTACCTCGAAAGGCTCCTCCAAACCCGTACTGTGACCCAGGAAGTGTTCCGCCCCATCTATCCCCCACCGAGGGTAAATCCGAGGGTCCCGCTGCGACTCAGGTGGAGCCCTGTTTCTCTTGCGCAGCTTCAGATGAGAGTCCCTTTCCCTGCTCCGTCGGGAAAATGCTCTGGCGCTCCTTTTCATCCCAAGAGTATGCGCTGACAGCAGGTGAGTTGGGAGGAGCCTCGGGGTTCGGGCCACCCTTCCGCAGAAGGCCCAAGTGCCTCGTCCGCTCCTGATGGACCTGACTGCACTGCACTGCCTCGATTGCCTGCCCAAGGGTTGACTCCAGGCCCGTTGGCACCTGTGACCACTCGGTATGTACCTCTACAACTGGACCCAGATCCCTGTGTCCTCATGGCGGGCAGCCTGTCTCCGCTGCAGTAGCTGTGAAGGCAAGCGGAGGCAACGATCTCCTGACGAGACGAGGCCTGACATATCTGGGGGCTGCAGGGGAAGCTCAAGACATATGTCAGCATGGCAAGGCAAGCTCAGGTTACCGCCTCAGCACCAGACGAGAACTGAGGACTCGGGGAAGCCTGCGGAGGAGTTCCCAGATTCACATGACCACTGGCGCGGAAACCTGCCTCTCCTGAGGCGAGAGGGGCGGGTCCCTGAGGTCCCTGTCGTAACTCCAGAGGACCCGCCGCAACTCGAGAAAAACCAGAAGTTTCGCCCCTGCAGGCGAGCTGAGGCCCTTACAAGCTGCGGCGTCTCAGGGGAAATCAACTCTTCCCACGGGTACCTCGAAAGGCTCCTTCAAACCCGTGCTTTAACCCAGGAAGTGCCCCGCCCCATCCATCCCCCACCGAGAGGAAATCCGAGGGTCCCGCTGCGACTCAGGAGGAGCCCTGTTTACCCTGCGCAGCTCCAGATGAGTGGCCCTTTCCCTGTTCCGTTGGGAAGAGTTTCTCGGCGCTCGTTTCCATCCCAAGAGTAGGCGCTGACAGCAGGTGAGTTGGGAGGAGCCTCTGGATTCGGGCCACACTTTTCCAGAAGCCCCAAGTGCCTCGTCCGCTCCCGATGGACCTGACTGCACTGCACTGCCTCGATTGCCTTCCTGAGGGTTGATTCCCAATCCGCTGGCAATTGTGACCACCCGGGGGTAACTCCACAACAAGAGCCAGATCCCTGTTTCCTCATGGCGAGCAGCCTGAATCCGCTGCTGCAGCTGCAAAGGCAAAGGGAGGCGACGATCTCCTGAGGAGACGAGGCCTGACGTATGTTGGGGCGGCAGGGGAAGCTCAAGACGTATGTCAGCAGGGCCGAGGCAAGCTCAGGTTACCGCCTCAGCACCAGACGAGGCATGAGGACCCGGGGAAGCCTGCGGAGAAGTTCCCAGATTCACCTGACCACTGGCGCGGAAACGGGCCTCTGCTGAGGCCAGAGGGGCGGTTCCCTGAGGTCCCGATCGTAACTCGAGAGTACCCGCCGAAACTCGAGAAAAACCAGAAGGTTCTCCCCTGCAGGCGAGGTGAGGCCCTTATCCGCTGCGGCGTCTCGGGGGAAATCAACTCTTCCCACGGGTACCTGGAAAGGATCCTTCAAACCAGTGCTGTGACCCAGGAAGTGCCCCGGCCCATCTATCCCCTACCGAGAGGAAATCCGAGGGTCCTGCTGCGACTCAGGAGGAGCCCTGTTTCCCCTGCGCAGCACCAGATGAGATTCCCTTTCGCCGCTCCATCTGGAAAAGGTTCTCGGCGCTCCTTTCCATCCCAAGAGTAGGCGCTGACAGTAGTTGAGTTGGGGGGACCGTCAGGGTTGGGCCACCTTTCCCCAGATGCCCCAAGTGCCTCGTCCGCTCCCGATGGACCTGACTGCCCTGCACTGCCTCGATTGCCTGCCCGAGGGTTGACGCCAGACCTGCTGGCACCTGTGACCACCCGGGGGTACCTCCAAAACAAGACCCAGATCCCTGTGTCCTCATGGGTGGCAGCCTGACTCCGCCTTGGCAGCTGGGAAGGAAAGCGGAGGCGACGATCTCCTGACGAGACGAGGCTGACATATGTGAGGCTCCATGGGAACATCAATAGGTATGTCAGCAGGGCCGAGACAAGCTCAGGTTACCTCCTCAGCACCAGACGAGGACTGAGGACCCGGGGAAGCCTGCGGAGGTGTTCCCAGATTCCCCTGACCACTGCCGCGGAAACGGGCCTCTCCAGAGGCCAAAGGGGTGGGTCCCTGAGATCCATGTCGTAACTCGAGAGGACCCACCACAACTCGAGAAAAACCAGAAGCTTCTCCCCTGCAGGCGAGGTGAAGCCCTTATCCGCTGCGGCATCTCAGGGGAAATCAACTGTTCCCTCGGTTACCTGGAAAGGCTCCTTCCAACCCGTGCTGTGACCCAGGAAGTGCCCCGCCCCATCCATCCCCCACCTAGAGGAAAACTGAGGGTCCCGCTGCGACTCAGGAGGAGCCCTGTTTCCCCTACGCAGCTCCAGATGAGAGTCCCTTTCCCTGCTCCGTCGTGAAGAGGTTCTCGGCACTCCTTTCCATCCCAAGTATAGGCGCTGACAGCAGGGGAGCTGGGGCGAGCTTCGGGGTTCTGGCCACCCTTCCCCAGACGCCTCAAGTGCCTCGTCCGCTCCCGATGAACCTGACTGCCCTGCACTGCCTCGAATGCCTGCCTGAGGGTTGACTCCCGACCTGCTGGCACCTGTGACCACCCGGGGGGGGTACCTCAACCACAAGACCCAGATCCCTGTGTCCTCATGGGGGGCAGCCTGACTCCGCTGCTGCAGCTGGGAAGGCAAGCGGAGGCGACGATTTCCTGACGA